>QEPC01011978.1:146763-167749 GCA_003113815.1 Sphenodon punctatus | reverse complement strand
GGGGGGGGGGGGGGAGGAGGAAATCTGATTTAATGTGAGCTTGTGAGGGACTGCAATGACATTTGATTTAAATTGGGGTTTGGATATCATTTTACATGGGCATTTGATTTCATTGGCTTTAACTTGGGCATCTGTGGCATTTAATGGTTGATTTAACTTGGGCATTTGTCATTTAACTTGCCAGTATTTGACATTTTGTGGTACCTGAATTAACTGTAGCCTGATCCTCTAGCAGACAATGCACACACCATCAGTTAAAATGCACACCAAATCATAGTGCATGGGTAATTAGCTGGAGGATCATTTAGGTAAATCTAAATAGAATCAAATGAAATGTGGGTCAGCAGGATTCCTGAATTAGGGGGCAGGATGGATATGCCACCCAGTATTTGACCAGTCCATTTATTGTGACCCACCAAATATACGAGCACCCCTGTTCTAAGAACTTCTTCACACGGCACCCCATAAGAGGCACCTAGCTTTAAGGAGATCTCCTTGTATACTGGTGTCATATAGCCCTGTCTTGGTGTAAACTAGAGTAGCCATGCTGCTGTCTTACCAACTATTCACCACGGTCCCTTGGGAAATGTCAAATACCCATAATACAATGCAATACTGTCATACGCCCCCAACCTACCCTATATGCTGCAAATATCCCTCCAGGTTTTACCTAGAAACTCTGGGTTTTGAGGCAAGTGAAAAGCCCTGACACCAGCTGCAGAGGCGCCGTGTCTCCGGAGGACCCTTGCAACCTGCTGGGGATTAAACCAAGGAGCTCTTCTTTCACCTGCATGAACTTCTACAAAGCCAAAGTCTCAATCCTAAGCCGCGCAGCCTATTGGGGTGGGGTGGTTAAGGCAGAGCAGTTTGTGAGGCTGATGGTGCACAAGGGAGCGATGCATCCCTCCCAAAATTCTGAGCCACCGAAGAGGGCGGGACAATAAGCTCCACTCCTCACAACATGCCCATTATATACACAGGGACAGAGGCACTCCTGCCATGTACTTTCGTCTCATTCCATCCTCTCCCCATTGGCCTCTCCACGGGAGGACAGAGGGGTCCAAGGCTTAAATTCCACCCTTTTTCTTGTTCGCTCTTGACCGACTTTGACCCTTGAAAGGGGGACAGTGGGAGGGACTTTTCCCTCCTAACCAGGGTCCATTGAAAAGTATGGTACGCAACCTTGGATTTCCTCAACCCAGTGACTCCTTAGGTACTCCTGCTCACAGCTGGGTAGGCAGGAGGCAGCCGTCCAGCATTAGACCAAGCAGGGCTGGAACCCACAACATGTAGCTGAATAGCTTAAATGCTCAATCACATGGGCTTCTTCCCTCTGAGCGAAAAGGACTTGCCTCTGAGTGCTCTAAAGTAGCAGATTGATGAACCTGAGGGTGGCCTAGCACCATTCCACCTCTAGAGGGGGCCAGAGTGCCCTATTTGCTAGGCACCTAGCGGGGAACCATTTCTCTCTGGGGGCCACATTGAAAATGAATAGAAGCCCCAAGAGCCAGATAGAAGTTGGAACTTGGGGTGCTTAGGGCCGGGATGCGTGCACTCAGGCAGAAGATGGTCCAGACCATGGATCTGTCCCCTATCCTTGTTTGCATGCCCTCTCTCTGCTCCCTTATAGCTCACTCTACTTGTGGGTAGGAACTGGATCCAGGGGCCTGACCAAAATTAGCCATGGGCCACCTTTGCCCTCCAGGCCTGCAGGTTCCCCACTCCTGCTCTAGACAGGGTTGCCATCTATGTAAATGTTTAAGGAACACTTATGAAAAATACATGTTGCAGGGCCTGCATTGGCACCTAGCTAGGCCTCCATTCCCTGACATTTCCAGAGCAGCTGGAAATGGACTGAGCAGCAAAGTTCCTTGTTAAATGTGATTCGTCACAGGTTTCTCTTCACTGAGCCCTCCCCTCAGGAGTCCATCCTGCCACCCCAGGGCTCTCGCCTGCATCAGAGCAGCAGGATGGGGACCAAAGGTGTTAGCTCGGAGCCAGCTTTCTTGTCGCCTTAGCCCAACTATACATATTTAGCTCCTTTAGTCTCCTCTCCTAAATTAATCCCTCCAGCACCTTAATCAGCGGGGCTGGTCTTCTAGCAACTCCCTCCAGGTTTCCACTCTCTGTGTCTCTCTCTTTCCACCTTTACGGGTAATGAGGTGACCGGCACTGAATGCAGCATCCCAGGTGCATCAGGGAGAGGCGGTTTCTATATTGGATTGTACAGTCACAAGCCTTTTATACACATGCTGTATGGGGATCCACCTGGGAATCTCTGGCTGCCAGGATGCTGTGGCTGCAATAAGGCCAGAAGCCGGAGCCTATGGACGTCTTCGCTGAGCTAGGGAGAAGTCGCTCTAAGCAGTAGGGTGCTTATGACACGTAGCGAAGCAGTTCATCATCCAGGCAGTAGGTGGCAGTAGTGCCTTAGTTCCAGCCCGTTCATGAGCCTTGAGAAGACTTTGGGAGTCTCAATGATACACCAGTGAGAGGGCACACAAATTCCATTGAAAGGGGCGGGACAAAAACCATGCCCCTTTGGAATGTCATGACATCACAATGTTCCAAAGGGCACAGGGCTGTGTCAGAAAGAGGGTGGGGCCAAGAGACTCTTCCATCCTTTTTCACCATCACCCACTTTGGAGAGTTGAGACATCACAATATTCCGAAGGGGGCAGGGTGTCAGAAAGGGGGTAGGACCAAGGGACTTCCATCCCCTTCCAGTGCGGCCACACCCACTTTGGAATGCTGTGACAGTACAATGCTCCATAGGGGGAGGAGCCACACCGGAAAAGGTGTGGGAAAGCCTAATTGCCCCGTCCCTTTTCTGATGTGGCCCCCCAAGCCTGAGGCTCCCATAAATACTACACACGCACACGCACACACAGGTCCTCTCCACTTAGAGCTGGCCTTTGGCTGGGGTGGATGGGCCAACTGGTCCGTCTCCCGTGCCGTAAAGAGCCCCGTGAAAAGTCTCAGGCTGGGGAACAGGGGCTTCCTACAAATGGCAGCAGTGTGGCGCTTTCCCCAGAAGTGCCCCCTCCCTTCTCCCAGAAGCCCCGGCCAGAACCATAGGGGCTCCACACCGCAGCAAGACATGGGGATAGGGGAATGGTCCCGCCCCAGTGCTGAAGAAGGACCCCACTCTTCCCCCACACTTGTGTGGGGACCTGCCAAGGTATGGTTCTGCTATGGCTCCAGCCGGGGCTTTCAGAAGGAGAGAGGGGGTGTTTCCAGTGGGAAGATGGAGCACGGTGTAGGGTCCTGCTCCAGCCCCCAACCCTATCCCTTGCTCCCCATCCTGGGCCCCACCCCTACCTCCCATAGGGCTGGCCCCTTATCCACCACACTGTAATGGTACACACACACCCACCCATGTCCACACAGACACACATTTGCAGCCACAGAAAATTCTATCCCAGTGGGGGTAGTTTTATAAACACACACAATGGCTAGTTCTTTCCAGTCTCTTCATTAAGCCGAGAAGCTGCAAAGCTTCAGAGGATCAGTTTGTTCCGGGTAAGCATCCTGCGGTCGCGTTTGCTGATCCAAAGCTTCTCTGAACCCTCTGAAGGAAATCTGGAGAGATGGGAATCTGGGAACATGCCGGCTCTCAAGACTCTGGCTTCTGACGCTTTGGAAATAACCCCAACGTGATTCTCTCTCCCTCCTGCTGTTTCGCCACTTTTTTGGTTTTGGACAAAGCAAGCACATTTTTGCAAAGCTTACAGGAATGCAGGGGTCATGGCAAAGGTGGATCCAGCCTTCCAGACGGCAAGACACGGCACAATGCCGGCTATCCACTACAGGCTGACAAATATTCTCAGACTTACAAATATCCGATTCTCCCTCCCCATCCCCACCCCCCGCCACTCTCATAATACGAGAGCAAGAGTACTGTTGAAACTGGAAGACGTCCAATTCAAAGGAAGTTTCACTCTATCAGAGGTAGGGAACCTCTGGCCCATGGGCCCAATATGGCCCATGCCTGTTTTTTGTTTGTTTTTTTAATTTGACCCCTTTCCAGTTCCTGGATTTGGCTCATGGATCCAGTCTCTCCCCTCAAGCTCTGAAAGACTGAGCTTAGGGGAAGGGAGCGGAGAGTAGGGCCTGCCCTCGCGGATGGGGGAGGAATCCATGGCACAGATCAGGGGGTGGCCAAACTGTGGCTCAGGAGCAACATGCGACTCTTGGGCAGCTCAAGAGCGGCTGGCTCTCAAGCAGGGCTGGTCCTGGTTCCCACTTGAATGGCCCTGTGTCTTAATTTATTGCACCCCGAGCCTCAGCAGCTGAATCCAGCTGCTCCTCAGAATCTCAGCAGTTAGGGCTGCGGAGCGCCGCCTTCGTAGCCAGTCATGAAGTAGGAGAGGTTTGTGAGTGTGTGCGCGCGTGAATGTCTGATCGCTTTCTCACGTGCTAATATGCACCCAGCGGCGCTGCGGGGAAACCCAGGATTCAAATGACGCGCAGCTTCCATCTCGTGAGAAGGGTGAAAATGTGGATTCTTGCCAACAAACACGCACATCTGGCAGGGTAGGGAAAAGGTGCGCTCCCTGACGCACATGTTTAACAACAAAGATCCGCAATTCTGCCCTTCTCACGAGACAGAAGCTGCATGTCACTAGAGTCCTGGCCTTCCCTGCAGCACCGACGGGTGCATACTAATGGGTGTGGTTCTCTGCTATACAAAGATTTTAGTACGCGGCTCTTGGGGCTGGAAACGTTGCCCTCTCTTGGCATAAATCTAGGATCTTGGACCCTCCCCTTCCTTCCCCTACCCAGGGCGTACCCCTGCCCCCAACTCCTATCTGGCTCATGGGACTAGTACTAATTTTCAAAGTGGCCCATGGGAGGGGGAGGGGGGAATCCCCTCCTCTATAGGAAGACTCCATGTAGGAACCAGCTAGTAAAGTTCTATTTATAAATGACTTATAAATAGTTAATAAGTAATGACTAGGGTTTTGACAGAGGGTTAAATAAATTATTCTAGAGGCCACTGATCAATGAGTCCATAGGTTTAAAACGGCCAAGAGAGGCTTTTCTTACTATCTAACCGACTGCTGAGGTGAATGCTGTTATTTCCCCTTGTGTTCACATGACCAAATGAAGTAGCGGGGTAGTTACCCCTTGGAGTAACCAACTGTGCACAAGGACGCAGAGAAATCGTTGGCACAGCTGGGGAGGGAAACATTTGAAGCAAACTTTGAATTCGTCAAGCTTGCCGTAGGTTTGGTTTTGAACTTACTATTATTAATTAGTTCATGTCATTTGTTTAGTATTTATTCCTTATATAGTCTCAGCAATGTGCTTGTCGTAATTAGAGACAGGTCCCTGCCCCTTGAGGCTTACAAATCTAAAATGGACACGGAAGGGGAAGCAAGGAGGTGGGAAGCGTATGTACCTTCCCATTTTACAGATGGGAACTGAGACTGAAAGTGACTTGGCCTAGGTCACCCAGGGAGCTAATGGATAAAATGGGATCTGAACCTCTGGTTTTCAAGTCCCAACCCAGCACCTTAGCCACTAGGCTAAACTCACATCCCTGAGCACCCACCGCAGACAAATTTCAGCAGAGCTCGCAGTTTGTTCCACACATGGCCCAGCCAGCCAGGAGCAGCCTCTCTCTGCCCAAACCTGCATTCTCCCGTTCCATTCAAAGCCTTCTCTTTCAACGGCTCTAAATTCCTCAAGTCAAATTAGGACACAGACAGCCCGGCTTTCTTAAGTGCACACTCAGCACCTTTCACTTTCTCCGTCTGGAGCCTAAAGCCGGCTGCCCCAAAGAGTCAAACGTCCACACCAGGGCTATTTAGCAGCAAGCTCCGAAAGACAGCCCAACTGACTTGGTTTCTATGCACCCCTGCTCAAGAGATGCCTTTCTTTTTTCCTCCTCCAAAGAGGGTTTGTTATTACTCTGGATTAAGCGATTGTGAGAATGCCGTAACTCATTGAACCCTGCCTTTTGTTCACCCAAGTGTTTGGTTTTATTACTTATAAAGCAACTAGGGTTGCCACCTCTACAATTTTTTTAAGAACACGTATGAAAAATACATGTTGCAGGCCCTACATTTGTGCCTAAAGCTCCCAAGGGCAGGGGCTCCCCCTGGAGCCTAAAGCACCAATGCAGGCCCTGCAACATGTATTTTTTATAAGTGTTCCTTAGAAATTTGCATAGGAAATTTGCATACCCTAGGAGCAGAGCTAATATGTCCAGGGAGGGAATTCCAGGCGTAGGGGGCAACCTGGGAGAATGAGGCTCGGAGTGCAATAAATTAAGAGAGAGAGAGACAGTAGGGGAGGAGCAAAGTTCCTAGGCGGGAATGTAGCAGGAAATGAGGGGAAAAACATAGGGAGGAGCAGGGCTGTGCAGAGCCTTGAAGGTAGGGTGGCCGGATAGGCAACTTTTAGAGGACACGTATGAGAAATACAGGTTGCAGGGCTGCACAAGCAATCTGCACAATCAGCCCTGCAACCTGTATTTCTCATACGTGTCCTCTAAGTGCTGCCTATCTGGCCACCCTACAAAGGTAACCACCTTTTAACTCACTTCAACCTCACCTGCGTTCACATGAACATAGAGATTAAAGAGAGGATCAAGTGGTGTAACTGTGGGTTAACCGTGGTATGGTTCATGCGCCCTGTGAACACGGAACTCCTAACCCTGAGGGTGATGGTTAGTTACCTAGTGGTAAGCGTTTCATGTGTACAGTCTTTGAAAACTAAGGGCTCAGTCACAACACACTCTTTTCTCTTTGTAAACTCACCACAAGTTCCTTAATCTGCATCTGCCTTGTCCAGTAGCAAGACATTCACACAGCTGCAGATTTTCCTGCATTTTCCGTGGCCCATCCCTTGCATCAGGTGGCAGAGAACAAGGGCTCCCCCTGGAGCACAGGAAGGGGTAAGAATTTGCCACAATGCTCAGAATGAGTTTGGGCAACTACCTACTCTAAAAAACAACGTGTTGTGTGAATGAATCCAGTGGGGACGCAAGGGCCTGTCTGGAAAGCCTGGCAGTTCCTAGGGGGTTAATTTCTTGCCTCTGGGAACTCCTTTGGAGTCCATGTTCCCATTCATTCCCCTTTAGCTCAATTCTTTCCCTCTCTCCCCACATGCCTCCATCTCCTCTTCTAATCGGAGGACAGAAGAATCCAATTATCTTCCCGCTCTGTGCGCTTCCCCCCACTCCCTCCCCTGCTGGCTCTGCCTTCTGATGGAGTATTCCAGCAAATTATCTCTTCCTGCTATACCCACCCCTCCACCCCAGGAATGCCAAGGCCTCCCCTCCCAACGTGGGCCCAAATGGGCTTCCATTCTTGCAACTACTCTCCAAAGGCATCTGGGCCTGGGGAGGGGACGGTCCCTCATTATTGTAGAGCTTCCACCTGCCTGGCCCTGTCACTTTCTGGGAAAGGGAGCCTGTTTGACGCTGGAGTTTTTGAAAAACTCTCTCTCGCTTTCTTTCTTTCTTTTGCACTGTAATCCTTCTGAAAGGAAGCAGCCAGGCAGAAAGACAAAGGAGTCTGCGCCTGGCCTGGGAGTCGTGGGGGAGGCTGGATTGGTAGAGGAGAGTAAGGCAGGAAAAACTGAAAAGGGGGAAAGACAAGGTTTGTGGGGCCTAGAGCAGATGAGGAGAATCTTTTTCCCTCCCAGGGGCCACTTTGAAAATGAGTCCAAGCTCTGAGGGTTGTGTAGAAGATGGGGGCAGTGTGTGTGTGTGTGTGTGTTAAGGGATGAACTCAGGATGAGAAGGGTCCAGATCCTGTGCCATGGATCTGCCCCCTATTGTTGTGTGTACATCCTCATCTCTACTCCCTTACCCTGAGCTCAGTCTTTCAGTGCTTGGGGGTAGGAACTGCATCCAGGGGCCAGATCCAGGAACTGGAAAGGGGCCACATATTAACAACTACATAAAACAGCATTTGGCCCCTGGGCCTGAGGTTCCCCAGCCCTGACCTAAAGGCTATAAGGAGTTGCCTAACTAAGTCAGACTAATGGTCCATCTTAGCTCACTATTGTCACAACCTGACACAGCAGCACGGTTTCAAGTCTGGCTTTGCAGGATCTCCAACAGAGGCCTCACCCAGGCGGGCTACCTGAGATCTTCAATCAGTGATGCTAGGGATTGAACTTAGGACTTTATACATGCAAAGCATACATATGCTCTGCAACCTGGGCCACGGCCCAACCCCAAGGGATAGAAACTGAATGCATGTGTGCAGGAGAGTGTGTGCACGTGTGGCTGGGTACCTGTGTGTGAGAGAGAGAGTTTAAATGTGTGTATGTGAGCCCCCACTAGGAATGCAGGTGCATGTATCTGTATACGCACATCTTGTGAATGTGTAGAAGTGAGTGGGTGTACATGTATTTGTGTACACATCTGACTGAATGTGGGCATGTACATCTGTGTACACACCTGTGTATATATAATTCTGCAAAAGTGCCTATGTGTGAGTTTAGATGGAAGTGTGTGAGTATATGAGTGTGTACACACCTGAACACAACTGTGTGTGCTTTGTATGTGTACTTGTGAGAGAATGTGTTTATGTGTGTGAATGCGTGTTCATGTATACACCTGAATGTGAGTGTGTGTATATGTGAAAACCAGCATATGTATGTGAAAAATACATGTATGTGTACATGAGCGTGTGAATGTGTGCTCAACTGAATCTGGGGGATCATGTGTGTATACACCTGAACTTGATTGTGTGTATGTGTAACTTGGGAGTGAATGTACATCTGCATGTGAAAGTGTAAATATATGTGCATGCACATATTTGACTGTGAATGTGGGCACGTGTGGGCACTCACAGTCAGCCTACAGCTGGCTGTGAGTGTGTGTGTATGGGTGAAAGTGAGTGTAAGCTTGAGTGTGCACAAGCAGACATGATGGAGGGGGGTGTACTTTCACCTTGATTGCGAGTGAGATTGAGCGCCTGAATGTGACTATGTGCACGTGTGTATGTGCGAGTGTGAGTGTGTGTGCAAATGTATTGTGTACATCGTAGTGTATGCATGCGTATTTGTGCGAGTGCACGTGTGTATGTGTATATGTGCGAGTGCAAATGTATTGTGTACATCGTAGCGTATGCCTACGTATTTGTTCGAGTGTCTTAGTAGACATGAGCGTGTCTGTGCACGTGGATGTAAGTGCTTGTGTGTACAGAAGTAAGTACCTGTGTGAGCATGTGGACGCAAGTGAGAGAGCAGGTGCATCGGAGTATGGGGGTGCGAGGAGGTGTGGGTGACTGTGGTTGTGTGGACGCTAAGGGGAGCTGCTTCATAGCCCAGTTCTTAAGAGTCCGATGAGCTCCAGCTCTGAGGGCAGAGTTAAGGAGGGTGCAAACCATCTCCCGCAAGACCCCGCCAGGCCCGATCCTGACTGGTGATGATAACCCAGGGCCCAGTGCTACACAGAGGCCCCTTTGCACTGCTTTGCCAACACAATGGGGGGCCTAGGCTGAAAGAAATGCTTGCTTTACTCTTCCAGAGTTGAGTATAGAGGCTGAGAATTCGGCCCAAAGCTCACGGAAAAGCAGAATCAAGAACAAAGCGCCAGCTCCCTTGCTGGTGTAAAGCAGCATAGTTTCGCTGGGGCCAAATTCCTAGCTGGCGTAAAGCGGCAAAGCAGCATTTGCAAGGCAGGCTATTGGGGGCCACTTCTGTATTGAGTATAAAGGTCTGGAAGGCAGACGGGGGTCTTGCTAGCCAGAGGTAGGGTGAGGGCGTGTGCTCGGGGCAGGGTAAGGGAGAAAAGGGTCTGAAGGAGCATGCTGAGTGGGAGAAGGGAGCAGAGGGCATGAGGCTCGAAGCTAGCGGCTGGATGCCTGGGCCGGATCCATATGAGGTAGAAAGGGGTCACGTCAAGCTAGGCTTACTCTTGGCAGGAGGCCCCGCCTCCACAAAGCATTGTGTAGTCATGGCGATCTGTGAGGGCGTGGCCACTTCATTAACTCCTCCCTTTTTGATGACACACCCCCCCCCCCCGCAGACTGCCATGGGGCTTGCAGTGCTCCATGGGGGCAGGTTTACCTCAGAGAACAGACAGGGTCACAGGGTTTCTCCACCTCTTTCTGGATGTGGTCTCACCCTTACAGGGTGAGGGGGGGAGCAGGCGGAGCCACTTCCCCTGGCCCCTGTCTGATGTCACCATACCCCTTTTTAAGCTTCAGGACATCATGGTGCTTGGAAAGGGGGCGCGGCCACATCAGAAAGGGCAGAGCCAGACAGGAACCAAAGGCGGCAACCGCAACTCCTTGTATTCCCCTCCTGGTGCCCACGGGGCCACCCCTTTAAAGGAAATCTGGGCTCGGAAAAGCTCAGCTGCTTCAGGACTGGGTTTGGGCCGGTCCTGATGCCGTTGGGCTGAGTTTTTTAGCCTGATCGTGGCTCTAAGCCTGTAGTTCTCAAATACCCTTCCACCCCGCCCCTGGCATTCTCTTTATCTGGGGTAGTTCAGGCCCCTCCTCCCACTACACCCACATCCATACACTGTGCTCCCTCTCCCCACCCTGCTCTTGCGTCCCCTCTTTTGTCCCCTTTGCTCTCTGATGTCATGATCCAAGGAACAGACGTAAACAGAAGTAACAACTTGGGGAGTATGCATTACTCCCCTTCGGTAGTGTTCAGATAAATGGCGTACACCAAAGTAGCCGCGCACCAATCTCCCCCCCCTCGTTGAGACAGGGTGGGACCAAACAAGACACTACCCCACATTAGCCTTCACCGGGTGTGTTCCCACGTGCCCATCTACAAGGCATCCACCAGGTGGCCTCCATGTGGTCACCACAGAGCCGCCACTCATGGCAGAGTCCAGGGCCACAATGTGGGCCAATCAGGGCTAATGGGTGCCCATGTGTCCATGTCTCAGCAATCAGGTTCGTCTGAAGTCTCCCCAGCATCCAGGTCCTTCAGCACAGAGTCCTGCCTAGTGTACCTAGCCAGCTGAGAGGTGGTAATGGTAGCAATCTCCCTCCCCCATGGCCACCTCTCAGCTGAGAGGCACACTAGAGATCTCCCTCCCCTCGGTCTCTCTCCCCCGCAGCCTCTCAGCTGAGAGGCACACTAGAGATCTCCCTCCTCTCAGTCTATCTCCCCCACAGCCTCTCAGCTGAGAGGCACACTAGAGATCTCCCTCCCCTCAGTCTCTCTCCCCCGCAGCCTCTCAGCTGAGAGGCACACTAGAGATCTCCCTCCCCTCAGTCTCTCTCCCCCCAGCCTCTCAGTCTATCTCCCCCACAGCATCTCAGCTGAGAGGTGGCCACAGGGAGGGAGGGAGCTAGGCCATGGGTGGAAGCTGCCGCCAGCACATAAAATATGAGCCGGGGGCTGCCTGTTTATTAGGCTGGACATGCTAGATATGATTGCGCGGGGGCTGCATGGACCAAACATGGACTCTAGTGGGCTGGCTTCTTGTTGGATTCCACCCATAATGATCACTGATCGAAGATCACCACCCCTCACTTTGGGCGTTTTTACACACACGTTTCTCCTGCATGTTTGCTGTTACATCCTGAACTTTCTGTGTGTCTAATTCACTCACCCAGATCTTAAACATCCGGCTCTTTGAACTTCTGCATAGAACTTCTCCCAGAACTTTTGTGTGTAAAATGTTCTCCTGGTAAACTGCTTTGCTCCAGGCATCTGTGGTCACTTGGTTTCCATGGCAGCCTGTCACTTCTACAGCTGCGGCTACTTTAGGCTGCCTCAGGGCAGTGTTTGTGTGAAGAATGCATCCGGAACTTACTTGTGCACTTGTAAACGCAGAAGACTGAAAAATCCGGAACTTTAAGGTGTGTGTAAAAATGCCCACTGATACGTGTTCACACAAATAGTTTCTTCGAAATACAAACTGAAGGGGAGTAGGTACTCCTGATTTTTCAGGAGTACATCCTTCTCTTCCTACAGTTTTTAGCATTCTGCTCCTGTGAACGCTTCAGGAGTAAAAGATAAGTAAGGCTTTGAATTAACCATCAAAACATAGTCTAGCTCTCTCTCCCTCTTGCTACCTTCACTCAGTCAGAGTGGAGCTGGGTATTGCCAGTGTGCCCCTCCTTGTGCCATATCCCGCCCCCCTCCCCACCCTCCCAATTAAGAACCATGCCTCTAAGCTACAGTCCTGGGGAAGTGGCCCTTTAAGAGCTGGAGCAAGTTGGGATTGCTTGGACCAAAAGGAGATCTCTCTCTCTCTCTCTCTCTCTGACCTGTGTAAATCCCAGCATGCATGAACACAGCAGCATGGGGCCCGCACATCTACAGGCCAAGCCTTTTGTCAGGAAGGGAAGGGTGGAGGGAAGGACACTGCTTTGGGGGAACGCAAATGCAGATCATATTGTCATCACACACCCTTGCTGGCGGTCGCCTTGCCTTGTTCTGCCAAGTCCGGGAGCATCAAAGGCCAAGTTAATCCTCTTGTTCACAATTCAGGATCCCCCTGGCGAACAAAGTCTGCGAGGGACCCTGGCAACACTCCTCCCACCTCCCCGTTGGCCATGGCTCCCTGCTCCTACCAGCTGCAGCACCAGCAACAGGGCAAGGCAGGGGGCCAAAAGCCTCAGCTGGGGAAAGCTGACGTCATTCAACTCAACGCCAGTGGAGCGGCACTGCCTTACGCCAGTTGGGAATCGGTCCCAGTCGATGGACCACAGGAGAGCAAGGCCCCAGTCATCTCAGCAGCGCTATGCTGCTTTACACTGCTGGGGATTTGGCCTATTGCTGCTTTACAGCAGCTGGGGTCTGGCCCCATTAACTTCAGTGGGGCAATGCTGCTTTACACCCCTAGGGATCTGGCCCCGTTGACTCCAGTGGAGAGCCGGCCCTATGGGCCAGGAAAGGAAAACAGAACTTCAGAAATATCGAAATCATTGATATGTTTTGACACAGACACATTAGTCTTGTACTTATACAAATAATGGATGAATTATTCCAATTGATCTTCCTCTTTTCCCCCATCCAGCCCGCCACCATAGATTCCTTGTTTATGACTGTCGATCCTTAGGATCCCTCCTACCTCCCTCATAACTAAGCTAAGCACACGCACCTGCAGCTTCTCAGCATTGCAAATCTCTCCCTCTCTCTCCCTAGGTGCCCCTCCCCTTGTCCCGTCTCAACTGTAAGCCTTTAGGTGCCAAGGCAGACCCGGCAACATGTATTTCTCATAAGTGTTCCTTAAAAATGTGTAGAGGGCAACCCTACTCCTGTCACAATTGCTCAGCATCAGGCACGTTGCTGAATAAGTATATAAACAATGATCTCTAATATTCTGTAGTCACTATTCCCCAAGGCCCTCTTTTCTCTGCCCAGCCCCCACGCAAATATTTTAGCTCCCCAATAAGTAAGTTAATCAAAATCTAGTGTATGGGATTAAGTTTAATAATTTTATATTGAGTTGCTGTTGGGTGTAATGTAATTTGTTGCAAAGAAAAGGGAAAAGAATGTGCAAAAATAGAATTCTATGTCTCTCCGTGAATATATTGTTAATTATGTACCTAGACGTGGTGCAACGGAATATTCTGTTCTTACTGACCTGGGAAATGAATGAACCATTCACTCTACTCCCTCCCATAAAAATCTACCTTGTCTTAGTGCTTCTCCCCAACCCCCACAGACCAATTCTCCTCATTCAGGGTCCCCCTTATCTAAACACTCATTCACACAACACTCTTCAAGTGAGGAATGGCATAAACCCACATTCTGAACATTGTGTGAAATCCTTACTGCTCATGCTCCTTAATGATCCCTTGGTCTCTGTTATTTGGTACAAGGGGTGGGCTGTAGTGAAATCAACCGCTGTGTGTGCATGCATTACTATGGGGCCAGGTGAGTACAGTTAGGGTTACGGCTTCTCATGGCTTGACTCTGAGACTCCCATTCTGGATTATGGGAGTCTCAGGGTTGGACCATGAGAGGTGGCAACCCTAATTACAGATGGAGCAAGTGGTGAGTTTACAAGGGGGAAAGAGGTTGTGTGAAGGAGCTGTGTGTGAATATGTTGCTACAGGGCAAGATAATTACAGATAAAGGAGCAAGTGGTGAGTTGGAAAGGGGTTGTGTGAATGAGCCCTTCATTCTCAAGCCCTGTTCACATGAAATGCTTACCACAAGGTAAATTCTCTACACTCCCAAGGCTAGGAGTGAGTGTTCACACAACACATGAGCCAGTTTATTATTTATTATAAAATCTTCTGTCCCACTTCCTCCTGCCCCCAGGCAGCTCGAAGCGGCGAACAATATAAATTATAAATAATACAATATAAAACATATAACAAAACCAATTAAAACAATTCATAAAAGGAGGAACAAATACCCAGCCCCACCCCAACCCCCACCCAATCACCCATCGCCCCCGCCAAACGCCTGGTGGAACAACTTCTTCAAAAGGAAAGGAGATTCGGGGCCAGCCAAACTGCCACCGGAAGGGAGTTCCACAGCCATGGTGCAGCCACCGAGAACGCCCTCCCCTGCATGGCCCCCTGGAAAACCCAGGGGACCTCAAGCAGGGCACCCCCGGATGACTGCAGGGGCCAATCCAGGACACGGGGAGTGAGGCGGTCCCGCAGATAGGCAGGACCTAGGCCGTTTACGGCTTTATAGGCCAAGACCAACACCTTGAATCGGGCCCAGAAAACTACAAGCAACCAGTGCAGCAAGCGGAGCACCGGTGTAATACGCTCTCGGCGGCCCAGTCCCACCAGGAGAGGGGCCGCCGCATTCTGCACTAGCTACAGCTTCCGAGCCGTCACCATGGGTAGCCCCACGTAGAGCGTGTTAGAGTAGTCCAATCTAGAAGTGATGAAAGCATGGATGACCGTGGCCAGGTCGGAGTCTGAAACATACGGCCGAAGCCATCGCACCAGATGTAACTGGCGGACAGCACTCCTCGCCACAACCTCCACCTGGATATCCAGGCGGAGCTGTGCTTCGAAGAGCACCCCTAGACTCCGTACCTGGGAGACCAATGGAGGGCAGACCCCATCAATAATGCGGGCCACCATCTCCATTGCCTTACCCACCAACATCACCGCCGTCTTGTCAGGATTCATTCTCAGTCGGTTAACCCTCATCCAGTCCCCCATAGCCGTCAGACATCGAGTAAGCACCAAGCCTGCTGGGCCTGGGTCAGTTGAAAAAGCGAGGTACAGCTGGGGTGTCATCAGCGTATTGATGACACTGCACACCGAACCCCCTAATTACCTCACCGAGTGGCTCCATGAACAGGAGAGGGGAGAAAACAGAACAGGTTAAGATTAGGATGCAGAGCAGGAACCTAGATAGTTACCCTGGGGTTAATGCATGTATTGGGGCAGCATCCCAAGAGTGTTTGTGGTTTCCCTCAATACACAGCACCATCATCTGGAAAAATGTACCCGTCATGAAAAGCAGCACAGAAGGTAAAGATGGGAGAGGTACGTCTGGTGTGATGGTGGCTAGTATGGAGAACTGAGGCCAGGGTTCAAATCCTCCCAGAGCCCTGAGACCACCAGACAGAGAACCCATTGCCCTTATCCTGACCCCCCACCCCCCCTTGAAGGGTCTTCCCAGGCTCCTTGCCATGAATTCATGACATCATGATTCCCATGGCAACAGACTGTGATGTCACTGGGAGGCTGCAGGTGCAGGATTCAGGGGAGGGAGGGAAGTGGAGATCAGGAGGGAGGAAAGCGACGCTTGTTAACACACAATTGAGCACGTGCAGAGCGGGATTGTGACACCGGCCAAGTCTGGGGACATCTGCATACTTCTCTGCTTTAAGGATGGCGCCTGCGACAGATCTATTCAGTCGCTAACAAAACGGAGCTGCTAACCGGTCATGGCCATTAAAGTTCCCGTGGCAGGTTTGGCAAGAGTCATGGGGTCAAATTCCCCTTTACAGGGGTCCCTCCCTGACGCAGTTCTGGCAGCACAGAGCGGCCTCCGCGTTAATGCGAATCAGGGCTAAGAGGGGTTAAGAGTCAGGGGCCTGGCTGGGAACCTATGGAGAAACATACCCTGGGATTGAGTCCCATCAGGCAAAGGAATAATTCTGCTCTATTCAGCGCTGGTCAGTTGCAATATTGACAAATTGGAGCGGGTTCAGAGGAGGGCAACATGGACAATAAAGGGTCTGGAAAGCGAGTCCTATGAGGAAAGGCGAGAGGGACTGGGTATGTTTAACCTAGGGAAGATCTATGGGGAGACATGACAGCAGTCTTCAAACATCTAAAGGGCTGCCACAAGATGGTAAGGAATTGTCCTCCATTGCCGTGGAGGGTGAGATTAGAAATCACGGGCTCAAATTACAAGGGAGACTTGGGTCAAATATCGGGGGAAACCTCCTCCCAGTGTGAACTGTGTGCCAATGGAATACGTTGCCTAGGGAGGTCGTAGGCTCTCTTTCACTGTAGGTTTTCAAAAAGAGACCGGACAGTCGTAAGAACATAAGTAGTGCCATACTGGGTCAGACCAACGGTCCATTGAGCCCAGCATCCCCTCTCCAACAATGGCCAATCTCGGTTGTTTGGGAGAAGTACCCAACAGGTAATCCATTCCCTATTGTGTTCACTCTCAGTTCCCGACAGTAAGAAGTTAGGTCCCCCAAACCTAATTGGCTAGCAGCCATTAATGGACCTCCTGAGAACTCCAGTCATCCATTGGGGATGTTGTCGTCATCATGCATCCAAGCAAGGGGTTGGACCAGATGACCTTTGACATCCCTTCCAACTCTATGATCCTGGCAGAAGTGCCATCAAATCTACCCACAAATGCTAGTTAGCCCTGAGCCTCACCCCCGCTCCTCAGCACATCTCTGTTGGGTAACATTGCTCTCGGCTATCAAACAGCTGCTGCACCCCTCACCAGAGCTGGCTGCTGCATTTCAGTGCTGGGCGAGGCATCCCTGGTCAGTGTTGCTCTGCATTTGCTGCCCGCCCCCCTGCCCCAGAGGTGCCTGCATTTTAGTGCCTGTGCACCATTGCGATGCTGTTGTTGGTGGCGTAGCAAAGCTGGAAGGCCCAGCACATTCCTCGCTTCTCCCCATGCAGACATAGAGGGCTCCTTCCAACTGCAAGCCTGGTGCTTTTGGGCCCACCATGCGGGCAAGGCGGTGACACGGGGACAGAGACAAGAGGAGAGGACATGGTAGCAGCTGCTGATACCACACTCCCTCAATTTGTCACCCCAACCTCATGCACTTATTTGGACCCTGGGAGCAAGAGAGTGGCAGGTTCTAGGAAGCAGCAGTGGGAGTGGTTGTGGGAGTAGTGGCAGGTCCCTGGGAGTGGCGCTGGGGGCAATAGCGGGGTGGCCTTGCCTCCACTCTCGGAGACATGCCGTTCCTCCTGCCACCACCCCTGTTCCCTAGGGCCTGCCACCTCACCCCTTCCTCCATCCTCTATCAGCTCTCAGGTAGCCACTGCCTCTTCAGGCTGCCACCCAAGAGCTGGGACTTCTGGTCAGCCAGGTACCTCAGGAATGGGGAACCCTTCCCCTCCCAGGGGCCACTAGGAAAATGAGTACAAGCTCCAAGGGCCACATAGACGTTAGCCTGGAGAGGCTAGGGGATGTGCCCAGGATGGGGGAATGAAGGGGAAGTTCCAGATCATCAACCCGACCTATACAATGGGTTCATCCCCTATCATTGGGTGCATACCCTCCTCTCTGCTCCTTTCCCCTGATTTCTCTTGGGGGTTGGAACTGGTTTCAGGGGCCAAATCCAGGAACTGGAAAGGGACCAGAGAAAAAAACTAGCTGGGGGCTGGATTCCCCCTCCCGCCTGGAGTACTTGTTCAGGATAGTCGTGTTGGCAATCAAGGGAGTAACTATAAGAGGGACAGGAGGTGTGGCTTGAACTGGTGCCCACAGCCTGGGGGGGGGGGAAGGGGTCCACTCTCCCTGGTGGAGCTGCATCCTCTGCTGCTGGGAGGGGGGCTTTGTGCGCGTGTGCATGTGTGTGCAGTGCACACACGTTGGGAGGGGCTTCCATCTTCTCTCCCAGGGCCTAGTAGCTGCGCCCCAGTTGACAATCCTGACCACATAGCCGGTGGCCTAATGTCTGCTAACGCCCACTGCCTCTCATTCTGGGTTGCGGATGAGATTTGGGAGGGTGGATGGTCAAAGGGGTAGGGTTGCCACCGATGCAAAGTTTTAAGGAACGCTTAGGAAAAATACATGTTGCAGACCCTGCATTGGCGTGGGGGCTGATTCCGGTCTTAGGCAGTTGGATTTCCGAGGGTGGGCACCTTCGCTTTCCTTCCCCGACAATCAAACCCCTTCCTCAGGTGCCTCCAACCGAGCCCCTTAATCCCAGCCTAGAGACGGCAAACCGCCCGTCTCTAGTATCTCAAGCTCCTCCAGGAGCCGAGATTGTTCCGATCGTTCGAGGACGAAGCAGCTATATAAATGCAAAAGCGTTTCCTATTCTATTAAAGGCAGGATATTATTTCCACTCATAACTTGCCTTTCGGTACGACAGCGCGGCTCTAATTGTTTGGCGTCGCCTGATGGCTCGGCAGGAGCGGAGCGCAATAAAAGGCACGCGCACGCACACACAAAAACCCTCGACGCGCCACAATACCCGCGTTTTGCGTTTTTTTATTTTACTGCAAGCAATCGCAGGTGGAGAAAAAAAGAAATTAAAGAAAGTTGTGGTGTCAATAAGGGAAGTCAATTTCCAAGTGATTTCTTCCCCCCCCCCTCGCCCTTCTCTCTTTTTTGCCACACAGCCAAGAGAAATTCATACACTCCAGACCATTTGCTGGCATCTTCCACTGAAAAGCAATCCCATTGCTTTGAACATAACCATGTCCATTTGCAATGCAAGGCTGCCCGGAGAGGCGTGGGGAATCGGGGGGCTGGTTGTTCGGCAGAGGAAAGGGAGCTAGAGCTAACCCTAGAGCTCCTGGTGTTACTGACAGGCTCGATTTAACTTCGGGGAAGAA
This sequence comes from Sphenodon punctatus, assembly GCA_003113815.1. Classification (NCBI taxonomy): domain Eukaryota; kingdom Metazoa; phylum Chordata; class Lepidosauria; order Sphenodontia; family Sphenodontidae; genus Sphenodon; species Sphenodon punctatus. The sequence continues at coordinate 148,832 of QEPC01011978.1, read as the reverse complement.
AGATTCTCAGGAAATGAAATCATCTTCTGGAGGGCGGATTAATTCAACCAGCTAGCTCAAGGCGGAAGGGGGGGATAGCAAGTTTCTCTTGCAGCTTAGCTGAGTTTTAAAGGTCTTCGTTGCAGCAGTGACTGAGCCTCTTCGAATCCTTAATGTGTTTAGCTTCCCAGTATCCGGAGAGGCTGCAGCAGGGACATTATCCCCTTGTTACCAATGGGGAAACTGAGGCACAGAAATGTCCCTCAAGATCAAGTGGGGAGTCGTGGCAGAGCAGAGACTCAGGTTTGCCACCTTATTATTATTAATTTCCACAGTGCTTTCAATGTTTAAAGTGCTTTACAATCCTTATCCATCCCTCGCACAGCAACCCTAGGAGGCAGGTCATTAATCATTATTATTTATTATTATTATTAATTATTCCCATTTAAAATTAAGAATTGAGGCTGAGAGCAAGAGACTTGCTGTAGGCCATCCAGTGAGTTTATTGCTACAATGGGATTTAAACCCTGGTTTCCCCGATGCAAGTCCAACCCCTTACCCGCTAGACTACACTCCCCCTTTTAAACACAGACAGGATTAGAGGCTGTTCGTCTCTCTTGCCTGTCATCAGGCTCCAACTCCACTGGCTGGGGAACCTCCAAAACCAGATTTCCCTCTGCTCCTCTCTCCTGGCTCAATGGCTCCCTTTCTTCATAGAATCATAGATTTAGACGGTACCTCAGAGGTCATCTAGTCCAGCCCCGTTCAATGCAGGAAATCCGCAGCTACGGCATCCTCAACAAACGGCTGTCTAGCCTCTGTTTGAAAAACCTCCCGCAAAGGAGACAGAGCCCATCCCCGCCCTAGGCAATTTGTTCCACTTTCAAACAGCTCTTACCGTTAGGAAGTTCTTCCTAATGTTTAACTGAAATCTGCTTTCTTTTCATTTGAGCCTTCAGGGGCAAGAAAGAACAAGTCTTTGTCATTCCCTCTTTGACATCACTTCAGGTAGTGGAAGAGCCTTATCATGTCTCCCCTTAGTCTTCTCCAGGCTAAACATACCCAGCTCCTTCAACCTTTCCTCATAGGACTTGGTTTCCGGACCCCTGACAATCTTTGGGTGAAAACAGACATGACGCTAACTCCACTTTAACACGGCTTTAACATTTCGTATGCATGTTGCACCAATACAGCCCTGCGACATGTATAAGAACTGTTAAAGCAGTGTTAAAGCGGAGTTAGCGTCATGTCGGTTTTCACCCTTTGTCGCCCTCCTCTGAACCCGTTCCAATTTGTCAATGGCCTTCTTAAAGGGTGGTGCCCAGAACTGGACACAGTGCCCCAGATGAGGTCTGAATAGAGTGGAACTATTGCTTCTCATGCCTTGGAAACGATGCTTCTGCCACAGCTGCTGCCATTCTTCCTCTCTTTCCCATACCTCCCAACAGTTCGAGCAACCAGAGGAACAAGTCCCACCTCCTTTTCTAATAAGCTCCACCCCTCCACAAATAAGCCCTGCCCTCTCACACACTTTCATGCACACACACACACTCCCCTCCCAGCATTCCACTGGTGCACACAGAAGGAGAGACGCTCGCCTGCTTCTCGTTCCACTTAGTTCCTTGCCGTTCCATCCTCTCCCCGTTGGCCTCTAAAGGACTTTTCCTAGGAGGCCACCAGGAAAGACAGGCCTGGGGCCTGAATACCGGCCTTTTTGTCTCTTGCCGGAAAGAGGGACAGTGGGATTCAGCACCCAAAGAGGGACTTATTAATTAATCCCTCCCAATTAAGCGCTGTGGGGAGGTATGCCTTTCCACTCAGTGGGTTTTTTGGGGTGCATCACTGCTCTCTGCCGGAAAGCTTCTGGCAACGGGGAGAAGAGAGAGTAAGTTTGCATTGCCAGGCCAAGAGAGGTTCAATATTATATTATTATTATTATAAACATTTATATAGCACCAGTCATGAACCTGGCGCTGTACAGAACATAGAAATAGATGCAGTCCCTGCCTGTGGCTTACAATCTAAAAGACAAGGAGGGGGAGACAGGGAGAGTGGACAGTGGGAGATACAGGGGAGAAGACAAACAAACA
>QEPC01011978.1:114786-131429 GCA_003113815.1 Sphenodon punctatus | reverse complement strand
GGAAGCAATAAAAAGTAACGTCTGGCCGGCGATCACGGCCCAGAATTCCCGGCGGGATTCCGGGCCGTGGTCAAAGTGAGTGGGCACTGCAGCCGCATTGGCCGCGGCACCCACCCGTCTCCCCAGAGGGCGGGTGGGCGGGGCCGTGCGGCCGCACGTTGTTCCGCGCAGCCCCGCCCCCTCCCCGATTCCCTGCAGGGATCTCCCGGCACGTCTGTTCGGGGCTTTTATTGGCCCCGGGGGTGGTTGTTCTGTTCACCCCCAGCGGGGATTCACTGTGGTGAATCGGGACGGCGTCATGTCTGAAAATACCCCATGGCGTGAAAGAGGGTTTTGGCTGAGGAGACAGAGAGAAAGGGGCAAATCCGAGCAATGTTGTGGAGGGCGAAGTGACAGGACTTGGCAACAGAGTCAATGTAGGGTTTAAAGGAAAGGTGAGTATCAAAGAAGAAGCCCAAGCTACAGGCTTGGGGAACGGGGCGGATGGTGACCCCGTCAATAAGGATGGACAGGGGAGAGGGAGAGGAAAGATAAGGAGTTCAGTCTTAGCCATGTTGAGCTTGAGCTGACGCTGGGCTGGGATATCAGAGAGAGAATTGATGAGTCGAGCTTGGACAGAAGGGAAGAGAGGGGGGTGGAGAGATTGATTCCATTCCCCCTCAGAGCTGGGACTAGAACCCAGGAATCCTTATTCCCAGCCCCTCCTCTGTTCTAACCTACTAGACCCCACTACCTTCTCAGAACTGGGAATGAAACACAGGAGTCCTGGCTCCCAGCCCTCCAGCTTTAACCCACTAAAGCCCAATCCTCTCTAAAAGCTGGGAGTAGGACCTAGGAGTCCTAACTCACAGCCGTAACCAACTAGACCCCTCTTCCTCCTCCCGGTGCTGGGAACAGAACCCAGAAATCCTGGCTTCCAACTCAATCCTAGAAGTCTGCAGTCCCACCTCAATGCAAAAGGACCCAACAAGGATCTGGGTCAGGTGTGAGGGTGGGGCTAGAGTTGCCTCCTCTTGCAGTTTGACCCTTAAGCTAAAATAGGAGTCTCAAGGTTAAACTGCAAAAAGGGCAAAAAACTGCAAAATGTAGCCCAGGGGCAACATCAGAAGGGGCACTGGAATGACTTCATAACACATGGTATCACCCCTCCCCTTTCTGACACGCCTTGCCCCATGACATCATAGCATTCCACAAAAGGGTGGGGCTACATTTTGGGCTGGCTTGAAAGGAGTCTAGGCTCCCAGGCAGCTCCTCGGGGGTGTTCAAAGGCTGGCCCCTCTAGCTAGCTTACACATAGGAGTGGGGAACCTGTGGCTCGTGGTCACAGGTGTTGAGGGAAATTTGGAAGCCTGGCACATAGGCCCCCTGTCACACACACACACCCCTTCATAAGCTTTAAAATCCGTTTCCAGAGGTACCGAGGTTTTGTTTGTACATGTTACGCGCCATTATTATTTTGCTCGTCATATTTTAAGGTATATGAAGACAACAATTCTTGTTGTTTTTCAGGGGACCCTTGAGCTTGGGGGACAGCAGACTTCTCCCACCCCTACTTCAAGTCTGCCCATGGTGGGGGGCAGGGGGGGCAAATACAGCCCCTGGCTGTTATTTATGTGGCCCCTTTTCGATTCTTGGATTCGGTTCCTCCCCTCAAACACTGGAAGTCTGAGCTCAGGGATAAGGAAGTGGGGAAGAGGGCCTGCACACGAGGAGAAGGGACAGCTCCATGGCACAGATCCAGGATCAGGATCCTCTTCTTCCTTTCCCAATCCTGAGCATACTCTTACCCTCAAGTTTGACCTATGTGAGATATGTTTAACCAACTCCTGTCCAGCTTGTGGAACTTGTACTAAATGCCAACGTGGCTCATAGAACTTGGAAAAGGGAATCCCCACCTCTGGCTTAGAGAATCCACCACTGCTCTAACCACTAGCCCGCATGCCACACCAACAAGAAGGAACAGAACCAAGGAGTCTTTCCCCTGGATTCCCCCTTATGCTAACAAGAAACCCCACTCTCCTCCCAAACCTGAGAACAGGGGCTCAGGACGGAGCCCTAGCTCCCAGCTCTTTTCCACCACACCGTCTCCCAGAATTGGGATTAGAACCCAGGAGTCCTGACTCTCAACTCCACTCTACGTTCAGCATGGCCACCTCTCTGGGTACCACCCACAGACTCCAGGTTTTGACTCAAGAGTCTCAGGGCCCTGGGGACGCCCCAATTTCTCCAGGTCAGTCAGGGACACCACCCTGTAGCTCGGAGAAATGGTGCCTCTGGAGGCAGCCATGTCAGAAAGGAGGCAGGTCAGACTCAGCGGGATTTCCCTGCCCCTTTCCTATGGGGGGAGGCTGTGAGGTCATGATGCTCTATAAGAGGGTGGGGTTACATCAGAAAAGGGGTGTGGCATGCTGTTGGTCCCACCCAGATTCAGAGGTAGGAGGATGGAGCAAGGGAGTCCCTTCACCTCACTCCTTTCCAACGTGACCACGCCCCTTTCTGAAAGTTGATCAGGAAAGGGTGGGGGGAGTCCCTTTTGCCCCTCCTGTTTTCAGTGTAGTCCTGCCTCTCGCCCAAAGGGCTTGGTAAGAGAGAGGTCAGGCTAGCGCCAGGGGGTGTAATCGCATCCCCTACCTGACGTCCATGGCCACACCCCCTTTCCAATGTAGCCCCACCCACTGCAGAACATGGTGACATTACAACATTCCATAAGGGGTGGGGTTAAGAAAGGGGCATGAGTCACATGACAGCCCCTTTGCCTCCGGATTTCCACATGGAAGTAGGTGGCAACTGTAACCACACGGCTTCCCAGAACCCAGGAGTCCTGGCTTCCTCTCACCACCCCCTGCTCTAACTTCTAGGCTGTACCGCTTTCCCTTGAACGTAGACGCCCAGAGAGGGAAAGCTATTTGTTTCCTAGCATACAGAGCTACTTTGTCCTCATTATTTCCCCTTGTTTCCGTCTTGTTCAGAAGGATCTTAATTTCTGCGGCTGTCAGAAGCACTGAGCAGTGCTGTTTATTGGCTTGAGTTTAATTAATTTGTGTAACATCCCTGTTAGGAACAATGTCTAATTAAGACTTTTTGTTTTTTTTAAAAAATAAATAAAAAAATCTGTAATCATTAATGGATGGGGGGCAGGGGAGATTTAAGAAGCGACGCTGGCATCCTTCCATCAAGCTGCTTGTAGGTCCGCTCGTTACAGATGTCTTAATGAGAAGTCTCTTAATAATGGGATTATCATTCAAATCTAAAACCAGGCCAAAGCAAACGTGAGCCCCGCAATCGCTGGCAGCCTTCTGTGTGGCTCAACAAATGCAAAGGATGAGTCCGTGCACCTTCCCGCCTCCCTTCCATCTTCGGGTCAGGGCTTTCTACCTATTAGCATCCTAAACACTTAATGAGCTCGCCTGGGAGGTTATTTCTGTCTAGTCTCCCTCTCCCACCCCACCCACTGCCTCCTACTGGAATGAAGGGGAACTGCTGGACGGTATCTCATGAGACCTCTTCTCAGGACACTGTTAATTATGCACTGCTGCAATCGCAACCACTTTTCACACTATGTAGCATTTGTGCAAATTGTTGCAGAAACTGCCTCTGGCAGCCCAGAATGGCAGCCCTAAGGGGAGTGCTATGAACTAGCCAATGAGATCTCAACAACACTGTGAGCTAGCCAATGAGATAGCAACACTGTGCACTAGCCAATGAGACGCTGACAGTGGTGGCCAGCCTGCTGCAGGAGTCAGCCCCCAACCTCACCCCTACCATGTGTATGGGTGGGGCTTATTGAGTGAGGGGTAATGTGCCTCTTTGGGGGTGGGGCTTAAGACCCACCTTGGCCACTCAAAACATTGGGATTGTTGAGATTGAGTGTGTGCATAGGTCTGACAAGAGCGGGAGGGAAAGCCTCAAAACGACTAGAGTTTTCTTTCTTAATATACATTAAAACAGGATGAGTAAAATAATAATTGCAAATAATATAGGCGTAAATAAAATACATGGGTGATCTCAGCTTATAATGGGAGGTAGGGGGCCCTCAAATTACAATGGGAATGTACTGGGCCCCAAATTTCCAAGAGGTGTGTGTGTGAGAAAGACACAATCCCTCCTTACTGGTCAGGGAGAGATGCCTAATGGCCAGGGCCAGAGCTACACAAATCAATTGAACAGGGCACCATTTTGAATTTATTCTCATTATACAATCTTCACATACAAACTTTTGTCATGGTTGTATTTATCTCTTAATTCTGAGTTGATGTATGTCAAACATGTCTATGATCCCTGAACATAGCGAACTCACACCAGGAACATGTATGTTACATGTGTTCTATGTATGTTGTTTTCACGAGCCCCGTCACAAGAAAACTAGAAATGACAAGGTAAGTGCTGATAGCACTGGTGTAAAATACAAGCCCACAGAGCCACAAGCATGGGGAGCCCTAGCCTACTGAGAGGCTGCAGCAATTCAGAAGGCGGGCCCACAATATATGGGGCTCATGAGTAAATAGAAAGAACAACATATCCCTAATTCTCTGCAATGCTCCACCCATGTTTAATTGAACATTAACAATTAATTACAGTAACGTTTTCCTTTTTAAAAAACGGACAAGTCAGAGTCTGTCCATCAAACATTCCTATGTTGGGAGGGGCCCACACCTCCATTTTGCATGGGACCCCAATATTATTGCTAAAAAGTTGGAGTCAAATCTGCTTTTCTGATCACCAACGTCATCTTGCTAATGGTTAATCGCAAGTCTTCTTTACCTCCACTCTGGCTCTAGCAAGTAGCAAGAGTGCTGTATGAACTGCTTATACTGGGTAAGCTTCATTTCCTGATACATCATTTCCTGTTTGCCACTTCCTGTGTCACGGAACCAGCAAGATGTGTGGCTAGAGAGTCCTCGAGTAAGGACTCTCTCCTCTGTGCCATGCTACTTCCAGAATATTGCATGCAGGGACATCACAATGACACACACACACACACCCTCGTGCCGTTTGCATTATGGGAAGATACCACAGCGAAGTAGGGAGAGGAAAATGACTAGTTGTGTGAATGCATTGCTACAGGAAATAAATGGAGGGTTGTTGTGAGAACAAGGGTGTAGCTATAATAGATGCAGGTGCAGCTGCATCAGGGCCCAAGAGCCTTGGCGGGTCACAGGAGGGCTGCCAGGTGGTTTGCGGGATTTCCCATTTTTCAGCTGCATCCCCTTTGTGCAGCTGATGGTAGCTGGCTGCATCAACACTCTTCTGTGGTGCTGACTATGTCCCTGACTTGGCCTGGCTGCCTGCCCTGGGAGTGTGCAGTGAGTCCTCCCCACCTGCAGGGGAGTCCTCCCCACCTGCTTCACTCCTCATAGGCTCCGATCACTGCAGCCCAGCCTGGTCCAGACCACAGAACAACGGGAAGGCTGAAACCAATTTCTAGCTCAGATTCCGTTTTCGATGGACCTATTTGTTCCAATCTATCTGGTGAAATGCAAATCAGGCTACAGAACCGATCCATGTTTTGCTAGAACGATTGAAATGATTCCACTTCCTGCTGTGCATGCACGAAATGGCGGTGGCGGTAGTGTGCACATACAAAATGGCGCTGTATTGTGCTGCCATTTTGCATGTGCATAGTAGGAGGCAGACTCATTCCATGGGAACTTTGAGCGCTTAAATCCGTGGTGGAATTGAATCAACGTTCTGAAAATGCAGAATAATTCCACGAAAGCAGAAGGGCCGTTTCAGTTCAGCCCTACTGATGAGCCCTGTTCCCTGCCCCTCCCCAGCCAGCTACCCCAAACCCTAAGAGTTCCATCCTTCATGTTAATAATTTATGTTAACTCATGTTAATTTATACATACTTATGCAAACTCGGGGAAGTATAGAGGGCATCTCTCTTTGAGGTTTCCAAACCCTGGTAACTCTACCCACACCCATACAAGCTATAGGCCAACGGGTCATTAGCACCCATCGAAGACTTGCTATGTGCCTCAGTGGGCACCCATTCCATCTTCTTCACCAAGGTCTATTCCAGGGGTGGGGAACCTTAGGCCCAGGGTCCAAATGCGGCCTGAAGCAAGTTTTTTATGTGGACCCTTTCCAGTTCCTGGATCTGGCCCTGGGATCCATTTCTTACCTCCAATCACTGAAAAACTGAGCTCAAGGGAAGGGAGCAGAGATGAGGTCACGCAAACAAGGATAGAGGACAGTTCCATGGCACAGAGCCATGAACTGTGCCCTCCTCTTCTTGACTGCATCCCTTAAGCACCCCCGCCCCAACTTCTGTACGGCTCTGCTCGGAGCTTGTACAAGCTTTCAAAGTGGCCCCCCAGACCCATGTCTACTCCAACCTAGCTACACATAGACCTCAACACAATGGAGGCCCAGATCTATGCCAAGATGATACTGTAACACAAATGATACGGATAACCATGGACCCATTGGCAGAGCCCAATGTCAGCTGTATCAATATTGCAGGAGATGAGCATGATACATGGAAAGAAAGGCCAAGCCACTTCTGATAATGAGTCTAATAAACTGCCTTAGACAGGGACCCCACTAATTATAACAAGCTCCATTTATAACAAGAGTTAGTAACACAGATTCATAATCCCCAACCCTTCCCCAAAAGCCTGCGGTACAGGGAGAATTGCCATAGATGCAAATTTGCATATACGGCAACCCTAGGTACAGGCAGGTGACTGAAACCGCCTGTAAATGTTTCTGCATAAAACTAGGAAAAATTGAATGAAATTTCAAAGCAAATCAATAAAAAAACAAACAAACATCCAAGCCAAGTCTTATTTCCCCTGCCTCCCTTTCTTAAAGCCTCAATATTCTCCCAGCAGCCTAGACATAACAGCATTTAGCCAGGATCTGAAAGCCAAGAAGAAAAGCAAACAGTGGGAACGAATCTGCAACCGCCTAAGAGCTTCACGGCTCTCATTGGGCCACGCTGTGCGGCCATTTGGAACGTCACGGTGCCAGCAGGAGAGAGCTCAGATCCGGCTGCTTGTTAAAAGACTGGACATGGAGCCAAATGAAAATCCCCATTTTTGGGGAGGGGAGGGAGAGAGGGCTATATAGGGTGCATGACACACAGCTGCAGGGGTTAGGACTCCACCCCTTTGGCTCTTTGAATATAAGAAGTGCCATACTGGGTCAGACCAATGGGCCATTGAACCCACGATCCTGTCTCCAAAACAGCTGATTTCGGTGACTTCAGAGAAATGCACAATGGGTCATAATGGAATTCCCTGCTATTTGCTCCAGTCTTCAGCAGTCAGAGGTCTCATTCCGCATGACCAATTTAACTACCCCACGTTTTGCCAGGTATCCTTATTTGAAAGGACAGTCCTTATTTCAGAATCCCCCAGCCCTGTAGAACATAGAGGGTGTCTCTAATTTCAGACTTATGCCCCAGGACATAAGGGGACACTTCTTATCTGAGTCACACAACCCCAGAGAACACAAGGGGTGCTCCTTATTTCAAAGCCCCACAGAACATAAAGGGCACCCCTTATTTGAGAGCCCCGCAGTCCCATTTTGATCTGACAACCTTTCTCTGTTCCCCAGCCACCCCTTGGGGACAGCCTTGAGGGGAATCTATCCATCCTTTACATTTTGCTGCTGGTCTTATTACATGGGTTTTGTGGCAACATTTGAGCCACAATTTCACCCCCAAAGTCCTTCCCTCTTTCTATGAGAAAATGTCTGTGTGTGTAAATTCTAACTGTTGCGCCCTCATTCAGAGTTGCTACCTCTTGCAGTTTGACCCTGAGACTCCTCTAGGCCAAACTTTAGCAGAGTCTTGGGGTCAAACCACAAGAAATGGAAATCCTAGCTGCAGGCAGCTGAGCAAGACCACGGAACATCAGCCTGTCCACAGACGTGAATGGAGTCCCTGGGAGCAGGCTTCAGCCAAGTGCAAGCCAGAGCCTCTCCCGCCTCTAACCATCCCATGGAACATAAAACAAGGAGGTGGAAGCGTCCCCCCTCCTCCCCTTGGATTTGATTCAAGCCTGGGCCCACACGGCTGAGGGAGGAAAAAGGGAACTTTTCTTCTGCCCAAAGACCTGGCAAACGTCTTCCCCTTGAACCGCGCCACCTTGCTGGGCGCCCCTCAGGCTGGTGGGAGAGGGAGGACCTGTGCTCTCTAATTGGCCTAATATGTTGCCCCGTGGGACGGATCCGTTAAAATAACCGCTCCCTCAGGCTGCTAATGAGCTAGGAGACACCACGCTAGAGAAATCGTCCCAGAGCCCCCGCACCACCCCTGGCCTCCGAAACCCCTCTCCAATCTTGGGAGGACAGCGGGGTAATTAGCAAAGGGAGTGGGAGAGGAGGGCGGCTCAGCCGAGCATGCCAGCCTTGCCTTCATCTCCTTCTTCTCTCCTTGCCTCTTTTTCCCTGCCCTCCTCCATTGTCTGGCTCCCTGGTCCCCCTCCTCACCCCACCCCCCCCATCAATCAATCTGCTGCACGAAAAGAAAATATTGGCTGGAATCTCAGCACATTCCTCCCTAACCAGCCCTGACTGCCGTGTAATCAGAAAGGGAGAGGGGGAGGAGGAGGGATTTTGCTCCCTCTCTCTCCACCCCCATCCCCCCACAGCCCTAACGGTTCATCTCGGGAGCTGTTCTGCACTCATGAAAGAGTCCTGGAGCAGGGAGGCCACCCCCCAAATAGGAGTATCCAGCCAAAATGGGAGAGGTCAACACAGCAAGCTGGGGGCACTGATCCCAAAATGAAGGCAAACGGTGGCTTTGCTTTTTCTCAGCCACTAGCCTATGGTATGTTTATAATCAGCTGCCACTATGTTCCACCCCAGAGAGAGACGCATCTCAGGCTCAGCAGCAGGTCAATGTTTGGCTTGCTGTTGCCCTGCCCCCAGGGCCAGACGGAGTCCTTGTGAGGCCTGGGGGAGAATACACAGTGCCTTGACAGCACGGGAAGGGGGCTAGGGAGCGCCACGGGGAGGAGAGGGAGCCATGGTACCTTGGAAGCGAGGATGGGGAGTCACAGGAAACTCCGCTGCCTTCCAAAATGAGGGGCCTAGGACAGCTACCCTGGCAGCCTTGCCCTAAGGCCAGGCCTGCCTACGTCTCACTAGCACATGACGGTTCTGAACTGGAGGCATAAAACGTGACCAAGCTTTACCCTGTTGTAAACTAGCTTTGTGTTATCCAAAGCAAAGATGAAACAAGCCCTGGGTATTGGGGTCCTGAATCCCACCTTGTATTGTCATTTTACACCAGTGCAAATACTGTCATGGGAGAGGGGGCACAATTTATGATGCACCCGGGATACTGTTCCTCCTGTCTTCACCACAGACTTCTCCATTCAGAAACAGAAATGCTGAGCAGGACAATATAGCCCAGGCTTCCCAACCTCGAAGAAATCGGCAACACAGTCTATGTGTAACTAGCTCTACGGACACCGATACTTCACAAACGGCATGCAGGCCATTTCAAACAGCGCACTCGCTGTTTGTAGGAAGCAACTCGACCTCAAGCATTGACTCCAGTCAGAGTAGATCGAACTTTCCAGATGGTCCCATGGTTCCCTTGCCTCGGAAACTTGCATAACCAAAACTGTCTTCCTCAAGACTGAATACTACTAGCTCACACATAATGAAAAAGAAACTTGTGTAACAGCGTCAGGGGCCATAACTCTTTTGTACTCTCGATCTGTCTCCGCATCTCTCTCTAGCCTTCTTCCCGTTTTATACTTGGTAGGACCACAAGATGGCACTTGTACCACATGAGTGGAGGAGGTGTAACAAGGACCTCTGCTGGGGGGGAAGGGGCGGCAGGGGGCAGGAGAGACTAGGAACCCTGGAAGCTCTATCTATATATCCTGGTGCCCTTCCTATGCCAGGTAGCTCGTCATCCGATCGTTGGTCCCCATCCATCACTGGAGAGTTGGTGGAGGAGTCTCTGCTCCCCAAGCTACAGAAGAGAGCTTCAATAGTAGCCCTAAATTTAAGGGAGAGACTCCACCCCCCCACCTCTCCCAGGAAAGGGGAGGGACTCTACCCCCCTGTCCAGTTATGCCAATATTTGGGGATACTTCTCCTGCCTTTCAAGTTATAAACGCTTTGAGGGTAGAGTTTCTTTCCTACAACCCTAACCCCCCAGGAGTGATTGAGATGCTATTGTATTTATATATTTATTTATCAAATATTTCTACCCTGCCTCTTCTGCTCACAGCCGCTCAAGGCGGCTATCAGTAAAACAAAAATACAAAATACAATAATAAAACATTAATAAAATATTAATTAAACAATGCACACTGTGCAATTAAAACTGGGGGGGAAACATCAACCCCTACCTGAGCACTGAGACAGCGGGATCTGGATTGGATGAAAACAAGAGGCAGAGTTGGGTGTCATCAGCATACTCATGACACCGAACATCAAACCTTCTCACGACCGCGCCCAGCGGCTGCATGGACACGCTGAACAGGAGAGGGGACAAGATGGAACCCTGCAAGACTCCACATGAGAGGTCCCGGGGAGATGAAGAGCAACCCCCGAGCACCACCTGCTGAGTTCTTCCAACCAGGAATGAGCGGAACCATTCAAGAATTCCACCCAACCCGGCCTGGTCTCGTAGATGAGTCACCAACATCTCGTGGTCAATGGTGCCAAAAGCAGCCAACAGATCTAATAGAATCAACAAGCATTCAATGGCGGACTTCTGGAACTGCAGGTCATTTATCTTGTTTAACAGAAACTCATCCAGATACTTGAGCTCGTTGGCGTTGGTGATCTCCTGGAACATGGAGACGCGCCACTTCTCCGACACAGTCGTCACCTTCTTGATCTTGATGGTATGGTTCTTCTTAGCTTTTGCGTGCCGCTCTCCTGTTTGGGAGCATCCCTGCGTCCCTGGAGGAGCTTCTGCTACCTCTGACCCTGGTCCACTTCTCGGTGGAGGTCGTTGACCAAAGCCACAAGCGCAGTCTCTGTACCAAAACCCGGACTGCGAGGGATCCAGAAAACATGCCATTCAGATGCTCCTGCAACTGCCAAGCCACAACCCGTTCAATAATCCCTACACTCTACAAATAATAAATCCTAATAATGCGATTCCCCCACTCGGTTGTTGAGAGAATTGTTTTATTTTTTTTTACTGCCTGGCCAAGCCAATTTCTGGAGACAGGTATTTTATACAAATATAGTAGATTGTACATAGTTGGGGGTGGGGAGCTGAACTTAAGGGTCCCCCGGTACGGGCATGGAGGATCTTTTTCCTCCCAGGGGCCACTTTGAAAATGATTCCAAGAAATTGAGGTGGGGTGCTTATAAGGTGCGTTCCGGAAGAGGAGGGTCCAGGTCATGAGTCTGTGCCAAGGATCTGCCCCCTCCCCTTGTGTGCGTGCCCTCATCTCTGCTCCCTTGCCCTGAGCTCAGGCTTTCAGCACTTTGGATTTGAAACCAGATCCATGGGCCAAATAAAAACTAGCCATTGGCCACATTTGGCCCCCAGGTTTCCCCACCCCTGGCCCAATACAACTACTCCCATGTGTGGAACAAGAAGGCATTTCTTGGTACCAACTGGTCCTTTGGGAGATCCATGGGTTTTAAAAAAAAAAAAAAGTTGAGGGGGGAAGGGGCGCAAGACATCCTCGGCCTTGCCCCTGAGGGCAACGGGAAAGGAAGGGAGCAGGCTGGAACAGCTCCTAAATCATGATGCTGGATCAGTCACGGCCATCCAACAAGACAATTCTTGCTCCTCAGACACAGAGAGGAGCTTTAAAGCACTCAGAATTCCCACATGCTAAGCCAGAGGAAATGAGCAAGGCCTTTTGGTGGGTTATTATAGCCTCATTTAGAGACCTACTTTTCCAGAGGCGAGTGTGGTACGGGGCTGGCTTTCTCTGGCACTGTCCACTATTTAGGAGGGTCCTTCACCTCCAAACCATCTGCCTCGCTCGCCCCTTTTTTGCAGAAGAAAAGTAAGGATGGAGATGGAACGGTTCTATCTCTCTCCCTCTTTCTCTCTCTTGCGGTCACAGCCCAGCAGTGAGTCTACAAGTCTGGAATTTGAGGAATTTCCTGCCAAGGCTCCCTGGAAGACTAGAGAGAGAGAGAGAGAAAGAGAGAGGGAGAATGAAAACTAGTCATTAACCCTCATGATCCCACACCTTTGTCCGGGTTTAGTTACTTTGAGAAGTTCTGACGAGACTCCGTCAAGTAAGCAAAACTACCTAATTAGGAAGAGGCTCGAAACACCAGACTCTTGTCAGTTCATTCCTGGACAGTGTCACTGGTGTCATTTAATTCCACCAGATCCCTGCAAAGGACTATGGTGCAAGTAAACTACCTCGCTATAGTAAAATGTACAAAACAAAGGCAGGCTCTCATCAAATAGCATCAGCGAGGTGAAAACGAGAGGGACAAAGCAGCGCACTCCAAAGCAGGAGAGGAGAGGGGGAGAACGAGCTTGACATAAAAGGGACTGAAACAGAGAGAGGCTTTCTGCTCCGGTGTCCCCAATACAAGGAAGTACCATTTTATTTATTTAAATTTAACCCCACCCTTCTCCTTAGGCTCAGAACAGTTTACAATATTCTGAGGCAAAATCTGGAGCCTCTGGGCCAAACCCAAAGCATGTGCAATTCCAGAAGTAGCATGGAGCACTGAGTAACCAAGTCTCTATGGTTGCTTGGAGGCAGGAAATGACAAACAGGAAATGTTTGGGGGACTGAAATCTGCTCCAGATGAATTCGATCACACAACATCATTTCTGGAGCAGTGTTATTCAATTACTTTTCATAGTGGCCTGATGTAACATTAATATTTTGGGACAAACAGTTGATTTGAAAAAATTTGCATGACATCAAAATGCTGATTTATGGCGGTCGATAAAGAGCTGCTGGGGCAGAACTGGGCAGTGAAATGGCACGAAGGAGTGGACATGAGGGAGTTAAAGTGGAAAGATGAAGGAAAGAACATGGGAAGTCAGGCAGGTGATCTGGATGCACAATTGCAAGGTTCCCCCTTCCCCCTGCACCTTCTTTCACAGACACGTGCACTTGAATGAACATACATACTCTTGTTCACTAAATCTCTCTCAGATGTAAAAAAAAAACACCCAATCATATCCTTTACTGGCCAGCCAATCAGTCTTGAGCTTAGCTCCCATCCAGCCTGGAGGGGAAGCAGAGTGAAAGTGGGCATGGCTAGCTCAAATTTCAGCTCCAGCAGCTCAGCATGAGCTGCCTGTGTGCAGGCTTTGCAGGCTGGATTTGGCCCCTGGGCCACTTACTGGGTTACTGTGTTAGAGCCACATCCTTGTAAGCAAACTCTAGTCACTGAGTAGTCGAGAACAAGGGGCACAGGAAGCAGCAGGATAGAAGTGGGGAACCTCCAGTCCAGGGGCCAAATATGGGCTGCTTGCCTACATTCAGGGAGAGGCCGGAGACTCTCATGTTAGCGCCATCACGTGAAATCCCTGCTTGTGTGCACTGGGTTTTTAGCGATATTTTTTTGTTCTCCCATTAAATTCAATAACATGATCCAGGGCTGGATTTTGAAGCCTGTATTGCATTATTGAATTTCATGGGAGAATGTGACCACGGGAACGTGAGTTAAACACACGTCAGTCCCCGCCCTTCCCTGAATGTCAGCAAACCGCCATGGTCTGCAGCTAGTTTTTATGTGGCCCCTTTCCAGTTCCTGGTTCTGGTCCCTGAATCCAGTTCCTACCCTCAAGCACTGAAAGACTGAGCTCAGGGGAAGGCAGCAGAGATGGGGGCATGGACACAAGACTAGGGGACTGATCCCAATGGCCCCCTCCTCTTCATGATCATGCATTCCTTGCTCCCAGCTTCTATTCTATATGGGCTCTTGGAGCTTGTACTAGCTTTCAAAGTGGGAAGGGGAAAGTTCTCCACCTCCCCCCCCCCCCATGCAGTAGGGGTTCACTCAGTGCCCCTACCCACTCTGAAAGAGTGCTGTGTGAACAAATGCAAAGCAGTAATGAAGGCTGACTGGAAAGCCAGAAGAAAAGGTCTCACAGTAAGCCAAGGAGACACGCTGACACTGGCTTTATTTGCCTAAAATGTCCCATGGGTGAAGCCCCTCAGGTGGCATGTTTCAGGAGTCAAAAAGGAGAGCAGATGAGAGTGGAAATGCTACAGGTGAGGGGAAGAAAACAAACAAAAAAATCTTCCACAGGGCTGTATTTTAAAAGAGAATTTGCTTCTCTCTCTTTGTATGCCTCAAGGGCTGGATTTTTTTTCTTTGCCACTCCTGTGTATATACACTGACAGCAACAAGAGATGTTCTTATTTCAGCTGTGGGAGCACTGTGCCCCATTTTGTTATGGCAGCTCTCCCAACATTGGTCGGTTCAGGATATTTTAGCTGTACGAATGCTCAAATTGGGGGCTGGAATTGAGGGGGACAGAGCGCCACTGCCTGGCCCAGTGTCACCACTAGAGGGGGACAAAGCATCACAGCCACTGCCTGGCCCAGTGTCACCACTAGAGGGGGACAGAGTGCCACAGCCTCTGCATGGCCCAGTGTCGCCACTAGAGGGGGACAGTGTGCCACAGCCTCCGCATGGCCCAGTGCTGCCACTAGAGGGGGACAGAGCGCCACAGCCTCCGCATGGCCCAGTGCTGCCACTAGAGGGGGACAGAGCACCACAGCCTCCACAGGGCTCCGCTGCCGGAGAGAGACAGAGAGCCACAGCCTTTGTGTGGCCCAGCACCACCACTAGAGGGGGACAGAACGCCGCCACCTTTGCATGGCCTAGCAGTGCCACGAGAGGGGGACAGAGTACCGCGGTTTCTTTTCAGTTTACACCAGCACTAGCTATGCAAAAGTGTTTGAGAACAGGCTGAGTTCCAGACAGGCCATCTTCATTCCCAGGGTCGACGGCTGTAGCGCTCATGGCGCTTTACATACAAACACACCTCTTGCCCTTTCCTGGACCCATCTCCCCTCCTAGAGTCCCGGAACAGGCTGGAGACTTGCTCTGATAATGTCTTGGCTGGAATGCAACGTGGGGGTCCTCACCTGAGCAAGTCTTGTGGCCATCCCCAGTGTTCTCAAGAGGGTCATGTCTGTCCCAGCTAGGATAATATTTGCGATCTCTGCCTGTCCATGTCTCTGTCGGTTTCCTGGTTCCCATTTGGCCTGGTTGGCTGCCACAGAGATGCTGTGGCCCCTTAACACTTCCACGCCGGCAGTGAGGCTTCCAGCCTGATCAGTCTCCCTTCTCTGATCCCTACCTCTGTCCGCCTAGTCTGGGCCCTTCCAAGCTCCCGCTCCACCCTTCGATTCCTCACTCTATTTTAGTTCAAGACTCAAAATTAACATCAAAGGCAGTTTCTCCACACCTTCCCCATGGCTCCTAGCAGCTTCGGCAACAACGGCTCAAGACGCCTCCGATTCCAAGAAAGGCCTGATTCCCGTAATCTCACAGGTAAAAAAAAAAATCAAAGCATCTGCCTCCACTTCAAGGGCCACTGCTCGGTGTCTCCAGATTTCGGTGCCGAGTCTCAGGCTGGCTCGCAGTTTGAGGTTGAGCGACTCTATCCCGCCCTCCCTTCATCCCCCTCAGAAAAAAGCGGCTTACCTTACGCTCCCAGTCCCTCCCGCCAAGCACTTTAACTGGGTTCGAACCCCCCTCCCACCTTCTTAATTCACAGCAGCCTTTTATCTTCACAGGGAAAGGAACGAGAAGGAGGAGGATTTGCAAGAGGAGGCTGCAAAGAGGTTAAAAGAAAGAGAGAAAGAGAGACAGGCCCTTGGGGAGGTTGGGAAGAGGGGGAATGGAGCACGGAGATTGGGAGGGGCCAAGGGTGACTTTACTCTTCAGTGAGATCGAAGGGCTTTCCCCTCCAAGACAAAGTTCGGACTTACAGATTTTTGGACAGTCAGTGGCTGACACACGCCAGGCTGAAAAATCAAGGGTTGAATGAAGACAGGCCGGTGGGAAACCGATTAGAGACTGAGGTAAATGTCCTCCGAGCCTCCCCAGCTCTGATAAGAGGAGCAAGATGGTAGGGGCGGCATGAGATTCTGTGGCTCTGGCAGGCAGAGGGTCATGGATTCACACGGCCCCTGCAGCCAAGCTTACCAGTCTGGGAATCAGAGCAATGCCCATCCCTAGCCTGGCTTATCCCTGCTGCATGCCAAGCTCCCTTAGGCCCCTTGCTAAGAAAGCTGAGTAGATGATGAACTATTTCATTCTTTCCCTTAATGAAGCATGGGGAGGTAGATAAAAGACATCAGGGTGGCCCAGCGCTGCCACTAGAGGGGGACAGTGTCACAGCCTCCATGCAGTCCAGTGCCATCTTTACAGGGGGGCAGAGGGCCACAGTCTGCATGTGGCCCAGTGCCACCACTAGAGGGGGAAAGAGTGCCCAAGCTTCCACATGCCGCAGCGCCACCACTAGAGGAGGCAGTGCCACAGCCTCCCTGCAGCCCAGCACCACCACTAGAGGGGGACAGAGTGCCACAGCCTCCCTGCAGCCCAGCACCTCCACTAGAGGGGGACAGAGTGCCACAGCCTCCCTGCAGCCCAGCGCCTCCACTAGAGGGGGACAGAGTGCCACAGCCTCCCTGCAGCCCAGCGCCTCCACTAGAGGGGGACAGAGTGCCACAGCCTCCCTGCAGCCCAGCGCCTCCACTAGAGGG
>QEPC01011978.1:95259-105540 GCA_003113815.1 Sphenodon punctatus | reverse complement strand
CTTCTCCCAGAGGCAGGGAGTGCAGCCGCACCTGAGATCGTCCCCTCCCCGCAGGTTGTAGGCCTGTCCCTACTGTAGCTATACACCCTTCTTGCTCGCAGAGTTTGTACTAATTTTCAAAACGGTCCACAGGAGGGAAAAGGCCTGTGGTAAGATCCCGGTTCCATTGACGTCAATGGCTAACCTTCCAGTGATGTCAACAGGGGGTAAAAACAGAGGATTGCCCCCCTTCCGGACAGCCATGGTGGCCCCTGCCCCAGAGCGGGTCTGGTGGGTCCAAACAGACATGCTAGTCCGCGATGGCCTGCTTGGATGACCCTTAGCCTGGGCTGTGACCTTGGAGATTTTCTGAGGACACAGCCCGGGCGAGCCACCAACACGCCCCAGGGCAGAAGCAGGCCAACAGCTGGCAGAGTGTAAACAAACATGTTGGCGGGTCCCAGGTCCCAGTGGGGCAAAGTGGGTGACCGTCCCAGCTGCTTTTACCCATCGTCACGATAGCGCTCCTCCCCCACCATCTGAACAAGGTCTGCCAGGCTTTAGCGGTCGCGGGTTCTAATTCCGACGTTGCCATTCTAGGTGCAATTTGATCATCGCATCCTGCTCCGGACCTCAAGGAAGCTGGGATCTGTTAGCAGCTGGGGGAGGATGTCTAGGGTTTGGGGGGAAGCGGGAAGCCAGGGCCTCTGTCTCATTCACTGATTCAAGGACTTTATTGCTTGTGGGGGGTGGAATAGCTTGGATTGTCGTGGCAGCTCCCTTGACAATGGCAGAGACTATAGAACCTGCTGTCTGTTAGTTAATTATCTCTGAATGGGTTTTGTTCATGCTTTAAAACATTTATTCTGATTGGGTTGCTGCCTTCGACACACACACTCTCTCTCTCTCTCCCTATCTCCCTTTTCTTTGACGTTTCTATGGAAACCCCTCCAGGAATACAACTGGTCTCTGATTGGAAATAAAAGTTTTTTTCCTCCCCTTCCTCCTTCCTTACTACAGCCCTTTGCTCTCCCCCACCCCATTTATTTTGATTTCCATTAAGGATCATAATCCCTCCAGTTGCTATAGCAGTTCTGGCAGCCCATTACTTTTCAGCCTTGGGAAGAAAGAGGGGTGTCTTTCTGTTTCTTAAAAGTGTCTTTTAAAAATAGACATTATTTTGCCTATGGAGAGATGGGAGTTAGAAAACCACAGGGATGCAAAGAGGCGGCAGACAGACAGGCAGACGCAAGGACCAACATCGGATCAAGATTGTTACAGGTGCTGAAAGCCACTTTACTTGGCAAAAAGGACCCTGCCACATTCGGTTTCGTAAAAAACGATGTTCGTTTCATAAAGGGGATGTACAATCTCGAGCCAGTTTCACTTACACTTCCTTAGAGGCCTTAGGGTAATTATTCATGCCAGTGGCTAGACAGACAAAGCCTTGCAAGCTCCCCCCCACCTCCCCACACACAGTTGTTTACATTTGAGGCTCAGGGTTTCCCCAGCAACATTGGATTCTCTGTTTGTCTGTCTGTCAGAGATGTGTAGTTTGGCTGTCATTCACCCCAGGGGCCAGGCAGCGTAAGCCACTTCAAGGCTAGGTTCTCATCGGTAGTAAGACCTCTGATAGGCTGAAAGGCAAGGAAAGGGGGCTGCCAGCTCCCAGAGGTCAAAGAGACACCCCCTGATTTAATCCCCCCCCCCAATAAAGGAGAATGAATAATCAAATGGGTTTTTTGCACATTTGGAAGCCCATAGGCTTCAAATCCATGATGGCCATGCTACGAGTTAGCTACTGGCCACGTGTGCAGAAATAGAAACTCATACCACGTGTGGAGAGTCTGTCCCCACCCCCATGCCCAAGTACACAGTGCTTTTCCCCCTTGCAAACTATTCCCTTGTTCCTTAATCTGTGTTTACCTTGTCCAGGGTTATGTCAGGGCTCTGCAGGAGGCAGGGCCAGATGAAAAAGGGGGCAGGGCACAGGAGGCTCCACGCCCCTTCCTGATGTAACAGATCATTATGACATCATGACACTGCACAGGGGTGGAGTCACATTGGGAAGTTTCTACGGCCTGCCCCATCTCCGATATAGTTGTCCACCCCCTACTGCCCCCAGAAGCTCTGATTTCTCTGGGTGCTCATAACCCAGAGAAATCAGGGCTTCCCCCAGAGCATCTGGGTTAAAACCCAGAGTCTTCCAGTGAAACCCAGAGAGGTGGCAATCCTAAACTTGCCCCCACAGCAGTGTGTTTACACAGCTGATAACTGCCCTGCATTTCCAACAGTCCGCTCCTTGCATCAGGGGAGCAGAGAACAAGGAAGGGGCAAGGATTTCACACAACACTCAGAATATGTGTTTGTGCCCACTTGGAAAGAGTGCTGTGTGAACGGGCCCAGGTGAGAATTGGGTCGTCTGGCTTAGAAAGGGGATGCAGGTGAGCCAGTGGGCTGTATCACTGTGGCACATTGGTGGCTCCATTGTGTATTTAACCCTGACGTTGCCTCGTTTATCGCCAAGTAATTTGCACCTCTAACCTACTTTCTTTCCTCTCCTGCTTTTCCAGCGGGGCTGCCTAGATGTGCGACTGATCATCGCAGCTGGGAAGACAGATCCAGCTTTCCACCTGGTAGAGCTGTGCATGAGTTGGGATCAACTCAATTTCAGCTTTTAGGGGGAGAAGTGAGAAATCAAAAGAAACCTGCTTCTCGAAACAGATTTGCATTTCTACGCGAGCCGTTCTTATATACCCCCTTGGAAGGAAATCCAGCCGAAAGGATACAATGCTACCCTAAGAGCTGAGAAGTTGACGTTCAGTTCCATTGCCCTATCACAGACATTCTGCGTGAAAGGATCAGAGTTGAGGAGCGTCTGGGATGTGGGGTTGGGGTGAAAAGGGTCAGGAAGGATCAGGAAACAGGAAAGGGGGGAGCAAGGCACTCGGGAGACAAAAGCAAGGGCACTGGGGAGAGCAAGACACTGACCGCTTTCTCGTGTACATTAATACGGACCTGTTGGCGCCGTGGGGAAGTCTGGGACTCAAAAGAAGTGCAGCTTCTGTCTCATGAGAATGGCAGAAATGCGGCTCTTTGCCTGCAAACATTCATGTCCGGCAGACTCCTACCATGCCAGACACGCATGTTTGCAGGCAAAGAGCCGCATTTCCACCATTCTCATGAGATGGAAGCTGCCCGTCCTTTGAGTCCCGGACTTCCCCGTGGCGCCAAAAGGTCTGGGTTTATCCACAACAGGGATAAACCCAGAAACAAGAACTGTGAGGGTGTTGCTCCACTCAGTTTCCTGGTGCTAATAGCAAGCCTTACATGCTGGCCGGCAGGCAGTCAGGAAGCTGGGGTGTGTGATGGGCTAGAGATAGACAGGAGGGGTGTGGCCAGGGCAGAGTAGGAAGGCCTCTTGAGAGGAGTGGCTAGGCCTGAGATAAGGTGAAGCAGTAGCCACTGCTCCAATTTGATGGGGTGGTTCAAGACCTGGCTCTTAACAGTAGGCTGGAATTAAGGGCCTAAACCCAGCCCAAAAAATCAAGTCTTTCCACTGACTTCTACAAAGCTTTGCCTAAGCTCATTCACACAACAACTCCTACCCCTTGAGAAATTCACCACTGGTTCCTTAATCTGTGTTTGGCTTTGCCTCAGAGCAATGCCCCACAACTGCTAACCCCCCTGTGGTATTTCCCACAATGCCCAGGGCATGCAGGAATGCCCTTGGGATATCCCTGCACACCATGTTCCAGGAGTGGCATGGAGTGGAGGAGGACTCTCTGGCCACCCCTCTATGGTCATTGGAGGTACGTAATGACAAAACAGGAAATGATACATCAGGGGTTGGAACTTGCTTCGGGAGAGACTCCGAGCCTTGCAACCAAACCCTTTTTGTTGGGTGGCAGAGAACAAAGGGGGTTCTTCAAGGAGCACAGGAAGTGGGAAGGATTTCACACAACACTCAGTGGTGTAAAACTAGGACTCCCCTTCCTTGGTGCCCTAAGAGACCACGTTCTACACCCAGAGCTAAAGAAAAACTCCCTCGTAACGATAGCAATATTAGGTCTGTTATCTTGCCTGTGAGATGCAGTCACTAGAGGGAGACAGGACAGTGCAATTATCAGCTACCCCTCCATCTTCTCCTCTCCTTTCCTCCGGCTTCTTCCCCACCCCTCCCCCTAAGCTCAGAGCAGGAGGTTATGAAAATGAGCGGTGTGCCCAGGAGACTGTAATTATCTGCTAAGTGTGAAAGCCAGAGTGATTAATTAAGAGATAATAAAAAGAAAAGGAGGCTAGAGAGGGAATAACGGCTGCTTTGATGATAAAACCTGAGGTAAGCCAAGCAATTAGGGGAATCTTTATGGAGAGTTAGCTATAATCCCCAAGTTACCGGCGCCAAATGCCAGGCAAGGGGGGTGGGTGGGCGGCAGACTACGGACAGATGGGTGGACAGGGAAGGATGCGCAGAGATGGTGCTTGCCAGAGATGCAACTGCTTGCATTCCAGGAAAGGAAACCGGGTGTGTCCATGTGCAAAGGGGCTGGGGGAGAGGATCTCCCATACAAATGAATCTATGAATGGACAGGTGCCCACAGGTAGCACCGTACTTGGCCCACAAGCCTCCCCCCACCCCAGGTGTGAATAGGGTGGCCTGATAGCAAATCTTAGAGGACACTTGCTGCAACCTGTATTTCTCATAGGTGTCCTCTAATATTTGCATATCTGGTCACCCTATCTGCAAAGGCGCACACATCTGTGTGCCAGGGGCTGTCCCATACAGTCATATGTAGGGTGGCCATTTCTCCAGGTAACTTGGAGATAGCAAGGTCTTCAGGGGCAACCATACCAAAAAGACGCCACCAGTACTTTCCTGGCCGCCACCGCTCTTCGGAGATAGCCCTGCCTCTAAAATGCTCTGTACAAGGTAGGGTTATGTCAGAAAGGGGCGTCGCAACCCTTTTGCTCCACCTTCTTTTTGATGTGGCCCTGCCTCCTGTGGAATGTTGTGACATCACATAAGGGTCATGAAAGCTGGAGGAAAGGAGGCTGTAGCCCTAGTCCCAGGGGGGAAGGGTTGTGCATGCTTGCCTGGACGGCCCATGGGAAACCAAATGTAGATCCCATGCACAACATACCTGGCACTAGATACGGGCATGCTTGCTTCTGTGTGTATTTGTGTCCCATGAGAGATCAGCGATGACACTTTTCTCTGCATGACGAGGAGTAACAATAAACACATGAAAAACCCATTGTGTTCTGAATTCATTGACGTCATCCCAGGGAAGGAAGCATGGTTTCCAGGCACGTAGCCAGTTAAACAGACGTTTATGCCGCTGCGTGTTTGCAGCTAGCTAACTGTCTCCTCCCACCAGTGGTTTTGCATAGAATATCCCTTGGTGGAACATACACTGTTGTGGGAGAGAGAAGCTGGCTCCAGGCTAGCAAAGGGCTGGCAGCCCCAGAATGGAGACTTAGGCAAAGCTTCATTCCAAAGAAATCCAAACGTGCCAGTAGCTGCTACCAGCTTTGCACCTGCAAGATCCAAGTATGGAAAATCTGTAGCAGGTGCGCACTCGCACATACAGACATAACAAGCGTGTGTTTGCCACCAAAATCAAGTCACTAGCATTGCGTCCGGTAACACCTGACCTGTAAGCCCCAGAAGCATCCATTTGCATATGTCCTGTGCCTATCCCTACGTGCCTGCATAGTCCATGAGTGTTCACACCTGAACACATCTGTGCTGTCACTCAAGAATGCATCTGCTTAGAGGTGCCTCACACACATCTGCGCGTGTACAGATCGAGGAAAGCATTCCGCACACCCGGCAAGCCAGGTGGGACATTTCCTTTCTAGGATTCTCATCCTGCAGGAGCGCGTTGTGCCGATGGTAGATTTCGGTGGATTTACTGTACCGATGCCCGAGGTGTTTGGACTACACCGGTACGCGGCTTTCTTTTTCTTCCCCTTGCCCTCTGCTTCAAAGCACTGCTATAGAATTAGGCTTTGGAATGACTATTGAGCAGGTAATGACCCACTGATGGTTTGTGAGTGTCCACGCACACATCCTCTGAAAGGACAGAACAGGAGCCAGGACACAACAGGCTTTGAGGATGGGACGACACACAAGGAACCCTCCTTTTGCACAGCCCGGAAAGCAATCGAACACCAAGATGCCACTTCCCAAACTTTCTCCCTGTGTGACGCCACTTTGAGACCTCAATTCATGTTCGGCCCCTCCTCCCTCCGACTCCTTCTCCCCTTTCGCAT
Organism: Sphenodon punctatus; assembly: GCA_003113815.1. Lineage (NCBI taxonomy): Eukaryota > Metazoa > Chordata > Lepidosauria > Sphenodontia > Sphenodontidae > Sphenodon > Sphenodon punctatus. The sequence goes on along the minus strand of QEPC01011978.1, from coordinate 99,285 downwards.
CCAGTACCAACGCACTGAGTGCAGCCCCATGAGCTGTGGAGGGCCCGATCCCCACGTGGGCCCATGAGTGGGCAACCAGCCCTGCCCCACCTCCCTCCCCCGGCCTGACCAAAATCCTGCCGCTGGCCGTAACAGCACGCAATGGGCGACAGCACCCACCGCTCAAAGCCCCGCTGCGGAGCTCGCTGCATAGTGGGGCAGAAAGGGCCACGGGCTCCCACGCCTTGGGCAACGTTACCCCATTGGGGGTAAAGCCGCTACACAACGCAGCCTCAGCCTTTTTCCAAGGCTGCATCATTTAGCAACCAGCTGCTCGTCCCACCATGCAGCAGGGGAAACATCTGGCAGCTGCCGGCCACATGATGCACTTCACTGCAAGGCTCAACTGCCCCACGTGGGTTAAGACTGCCCGAGGCATGGTAGCCTGCCTGAGGCGTCTCGTGTAGCTGCACCCATTGTCTTCACCTTCAAGGCTCTTCCTGGCCTTGCTTCTCCCTATCTTTCTGCCCTCATTTCCCCTCACCAGGCCCAAAGTCTCTTTCTCCTTAAACCTTCTTTGCCCCTTTTCCCATGCTGTCCCCTAGCCTGGAACTCCCTGCCTGAACACATAACGCTCTACTCCCTCCCTTCCAACCTTCAAATCCCTCCTAAAAACCTAGCTCTTCCATCAGGCCTTCCCTATCCCCTCACCTCTATGGATTGTTCCTTTGCACCTGGTTGTCATGGGGATCACCAAGACACTTGTACAGCATCATTCTCCAGGCTCCTCCTGTTCCATTGTAACGATGCTACTCACACATACCTGCAACCTCTCAGCTTCGTGGATGTCTCCCTGTCCCTCCCAATGTGACCCTCTCCTTGTCTATCCTCCCGTTGGCCAGTCTAGACTGTCTCTAACCACAACTGTTCAGCCCCAGGCACATTGCTGGTGCTATAGAAATAATGAATATAATCATACAAATATAATCAGGGTCCCGTCAATTCTTCACCGCTGCGATCGCAGCCATGTTTGAAGAATCTGGCACGTCTCCAAATTGTCGCAGAAAATTGCCTCTGGCATCGTGGAATTACAGCCTGAGTGGAGAGCACAGTGAAGTGGCCAGTGCGGCAACATGACCCAGCTGTCCTGACCTTATTTGGCCTGCAGAGCTTGGCAAAATGGTCCACGGGAGGGAAATGGTTCCCCCCTGCTTATCTAGAGACTTCATTGACTTCAGATCCTTCTAGCCAATGAACTGACTGTTACGGAGCAACACGAATATAACCATGGAGTAGTGTAGCCTAGTGGGTAAGAGTGTTCGATTTGGGGCTGGCAAAGCAGGCTTCACATCTTGTTCTAGCCATGAACTCGCTGGGAGGCCTTGGACAAGTCACTCGCTCTCAGCCTCAGTTTCCCCATCTGTAAAATGGAAATAATGACTTGCCTCAAAGGGTTGTTGTGAGGGTGAATTAGATAAGGATTGTAAAGCACTTTGAACATTGATAATGCTATAGAAATTATTTATTTATTTATTGCATTTGTATGCCGCCCCCCTCATGCCTACGGCATCTCGGGGCAGCTTCCAACACAAAATAAAACAATTTACAATAATATAAAACCACATTACAATCTATAAAATTCCAATATGATTAAAACAAATTTTAAACACCAGAGTTTAATCCACCCTCCACTTCCCGCCTCCGAAGGCCTGGGAGAACAGCCATGTCTTACAGGCCCAACGGAAGGCCAACAGACTCGGGCCCATATAATAATAATAATAATAATTAATATTATATAATAATAATAATATTAATAATCAAAGACTCTTCTGCATCTTAGTATTTACCTGTAGGTAGGGCATTGAGTGGCACATGTGTACAATCTCATAGCGTGGATTTGGTCACGGAGCACTATCCTTGCTCTGCTCAGCCCTACCCCCCAAAATCTTTGGTCAGCCTTCCTTGCTTAGGTCCCCAGTTCTGTGATGTAGGGTGGGGCAACTGGAGAATCCCGTGTAAGAATCTGCTCGTTCCCAGGGGATTGAGCACACAGTTTGCTCAAAGCATGTGTCCCTTTGCCCTAGCCTCTTCGTTTAGCTAGCACTCCCATCCCCAAGAAATGTCAGCAGGCAGGGAGGGTCTTGACTTGTAGCCACGAGTGGGATTTTTCTGTGCAGAAAGTTGGGGTGTGGCAGGTCCTGCAGTGGTGCAGGGGGCTGGACTAGATGACCCTTGAGGTGCCTCTCCAGCTCTGTGACTCTGTGGGAGGGCTCTTACTGCCACTCGTCAGCTGTCTGACTGGGACTGTTTTGGTTGGGGGGAGCAGTGGGGCCTCCGGGCTCCAAGGGTAGGACTTTCGGGACAGGCGGGAAACCCCATCCCCCCTTCCCCCCCACTCCCAACATTGAGTTCTGCTTGGCAGGAATGAGGTGTTGGGGGGAGTGGGCTAGGGGGGGCATCCGACTCTAAGATATACCATTATGAAGCTGTTCCAAAGCTGCACTGATCTGGTAGCCTTTATATTGCAGGGAAGCAAGCCCCCAAAGGGAGGGATGAGAATCAGGCCCAGAGCATCTTCTTTAAACCACATGGTCCAAGGGACCTGTGAACAGATCTCCATCATGTTTGGGAGGAGGAGGAGATGGCACGTGGGGTCAGTTCGTTACAGCCTCACTGGAGCCAGAGCCGGAGAGAGACCCGCTGTACTGGAAGTCTCTTCTCCCCGGGGGGCCACTACTGGCAGGTTGTCATACCGCACAGTTATTGTGCTCGGCGGCAACAGCAGAGCTGACCCTACGGGGTCGTGGTTAACCTGATGCAAAGCTTGTTCATGTTCAAGACCTGCACAAAAGGGTCACAGGGATGTAGGGAAGAGAGGCGTCCCGAGAGGTATCGTTATCCACTGGGAGAGGGGCAACTAGGGGGCAAGAGTTCAAAGCTCAGTGGTTTCACACATTTTTGGTGACCTGGAAAGGGGCAAACTTCCTGCCTTCCAGCTATGAAAGGGAGGGATTCTGATAACTAGTTTGCTTGAACGGGAAGCTGAGCTGCTCTCATCATCCCTCTGGTTTTTGACCTTCACTCTCTGGGCTCCATGGCAAACCCCAATTCCTCTGGACTAACCAAGGATGCCCGTGACTAACCTGGAGAATTAGGGCTTCCAGGGTTGGCCACATCAGAAACGGGGTATGCCACAGGGATTTCTCTGCCCCCTTTCTGGTGTGGCTCCGCCCCTATGGAGTGTCATGATGTCATGACCCTCTATGGAGCGCTATGATATCACAACACTCCATAAACGGCAGAACACCACCAGAAAGGGGTGTGATGGACCCTTTGCCCCACCCCCTGCATCTTGTGACATCACACACTCAGAAGAGGGTGGGGCATGAAAGTAGATTTACCCCACCCCGTCAAATATGGCCACCCGTGACATCATGGCATTCCAAAGGGATGGGGCCACGTAAATTCAAGATGAGGGGAGCAAATGCTCACCCTTTCCCCTCCCGTAGCAGGAAGGAAAGCAGAGGTATCCTTAAGGAATAACCTGGTCTGGCATTCACAGACCCTGATGAGGCCCCTCCCTGCACATATAGGCCGAAAGACACTCCTTAGGGAGGAGTGTTGCTGTGTGATGTTAAGGCTGGGAGAAGAGAGTGTTCGTGGGCCTTCAGAGGCTGAGGCAAACCTCTCACAAGGAACCTTTGTCACCCCTTTGGTTTCAGCTAGGGACGGGGTTAGGGTTGCCATATATGCAAGCTTTTAGAGGGCATTTATTTATTTATTTATTTTAAATTTATATCCCGCCCCTCCTGCCCTCAGGGTAGCCCGGGGCGGCGAACAACATTCAATAAAAATATAAAAAAAATTTAAACAATTTAAAATTACAATATGTGGGGAAAACCCACCCCACCCCACCCCTCGCCAAAAGCCTGATGGAACAGCCAGGTCTTACATATACGCCGAAACAGCAGGAGAGTGGGAGCCAGCCGAGCCTCCTCCGGAAGCGAATTCCAGAGCACAGGGGCGTCCACCGAAAAAGATCTAACA
>QEPC01011978.1:63866-83477 GCA_003113815.1 Sphenodon punctatus | reverse complement strand
GTGTGTGTGTGTGTGTGTGTCTACCATCTGCATAGCCCTGGCTCTCTCCCCTACCCCAGCTCCACACATCCACCCCCCTGCCTCCTCCCCACTCCCTTCCAACTCCTCCTCCTTCCATCTAACAAGCTCATTTATAGAAATTTCCTTTGGACAAATGAAACCAGCCCCATCGCTTCCCCCTGAAATCCCTGCTCTGCCCCTCTTGCACAACAGCCCAGAGAAGGAATCATCCCGCCCCCCCCCCTCCCCAAAATAAATATAGCCTCTTCACTGAAGAAAGGGGCAAGAAAAGAAAAATGTACAAGATTATCTACCCCCTCCTCCCCTAGAAAAATAATGCAAGCGGCTTGCCACGCAGAGCAGTGGAGAGTGAGTTGAATATATTATTAAGAGATATGGCTAAAAAAGATTCCCACTTGCTAAATTTCTACCCCATGTATGTCCCCACTTTGTTACACACACCCCCAACCCCGATGTTTCTCTCCAGTCTATTTCATAAAGGAGGAATTTAATCCACTTGTTCAGTTAGATCTTCACTGGGTGTAAAGTAGCATAGGGCCACTGGAGTCAAACTATTGCAAAATCAGCCTAACTCCATTGGAATCCATAGGGGCCAGATTTCCCAGCTGGTGTAATTCAACTCAGTTCTATTGGAATCACTAGGGGCCAGATCCTAAGCTGGGGTAAATTCAGCCTAGATGTACATGTGCTACAGCACATGGGTCCCTATCCTCAGCTGGGTCCGGTCTCAGTCACCATCGTTCCTGTGAGCCAGTGGGGTCAGATCCTCAGCCGATGTCAAATCAGCCTCCCTACACAACAGGCCCACACCACGAATGTTGCTGGTGTAAATCTGGGATAGCTCAAGGGGGCCAGATTCCCCAGTCTAGCGATGAGGTCGGATCCTCCTCCGTGGATTGTAAACTCAGCACCGCTCTTGTTCAGAGTTGATTTACGCCAGCAGAGAATTGGTCCTCCTTTTCTCCGTTGGCTTCCAAGAGTTATTTCCCCTCGTATTTTTTATTATTATTATTATTATTATTATTAAATCTAGCTGTTCTGGCTTGCTCTCTCAATTAAATCCACATGTCACAGTTTGAGGGGAAACTGCAGCTTTTCTTCCTTTGCAATAAATTCTCAGGGTGATTCCCAGTCTCACAGAAGGGGGGGAGGGGGGACTTTCCTTCCCCCCCCCCCTTGCCTTGATCTTTAAACGTAAGAGGCTTTTTCTCCCCCCTCCCCTTCCTTTAAGCCCTCAGTTTTACTCACTTCTGCTCTGGCTTTTCAAGCAGCTTCCCCCACCCCTTTAATTAAAAGGAACTTGAGAGATGGAGAAGAGAGGTGGGGCCTACCATATCCCCCCCACTCCCTCATCCTACGGGCTGAGAGGGGAATTTGGCCCTCATTGTCTACAAAGCAGCATGGGTGTTTTGGCCTTGCAGACACTGGGAACCAGACTAAGGGTAAAATCTTCCATCCAGGGGAGGTGGAGGATTAGCAGCACGGTAAGGATGCTGCGTTCACACAGTCCTGAAGCACAGCCAGCTTACCGTGGAGTAGGGGAGAATGCTGTGCGGGAAAGGGTTTGTGCAGCAAAGCGACCCTACAAATAAAGTGGCCATACCTGCCCTTTAAAAGAGGCTGCTTATGAAAAATACACGGTGCAGGGCTGCAATATGTATTTTTCATAAGCAGCCTCTTTTAAAGAGGAGGTATGGCCACCCTACCCACAAACCCATTCCACACAACAGCCCTGTGTCAGCTGTGCTCTATGTTGGCTTCCCCACCACTTGTGGGGGTTGTGTGTGAATGCATGAGTCACCACAGGTCCAGATGGGGCTTGTGGTTATTGCAGGAGTCTGTGTGCTCAGGATCCTTGCAGGCTCTCTATGTTGATCTTGAGCCCATCGTTCCCTAGGTCAGTTATCTCACCTGTAAAATGGGACTAATCGTGGTCTTATCTATTTAGCAAATGGTGTAAATTGGGCATTGCTCCTTTGGAGTTAATGGGGGCCAGAACCTCCATTGGTGTAAATCAGGTTGTCAGTGGGCTGGTGCAAATCAGCATCACTCCCACTGGAGTCAATGGGGCCTGATCCTCAGTGGGTGTAAATCAGCATTGCTCCCATTGGAGTTAGTGAGGCCTGATCCTCAGTTAGTGTAAATCAGCATTGCTCCCATTGAAGTTAGTGGGGCCTGATCCTCAGTTGATGTAAATCAGCATTGTCTCTGTGGAGTCAGTGACGTAAATCAGCATTGTTCCCATTGGAGTTCATGGGACCAGCTTCTCATTTGGTGTAAATTAGCATCGTTCCTATGGAATCGGGGGGGGGGGGGGGGACCGATCCTCAGCTGGTGTAAACAAAGCATCACATCCACTGGAGTCAAGAAGGCCAAATCCCCAGCTTGCTGCAGATCAGTCTCATATCCCTTTGGATCAACAGAGTCAGATCCAGCTAGTGCAAATCAGCATCATTCCGACTGGAGTCAGCAAGGCAGATCCTCAACGAAGGTGTAAATCAGCATTGTTCTGTGGAGTCAGCAGGACCAGAACCTCACCAGCTTCACTCCCACGGGAGTCTGTGGGGTCAAAGGCTCAGCTAGACTCCCTCCATTGTTGCTACCCCCCCCCCCCCAACAGCATAGCAAAGCCCTGCTCTTCTGAGTAAACCCAAACAGGATCTCCCTCCAAACCCAGCTAACCTAGAGGGCAAAGGGTCACAGCTCTCTCCTCCTCCACCCAGTGTCTAGGTGCCGGCACAGGCCGGGCTGAATTGTCCCCCATTGTCAGCATTCTGTCCCCAAGGCCTGCAAATCTCCCAGCTCCACAGGTCCTTTGCAAGATGAACGCTCCACAGCAACCTCTCCCCAAACCTCAGAGTGGTTTTCTGGGAGATCCACATACACCTCCGCGTTGTGGAATCTGTCCACGGACCTCACCCCCCACCAAGTTGGGGAAGGAGGATCCCACAAGTTTTCGCCATCTCCTCTCTCTCACGGTGCAAAACGGGAGAGGGGGCACAAATCCTCTCCTCAAAATGAAATCCTGGACATCCGCAAGTCAAGGAGATGTCCAACCAGTTTGTTGTCTCTGCAAATTCATAGATACAAACCACAGGTCTCTTGGGGGGGGGGGGGCTCCTAAGTGATCCCCAAATGCCCCCTTGGCTCTCCCATGGTGCAAAACCAATGAAATCCTAGAGGCAGCGTTGGACATTAGCAAGAAAACTGCGATGCGATGTCCAGGTAGTTTGCTGACCCCCATCCATAGACCTAGGGCACCCACCCGGTCCTTAGTAAGTGTGGGGAGGGGGGAGAGGTTGAGCACACCCAGTCTCCTAAGACACCCCCCAACAATGAAAATCAGCCCATGGTGCAAGATAGGGGGGACAAGCCATACACTCCAATGACACCCTTGCTCCAGTCCTTGGAAGGCAAGCAAACTCAGACGTCCAAGCAGTTTGCTGCCTCTTCAATCCATAGATATAGGACGCCGGGTCCCTTGGGGGGTGGGGGGTGAACACACTAAGACACCCCCCCCCCCCCAAAAAATCTCCTGATAACACCCCCCCCCGCCCCCCTTTCTTTCCAACCAGAGCCTTCTGGTTTGGCCCAAGGATCATGGCTCGGAGGGGGTGGGGGGGTGAGCCGGCTACCCCAGGGATCAGACACCCCCCTCCCACTCCCCTCGGTGCTGTGTTTGGCCACGGTGCAACTTCGACAGGCTTCTGGACTGGAGAAAAAAACACCCCCGTTTCCGATCCTTTCCATGCAAAGAACTTGGGAGGGGAAAAAAATCTCGCCTCCTCCTTCTCCTCTCCCCCGCTAACTTGCCATTGATGTCCGCTGCGCTTCTCTTTCCTGACATTCCTCTCCCCCCCCCCGTTCCCAAGCAGCGCCTCTCCCCCTGCCCCCTCTGAACTTTTCTCCCTCCGCAACGCAACAGCCCCGATTTCTACCCATTTTATTTAACAGCGGGGAGGCTTTCCTTGCTCCCCTCTCGCCCAACTCCCTCTCAAACCCATCTGATCCTCGTCACACAAACCCCCAAACTAACGATTTGGCCATGGAAAGAACTGGGGCCGATCCGGATCCCAGCCACCCGTTTTCAATCAGGAACCGGCAATCCGAAGTTACGTGGATGTATCAAAAACACACCAAAAAAAGCCCAAACAAAAACCCGCCAGGATCGGGTCCATTTTTGTCTCGGCCAGTGAGATCGATGCCCCCCTCGCTTCTCTCCTCCCGCCCCACCGGGGGTAGCCATCCTCCCCCAGCGCCACTATCTGCCAGAGCTCAGTTGTGCCACTGCAGAACCAGTGGCGGAGCTGGGGGGGGAGGGGGAACAGGGATTTCAGCCCCCTCCCCAAATGTTGCCAAACCCCCCCAAATCGGACTGGTTCGGAACTAGATCTGGCTAGTTGGAACGAGGAGGCTGGGTGGAGAGGAAGGGGGTGTTTTGCGTTTTTACGCACGCCCCCCCCCCCCTCCCCGCGCAACTTAGGGAACTCGGACACAGTTTTTTTTGAGAAAAAATAACCAAACCGAATCTCCTACCTTGGGCGAAAGCGTCAGCCAGAGTCAAGAGCCAAATGCAGAGGCTAAGCATGCTCCTGCTTTCTTCGGGGTGATGGGGAGAGAGGGGGTTGTTTTTTGGAGAGCCTTGTTTTCCCTTCTTTCTCCTCGCTACTCAGCGCCGTCACCGATAAACCATTTCCAAAGCGATCGGCAAAGCAAGAAAGGCCGCCTCCTCCTTCTCCTTTCCCTCGCTCCCTCTTTAGAGGCGCGCGTTCACTCACTCACACACACACACACAAAAGTCTTGGATTGAGAAAGGGATGGAACAGAGGAGGGAAAGGAACCAACCATTGCGAGCGCTGGAGCAGGGGGAGGGGAAAGGGACTAGAGAGAGAAAGAGAGAGAGACTTTCCCAAAGTCCTGGGGAAAGGAAAAGCGCAGCCACAAACTGTCAGCCAACTTGGGGAAAGTTGTGCTGCAAGGGGGCGGGAGGGGGGAGGTGATGGCTGGGCACGAGAGGGTGGGGGGCTTGTGGATCCGCGGAGTGAGGATTTGGATGGGTTTTGGAGACAGCGGGAGATCTTCGAAGGAGCAGATTGGAGAGATGCTGGAGAGGAAGGGGGAAATCTGTGCAGCAGGGGGGGAAAGGCAGGATTGGGCCATTGGTTGGGAGGTCAGTTCCCTCTAAGCGACTGGCCCCCCCGCAAACTCCCGCTCCCATTCTTACCCTTCAGGGACCTAACCAAGGAGAATCATGTGCCCCCCAATCATTTATCTCTGTCCGCTATTGCCCTCCCCCATCTGAGACACCACTGCTCTATCTCCTCCTCTTCACCCCACTGGTCCCCTACCCCTGCCATTGGGCATGAACCCCTCTGCCCCTTTGACTCAGGAACCCCAGCATCTCTCCGATAGGGTCGGAGGGGGACGTTTCTTTTTACTTAAAGGGTCAGGATACCCCCATTTGCCTTTGTCCTGTTAGGATGGCACTCAGGGGAAGGAGAAAATAAACCAATCAGCATCAGGAGAGTCCAGCCCTTAGTTCCAGTGATGCTCCCCTCCCCCTCCTGACCAGGGCTGGATCATTGATGGGATCCAGCCAGCCAGTTTGAGGAAGGAACATTTCCCCCAAAACATTCAATCACATTGAAACCCACACTCATTCTTCAGCTCAAACCCATTTCTGCCCTCTACTGAGAGTGAGGAACCTATGACTGGTGGGCCAAATCCAACCCATTCGGGCCCTTGTTTCAATTCCTGGATCTGGCTCATGGATCCAGCCCCAAGAGTTGAGCTCGGGAAGGCAGCGGAGATGAGACCCTGCCCTCGGGGAATAGGGGATGGATCCATGATTTGGACCCAGAGATGCACAGGGTCCACTGGGTCTAGGTGTCATCCTCAGGACAGCCCTGCAACCTGTATTTCTCATAAGTGTCCCCTACAATTTGCATAGCTGGCCACCAAACTCAGGAACCCTCCAGCTCCCACTGGGACCCTTCCTGCTGGCTTCCAGCCCTAGGGACCTCAGCAGCTGGTCTCAGGAGTGGAGAGCACATCCCTTCAGAGAGCCTTCCCCATCGCAATGAAGGAGTTTTCCTAGCCCATCCCTTATTAATGATTAATGATTATTATTATATAGCATTTATATAGCGCCAGCGATGTACCTGGTACTTTACAAGAAACAAGATAGACACGGTCCCTGCCCGAGAGTTTACAGTCTAAAGACAGGGTGAGGGGAGACAGGGAAGGGGGAACAGAGGGAACAGGGAATGCGACGTTCATGAGGATGCGAGAGCTCAGGTGCACGTTCTTGGCTTGGTTACAGTACATTGGGAGTTTACAGTTAACAGGTGGGGGATAATCCTGCGTGGGGACGATTAGCAGGAGTTAGGAAGGGCCGAGCGCAAGAGGTGGGTTTTGAGGAGGGACTTGAAGGTGTGGAGGGAGGGGGCCAGGCGGACGAGGGCAGGGAGGGATAACAATGAAAATCCCAGGTCTCCATAATAAAACCCTGGAGACAGGCCCTGGGGGGCGCTGGGCTGGACTCACTCTCTCCCCAGCGGCTGCCCCCCCCCCCTCACACCTTGATTTACTGGCAACTCGCTTGTGAACTACCAGAAGGTCATGATCTACCTCTGGCCGCCTCTGATCTGGAGCCTCCCAAGCCTGAGCTCACCCTTTCAGCACCCTTGTATCCATCCACTATCTAACCCTTGAAGCCTGGATGAAATTTCAAAATGTCACTAAATGGAAAAAGCTCCCTGCTCCTGCAGGAGATTGATAGAACAGTAGATTGAAGGGTGTCTTAAAAGGCCATCAAATCCACCCCCTTCTTCCTTAAGCAACCAGCCCCACGATCCCTGCAGATGTTTAGGTAACCTTTATTTTAAATCTTCCAGGGCTGAGGACTCCACAATCTTTTTCCTCTTCCCAACTATTCTTATAGCTAGAAAGCTGGACCAGGAGGTAGGGGGGACCCCCGGATCAAGTCTCACCTTAGCCAGAAACTCCCTGGGTGACCTTGGGCCAGTGACAATATTTTTTCAGCCCAACCTATCTTACAGGGTTGTTGTGAGGATCAAAAGTTGTGTTAATTAGTTCTATGTAAGCACTCAGAGTGCCGTGGCAGGAGGGCAGTATATAAAAATAAAAATGATTGTTATTATTATTATAAACCTTTCCTCCTTCAATTTAAGTCCACTCTCTCTTCCCCTGAACAATCTGTTACCATCCACCTTTCCTGAGGCCCTAGACAATTCTCTCTCATCCTTTTAAAAGCTCTTCTCTTTTTATTTTACTTTTGAAATGTAACATCTTAGAACACCAGGTCCACAAACCACTTACTCTAGAGTAGCCCCACTTGAAGGCCACAGAGAGTAAATGGTTTGTGGATCCACAACCCAGGATGTTTTTTTTTAATTTTAAAAAAAATATGTATTTGCCTCCAAGTTTTGCGAGGAACGGGAATCTTTCTCTAGAGAGGGAAGGGGCCTGAGCCATTTGATTTTGTCAGAAAAAGAAAAGACAACAACGTAAGCGTCTAATCCTTGCAGTTGCAAAGGATGCATCCCCAAAGTTGTCTGTGGAGGCGCTGTCAGCCTGAGCCTGCACAGAGAGCCCTGGTGCCTCTCCTGCTGCTTGGACTGTTGTCACCAGCAGAAGGGCACAGAGAAGTTTCCAGTTACTTTTGCAGGATGGATACAAGATAGATCTGGGTTCACGTCCTGCCTCTGCCACAGCCTGCCTGCAGGACCTTGGGCAAATCACTTTATACCTCTTATACCCAAACACAGTGAACATGGGTCCTTGCCCATGTGTTAAAAGAGGAATAGGGAGCCCTTTATTTCCCTATTAAATTTGCAAGCTTATTATCATCACAGACCTCAGTGGGCAGAGGGGACACCATGTCCAGGCCACAAGCCAGGTCTGGCCACCCACAGGCCTCTTGCTTCCAGCTGATTGGCGGAAACATCTCCACCTGCTGCATGGGTCCCAGCCAGGGGTTTGCGCTGCCAGTGATCAGTCAAGAGCAGCAGCATCTCATCCGCTGTGCAAGCCCCAGGCTGGTACTTCGATGGCACAATGTCATCTCCAAAACTCAAGGTCTCGCCTTGCAGGTTGGCCAGCTCTGGCAGTAGCACTTAGCACCAGCAGGAATCCTATGAAAGTGAACAGGAACTGGGGCCAACGCCAAGTGCTACTGGCTCAGAGGATCACGCTGTGCATGAATAGTACCCAATTCAGCAGGAGCTTGACCTCAGGAGCAGGGAACATACAGCCCATGAGCTCAATCTGGGTCACAACTGGTTTTTATTTGACCCCTTCCCAGTTCCTGGATCTGTCCCCTGGACCCAGTCCTTCCCCTCCAGCACTGAAGGAGGGGAGAAGCGATGAAGACGGGCACTCTAGGACAGGGAATGGATTCATGACACAGATCTGTGATCTAGAACCCCCCCCATGCTGAGCGTACCCCTTAACCACCCCCAACTCCTGTCCCGCGGGGTGCGGCACTTAGACTAGTTTTCAGAGTGGCCGGTGAGAAGGGAAAGCTTCCCTGTCCCTGCTCTAGACACGGAGCGAGAAATTGACACGCCTGGGTCAGTTTCACTCTGTTACTGCTTGCTGTTTGGCGGGCTGGGATAGAGTTGGGTGGGACTGGGGGCGGGGCTGGGATTTAGCCGGTTTAAATGTTTTTATGTTTGTATGTTTTTCCTGAGCTTTCACAGAAAGGGCGGGGTAGAAATTGAATCAGTGAATAAAATAAATAAAATGAAGCAGTCCCAGGATTTTTGCAGCGGCCCTGTGCCCCCCCAGCCTCTTGTTGGTTAGTGACCAGGGTTCCTAGATTTCTGTGACAAAAATTTGGAAATGCTCTGCTAAAAAAACATAATTCTCTGATTAAAAAAATAAAAATCTGTTTTTCTGTGATTAAATGTAAACACTAGTTGACTTTCTCTTACCACACTATATATAGGTATAGGTTAGGACACCACATTTTATTGGAATATTTTCATTTTAATGCAATTTTGCAACTACCTGTCCCCCCAACACACCCAGGTCTGTGGCTCCCCTCCAAATGCAGAGCCCCGCCCTCAACAACACATGCCTTTAGGCTGCTTCCCCTCCCCTGCCCTGCCCTCGCTGCATCCTCCTCCCAGCCTGGAGCCAGACCGCTCTGCCAACCAGAAAGGGGGACCATAGAGAGGCTGGTACAGGCCCAATTAGGGCTCAGCTCCTGTCCCCTCTTCCTAAGGTCCAGAAGACCTGAGTGCCCCCAATTCATAGTCCCCCCCGCAGCCCACAGGAGGTCTACTCTGTGGCACCCCCTCCAAATTAGGGTGGCCAGTTATGCACATTTTAGAGTATAGTTATGAGAAATACAGTTTGCAGGGCTGCATTGGCACCAACGCAGCCCTGCAACCTGTATTTCTCATAAGTATCCCCTACAATTTGCATACCTGGCCACCCTACTCCAAATGCAGAGCCCCTCCTCCCCCCACCACAGCACACGCCTTCATGTTGCTTCCCCTCAGCTCCACCCTGCATCCTCCTGCCCCCCCAAACCTGTATGGTGTTACCATTTTCTGTAAAATTCTCAGGAAAAAGGCAAATTCTCTGGTTTTCCGTCACAAAGAGAAAACTAGGAACCCTGCTAATCATGACTGTCTGGTCTATTTGCCAGCCCCGTTGCACATCGTGACCCTGCCTAATCCCATTCAGGTGAGCAGCTCAAATCTTAGATCACAGCTCACCTATTAATGCCTTGAAACTGTCAAGCCAAGAGGAAGTGATATATAATCTGCATTGTGTTATAGCTCTGGGACAGATACAGGTTTATACATTCAGGGACGCTGCAGGGATCATCTTTCACTTGTCTAATAAAACCGGAAGCTTAAGGCAACAAAGTTTTGTTTGCTCTCCCCCTCTCCCTGCCCGTCCAACAATCTCTGCATGAGACAGAGACTGGGAACCCATTCTTTGTTCTGTTACATTAGGGAACAGGGAAACTCCCCTCTCCAAACAAGCTGGCGTCTATAGAGGCCGCATACAGCGCTAGATTGGAAACAGAAATCCATGGGTTCTAGACACAGGCAGCTGCCCTGCTTGGTGGGATTACCTGATACAAAGGGTTTATAAAATCCTGTGGATTTTTCTTTCACGTTTTTAGCCATCCTGTTTACAAAGAAAAGATTGTAAACGTGAATGTTGTATGATCTTTGTAAGCCAGATGGAAAGAAAGAAATACAAAAGTTAATATATTTAAACAAAAAAATCTCATGATTTTGAGCATTTAAAGATGGTGATTCCGCCTTGGGAATGTCACTTCTCTGATTTTTTTTTAGTACGGCTCCTCTCCCATCCGTTGTTGGCCTCCGGGTGGGGAAACCTCTTTCTTCCTGCAGGCTGCTTTAAAAATGATTGCAACTAGAGTGGGGAATGTCAGGCCTGGCGAGGGCCAAATGCAGGCTGGGGCTAATTTTATTTGTCCCCTTTCCAGTTTCCGCACCTGGTTCCTGGACCCGGATACTACCCAGAAGCACCGAAAGACTCAGCTCAGGGTAAAGATAAAGAAGCAGAGGCGAGGGCCTGCTCACAGGGAGAGGGGACAGATCTATGATCAGGTCCCTCCTCTTCCTGAGTGCACCCCTTAAGCACCCTACCCTCAACTTCTGTGTGGCCCTCGGAGCTTGGACTGATTGTGAAAGTGGCCCCCGGGAGGGGAAAGGCTCCCTGCCCTTCAGACTGTGACGGATCACTCCTTACTTGCAATCAGCTCCGAAATCACCCCCAGTGCCCAGCACCTCACAACCTCCTCTAGAGCACGGGGCCCAGCCAGCAGAACATGCCATGGGGGCCAGCCCAAAACAGGAAGCCTGTTAGGGTCTGGCAAGGGCTGACTCACAGAGGAGGGAGATTAATAGGGGCAGACCAGTCAGCAGATCCATTTGCAGCCTGTTCCAGGCCCATAGGCTAAAAGTGGACAGGAGGGGGTGGGGTTTGGAGCAGGGCAGGCGGAGGAGGAAAAGGTCTCCAAAATTTTGGCAAGAAATTTGAGCCATGTAGGTGTTAGGTTCTGGGGCTTCCATTTAGGACTAAACCTCGAGTTCTGCCCCTAATCCACAAAGCCACCTCCCCAAGCTTTCAAGGGGATTTGGCATGGGGCCTATCTCTACTTCTGGGATGGGGCTTGTTTGAACTCCTTGACCCCTTGAGATTTGCCAGTGGGGAAGCAGGCAAATCCCCTTCTCTCCTTCTTGCCCTTTGGAGCACTATTGGCTCCCTGGCATAAATTATTTGGAGCAGCAGGGACTAACCCAATCCCCACAAAATCCAAGCCTTCAGACCCAGGCTGGTTCAATAGCTTCCTCAACACCCTATAAGATCACAACCTTGCCCCTAAGGTTGGCTCCAATTCATCTAGCTGGCAGAGATGTTTGACAGCTCATTGCTGCCCTCTGCTGTCCAAACGGTGCCACTGTCCTCAGGAAAAGTTACTTCCAGGCCTAGAGGCATGATAGAAGTACCCCCAGTGTGGACATTTATGAGAAATACAGGTTGCAGGCTAATGACTGCCTCGCTCCAAAACAGCCCTGCAACCTGTATTTCCCATAAGTGTCCTCTAAAATTTGCATATCCAGCTGTGTGTGTGTGTGTGTGTGAAGAAAGTGAGTTTATGGGGGTGCATGGAGGGGAGAGCAGGGATCCCTGTGGGGCTAAAGGAGAGATCGTTTAGGTGCAGATCTTATCATTTGCAGAACACTCTTGGCACCCATTTCAATCCCTCCCAACAAGTCCCTGTTTAGGGGAGACAATCCCTCTTTAGGTTCTGAATCTCCCTGTAGCCCTTTCGGGGGTGTCAAAGTCTCTCATTCAAGAAAGAGAGACAAAGAGACCAGAATTCAAGTCTCAGGCTCCTCTTTCCTGGTTGCCTCTCAGGAAAAGCCCTTGAGAGGCCAGTAGGGAGGTGATGGAGCGACAAGAAACTAAGTGGAAGGAGAAGGGGGAGAGTTTCTGCCCCTCTGGATGTTGGGAAGAAATGTCTGTGTAGCATGCAAGTGCACGAAGGGCGGGGCTTATTTGCCAAGGGGTGGCACTTATTGGCTGGGGGTGGAGCTTGTCCCTTTTTGTCCAATCAAGATGTGGGTAGGTATACAGTCTGAATTTCAGGCCACTAAGCAGAGGAGTAACTACCCACCCCCCTGCCCAGCCCAGCCCAGCCCATCACATAAAAACGGGCTGGAGTAAGGAGGGGACGCATCCCCCTAAATCTGGTGTTGTCTCTAGATCACCAGGGCCAAAAATTAATGTCAGTGTCCCTTGCAATGTTGCCACCACCCCCTGCCTGCGTTTGGGTCTGACTGATTATGGGACTCCCCTATTCCTTCCCCACCGGTCTCAGTTGCTTGTAGGGTTCTTCATGGTTCTGAATTGTTTTACAGCACTGCTGTGCCACAGTGAAAGGAGATCCACTCCAGAGTTGGCTGCATCTCAGGGCTGGATGCTACGGTGGCCAGATAGGCACCTTTTAGAGGACCAAAAGGCCACTTATAAGAAATACAGGTTGCAGGGCTGCATTGGCTTTAATGCAGCCTTGCAACCTGTATTTCTCATAAGTGTGCTCTAAAATTTGCATATCTGGCCACCCTGTTTGGATCAGAGAGACTTGTGTGATTGTTAAGCAGCTACCGACTCTCCCCGCCCCAGAGGTAGCTGCGTTTCAATCCTGATGCCTGTGTTGCTATTAAACATTTGCTGCAATCCATACCAGAGATAGCTTCATGTCATTGGCTGAATGATCCCTGCCCAGCATCTGCGGGAATCCACCCCAGAGATGACTGCCTTGCAGGACTGGGGAGAGAGATCTCTGTTTGCTGTGTGAGTGTTGGACAAAGGAACCACTCCCCCAGAAGTGACTGCTTGTTTCCATTGCAGTCAGTGACTCATGGGGATTCAGACGTTCTGATTTGTGCGATTTTTAAAAAACCCCGAATGTTTCATGCCTGTCTGAACACTTAAATTCGATTAAATGGTGTCAATATCGCACTAAAGCAATGCGTGTTGAAAAGCTACTCAAACCTACCTTTTTGCTGTCCGTTTTCAATAAATCCGCACTTAACAGCAGTGTGAAAGCAACATCGTACTGGTTTTAACTAGTGTGTAATCTTTTCTGATGTGAATGCAACCGTGCTTCCAAGTGCGCTGTTTTACTCCTGCCCCTACCGGAAGCAGTGAGACCAGCTGGAGCCCTGTAGTTGCCTCGCTGGGTGCAGGCTGCAGCCAGCTTCTCCCCAAAAAAGTTCTTCCCCTCCATGTTTCCCCTCCATGCTTCTCCCCAAAAAAGTTCTTCCCTCCAAGGGACTTTCAATCATCTGCCTTTGCCTCTACCGTAGTGCTGCAGCAGTAGCAGCAGCGGGATACCGGAAAGAAACCAGGGAGAGAATGCGAGGGGCTTCTTTCCAGCAGCCTCAGGCTCTCCGTTTTTATTCCCTGATTCTACAAAGTAGCAACCTTTGCTACAAAGGTTGTAGCAAAGGTTGTTGCAAAGTTTGCAAAGTCGCAGCAAAGGTTGTAGCAAAGTTGTACTTTGCTACAAAGTAGCAACCTTCTGGCTCCCCACAGGCCACTTCCTGTAACTGAATCGCACTGAGCAGCCGGGTAAGCACGCACTACAAGAAGGTCTGAATGCATTATTTCGCTGTACTTAAAATCGGTATGGCATGCATGTGAATGCAACAGGACTTGTTAACAGCGAACTATTGAGAACCAGTTTTTAAAAATCCAGATAATTGCTGCACGTGTGATTCCCCCAGAAAATAAGAAATGCCCTACCGGGTCAGACCAAATGTCCACCTAGCCCAGCATCCTGTCTCTGACAGTGTGGCAGCTTCAGTTGCTTCAGAGAACTGTCCAACAGCTCATCATATCCCACTATTTTCTCCCAGCCCCCGATACTCAGAAGTCCCAGCCCCCGACCACCTTGACTAATAGTCACTGATGGACCTATCCACTAAGAACTTATCCTATCCTTTTTTGAGCTATTGTTCTTCACAACTTCCCCCTGGCAATGAGTTCCACCGGTCAATTTATTAGGGTTGTGCCTTTTACAAGTTTCTCCCAGACACCAGCTTTTGACACAGAGTCTCTGGACTCCGGGGGAAGCTCTGATTTGTCCAGGTCAGCTGCGGTGCTCACAGGAACCTAGAGAAGCCAGGGCTTCGGCAGTGGCAGAGGCCACAGGGACTTTCCAATGTAGCCTCACAACATGGAGTGTCATGACGTTCCATAAGGGGAGGAGCTAAGTAAGAAAAGGGCATACAAGCCCCTTAGCCCCACCCCTGCTGATGTGGCCCTCCTCCCTCGGATTGAAAGCCCAGAGGGTAGTGACAGCCCTGCCTTTTCTCTGTTTTAAATCTGCTTCCAATTAATTTCATAGAGTGTCTCCTAGTTCTAGTCATTTGAGAAGACATCGCACAGTTGTTACATAGCTGTTGCCTCCAGAGGTAGCTGCATTTCCAGTGTGTGTGTGTGTAGCTCCCATGTTCGCTCTTCTCCATAAGTGGGGAAACTGAAGTCCTTGGGTGAAATGTGGCCCATGATGGCTGGTTTTTCTTTGGTCCCTTTTCAGTGCCAGAATCCCAGTTCCTACGCCAGGGAAGGGAGCAGAGATGAGAGCACACACACAGGGCTAGGGAACAGATTGATTGCACAGATTGATGATTTGGACCCTCTTCGTCCTGAGCGCACCTCTTAAGTCCCCCGCCCCCAACTTCTATGTGGCCTTCAGAGCTTGTTCTAATTTTCAAAATGGCCTCGGGAGGGAAAAGGTTCCCCACCTACCCGCTCCAAAGGAGAGCATCTCTCTTGCTGCTCACGCTGGGGCCGGCCCCCTTTTCTCGGTGGCTCACGTGGGCAGCAGATGGAACGTGCAGTCTGCGAGGGATCCTTCCAAGAAGCCTAATCAGCGCTAATCCGTTTGCATCTTTTCTTTTTCTCCTGGAGCAAAAGCAGCTCCCGAACGCTGGCAGAGGCCGCGGCTGCCACATCACATCCATGTCTCCCCACCCGGATGCACACACACAAGCTGTCTTCACTCTCTCCCTCCCCAACAGGCGCTGGCATAGGTGCCAACTATGTGGGGGTTCCAGGGCTGGAGGCCCCCCGGGGGAGAGGGCAGGCTCCCTCCATAAAGGCAGAAGGCCACTAGGCCGGGAAACGTCTTCAGCTTGGGATGCCGCCGGACCGGCACACAGGAGCCTTTCTCTGCTCTGCCCCAGCTGCCCTGCTCACCAGACTTTGTGCCTCTGGGTTATATTTAGAAGGGGGTGCAGAGCCCTGCTTGGTAGTTCCTGCAACTGGCGTCACTGCTGCAATGAGACCGGCAGGCAGGAGTAGCTCTGGCTTCCCTCCTGGCGCCTCTCAGGGGGCCGGATATGCAAATCTTAAAGGACACTTATGAGAAATACAGGTTGCAGGGCTACATTGGAGCCAATGCAACCTGTATTTCTCATGAATATCCTCTAAAATTCCAGAGCGCGCGAGGGGACACCCAGCAGCCTCCCTGAGTGCTCTACTCTTGGATGCTTTCACAGACCTTCCAACATTTTAAGTGGTCAGAGGGACGGACCCACCCCCTCTTACACTTAAATACCCATGGACCCATGGACACTTCCCCCAACATCCCACTAGCGCACACAGAGGGGCAGATGCTCTCCTGTGTCTCATTCCACTTAGTTTCTTGTCATTCCGTCCTCTCCCCATTGGCCTTTCAAGCTGGAGGTAACCAGAAAAGAGGGGCTTGAGGCTTGAATGTTGATCTTTTTGTCTCTCCTGAAAGAGGGACAGTGGGATTCAGCACCCAAAGAGGGATGCTCCCTCCTATGTGGATGGGTTGCTTGGACCCACAATGCAATGCCTCACAATGTTTCTCTCTCTCTCACACACACACACAGAATATAAGGGATAACACATTCTCCCCTTCTGTTCTCTGACCTTGGGGAGTAAAGAGAAGAGCTAACCTCCTTCTGCCGTTGCCATTGTGGCTCCACTGGGTAACGAGAAAGAGGAGGGGCACCCCATCTGACTAATTAACCCTGCTCAGCCTCTCCTCCTCCCAACCAGCCTGGTAGGGAGGAGGAGTAAATGTGGGTGGGACTAAGCTTGGATTTCAGCTTCAGCAGCTCGGGCTGAGCTGCATGTGTGTGGCAGGAAGCGAAGAGCCAGGCTTGAGTCCACTATTAAGGAACAGTCAGGTTTTCCCTTTCTCCTCAACTCCATAGATTTCTTGTTTATTCCTTGTCTGTCCTCAGGGACCCCCCCTTCTCTCCTTGCAACTAAGCTAAGCATGTGCACCAGCAACGTCTCAGGTTTGTTCCCTGTCTCTCCCTATGTGCTCTTCCCCTTTGCTTCCACTTCCCTTGTCCATTCTAGATCGTAAGTCCCTAGGGTCAGGGACCTGTCTTTGATCCCAACTGTACATTACTACTACTAAAAGCATGTCTGACAGGCTGTGTGACTCTGTCTCCCCCTAGTGGTGTGTAGAACACATTGCCTACTGGAGGTGTCATTGCTTTGGCCCCCCCTCTCTTTCAGAGAGGGGGAGATACCTAGTTCAGTTCCCCGGCGGGACCTGCGGAGAGTCAGACACACCCCGTGTTACACAGTGGATAATCTCCGCTTGGGCTGGAGCAGGAAAAAAAAGTGGTGTTTTTAACCATCTAGGTTCAGGTTTCTTAAAGAGACGGGTGTACTAAAAATAAACAGAAATAATAATAAAAAAAAACCACAACAATAAGAATTAGTTTCTTGTCCCATGAAAGATGAGGGGGGATGTGCTTAGACAAGTTGGCGGAGATGCCCTACCAGGTCCCAGGACTCCAGCAGTTCCTCTTCCCAGCCTGACTTTGCCAGCCCTTGGTCAGGGATGAATTAAGCATGATGGGAGCCTGGGCTGGCAGGAGGGCTGCCATCTATGCATATTTTTAAGGTATACTTATGAAAAATGTATGTTGTGGGGCCTGCACTGGCACCTAGGCCTCTCTCTAGCTGGAACGGGTCCCCACAAAGTGGATCTATACCCAGCTCAACGCCGGTACTCAAACTGTCCCAAATGGTTCAGACCCACGGCTACCAATCAGCTGCTTTGCTTGGTTTACTTTTTGGAGGTGTGGCAAGGTGGGGGAAACAAAGTTGGGGTCTGTGAAGTGGTGGCACCAGGGCTGTTGGCAGCACTGGGGGCCTTTATGCCCAGCTCCCACTGCTGCCCAAACCTAGTGTTTCTGCTTTGGCCTTGCCACGCCCCCTGACCCTCAAAGAGAAGCAGGTATCCAGGGGAGGGGGGGGGGTTACTTGATTTTGTACCCCGTACCCACCCAGGTATTCAGGTTCCCCTGTACCCACATACTTGGACAGATACCCAGGAGTGGAATTTTCAATACCCATACTCTAACAGGGATTAATTCTATGTCCTCCATAGCAGCAGCTAGAAGTGCCAACTGAGATCCAAGCACCGTTGTCTGCTGGGTGCTGAACTAGTCCAGGGAGAGGAAGTCTCTGCCTCACAGAGTTTCTAAACATGCGCTCCCTTCTCTGCAAAATGCTGTTGTCTGCTGGGTGCTGAACTAGTCCAGGGAGAGGAAGTCTCTGCCCCATGGAGCTTCCAAACATTTGATCCCACCCCTGTGAAATGCCATTGTGCTTGGCACGACGTTCTCCCTTGGCCAAGGAGAGGTGAAGTGGTTGGCAGCCAAGCAAAAACAAAAGACAAAAGGGAAAGCAAGCAAGCGGGAGGGGAGTCAAGAATCTCATTTTTCTTCCCAGAGCCTGGCATCAGCGATTCATTTGTCTCCCCCTCACAGAGCGCCGTAGGCACGACAGGATCTCCCGCGGTGCACCGCGTTGCATGAAAGCCCATCTGTGCCAATAATAATAACAATCATAATGATATTTATACACAGCCCTAATGTTTCCGAGCATCCTCCGGAATTCATTCAGCTCATTACGAGCCGTGCTCCGTGGCTCCCAGCGTCGGATTGCAGCTGCAGAATGGAACCGCTAACTAACGCGCTCATTAGTAGGCTCTGGTGCAGGAGTGCCACGGTTTGGGGGTGGGGGTGGGATCAGCCTTGCTCTACAAGACACACACACACACAGACACACCTGCCACATACACTGCTGGGGGAAGACCTGGAGCCTGAGATGGGTGGAAATGCAAAGGGAGAGAATCCTGCCCCCACTCCTGGTTTTAAAGTGGTGTCAGCTGACGACCCTCTGAGTCAGCACTGAGCCTGGTAACCAAACACATTGCTAAGGGGCACGGTGCTGCAGGGAGAAATGGGGATGACTCAGTCTCAGGCCTTCAGCCCATGCATCAATGCTGACGGCAATGTCCCAACGTTGGGCTAGGGGGCGCTGCACAGCAGGGCACTCTAGGGCTGAATTAAATCGCCCTTTTCATCTTTGCAGAGTGAATCATTTTTGGAACGAGCTGCAGAGATCCAGTGTGGATTCTCCGCCTCCCTGTAGCTCCACGGTCTTTTCATTCCCACTGATCACCCAGTGCAGTGCCATGTTGCATGTGCACAAAGAAGTATTTTGTTTAGCACGTGCAGGCAACATGGCGCCATGCTGGGGGAAGAGGAGGAGCTACTGATCTGGCTTGCCCTCAGAACAGGGACCAGGTGGATCCATCAGAGATAGAATCGGCTTCGATATAAAGATTTATCTCTAAGGTGTTACGCTCCCCTCTGAGTCAGCACCAGCTACCGCTGGGATGATTATTTGGAAAAATGAGCAACCCAGCTAAAGTTGATATGATAAAGCTGAATATGATGACTATTCACTTCCATTCTTTTTGATATCCAACAGAATATTGATTATTTTGGTTTGGGGTTTTTCCAGCTGGATTATTTTGTTTTTATGATTATTATTATTAACAAACATTTATATAGCGCAAGCAGTGTACCTGGCACTTTATGTTTTTGACCCTTCAGATGACCCCTCCAAAGGGGGTGTAATCGTTGGCCACAAAGAGGTGGGGAAATTTGTGTCCGGGTCAGAGGGATGGAGCAATGGCAGCTCCACAAGCTTTGCAGGGGGAGGCTGAGGCTGGCCGGGTGCCCTCAGAGGGTCCCCACTTAGGAAGACCCCACCCCTTTGCCTGTGGTGGGCCCATAACAGGGGCGGATCCAGAAGTGATGTGGATGGGGGGGGGCTGAAGTCCAAAGTTAGTATATCTCCACCCAGGTGAGCAGGCCCTGCCTTCAACCTCACCTCTAGCCCCACCCCCTACCAAGTGAGCAACAGTGTTAGGCCAGTTTATCCCCCACCCCTAAGCCATGGGAAACCCCCCAAGCCACAGCTCCAACAGGGGAGGGTGATTCAGGTTCAGTGGAGCAGCGGATAGGATAGCTGGGCCCCAGCTGCCACCTGAAAGTCGGCATCAAACACAGATGGTTAAATAACCCCTTCCCCTAGTCTCACTACAGGAAAATACAAAGTCTAGGGGCAAATCCCCATTGTACCCCATGCCAAAGAGGGAAATAAATCAGGGAGGGGCAAATGCCCCCTTAAGCCCAAAGTAGATGAGGGGCAAAT
>QEPC01011978.1:9077-46892 GCA_003113815.1 Sphenodon punctatus | reverse complement strand
ATCCCTCATCAAGACCCATCTCTTCCGCTCTGCCCTCCCCGACTTCTTGCTCCCCTCACCTAACTCCTGCTGATTGCCCTCCATCCAGTACAATCTATTACTTGAGGTCTGTGTACTCGTATCCTCACCGCACGGACCAGCCAGCCATCATTCTCAATGTAACCAAGCCAAGCGCGTGCACCTGGGACCTTGCATCGTCGTGAATGTTACATCCCTTGTCTCTCCCTCTGTTCCCCTTCCTTCGTCTCCCCCCATCCCCCGTCTCTCAGATTGTAAGCCCTAGGGCAGGGACCGTGTCTATTCCATTACTTTGTAAAGCACCAGCTACATTGCTGACACTATATAAGTGCTTGCTAATAATAATAATAATGAATAATAAATAACCTGGGCCTGAGCCTCTTTCAGAGGCAGTGTACCTTTCTTTTTAGTAAAGCATTTGGCGGGTGGGGATAGGGATTGGGTGGGAGGGTGTTGGGGGGTTGGGGTTGGGCTGGGTGGGTGGGGGGTTGTTTGGATTCTATTTTAATGTCTTCTAATTGTATTTTATGTTTTTTTGTGAGCCTCCCTGAGCCTTTGGGGAAGGGTGGGTAAATAAATCACCAAATAATAATTTAAATGTTCGAATCTGCTCTATATCTTACTTCATTCAGTTGCACCCAGGCCTT
Organism: Sphenodon punctatus; assembly: GCA_003113815.1. Taxonomy (NCBI): domain Eukaryota; kingdom Metazoa; phylum Chordata; class Lepidosauria; order Sphenodontia; family Sphenodontidae; genus Sphenodon; species Sphenodon punctatus. The sequence goes on along the minus strand of QEPC01011978.1, from coordinate 46,227 downwards.
AGCAGCTGAATTGCAGCTGCTTCTCAGAATCTCAGCAGCCCGGACTTCCTGGGCCAATCACCAAACTGAAGAGGCGGGGCAAATAAGAGCATCTGGTTTCTTGATATTTGCTATCATGACACTAAGACTTACATGCTGAAATAATATGCCTCTCTCTCTCTCTCTCTCTCTCTCTCTCGTGGCTCTTGGCCACAAGACACACTTTGGTACGTAGTTTTTGAGAATGGAACTTTTGTTTCCTCTGCTATACAGCTTTGGAGTGCATTCTCACAAGATGAAAAACCACAAAAATCTGTTTCCACATTGGAAAAAAATAAATAAAAATGGTGTGAAAGAATTAAATTGCAGGATCTCTCTGCAAATAACCCACAAGTGTCAGGGTACAAACTGAGGCTTAACCATTGTGCCATTTCCTTCTTGTCCGTTTCTCGAAACGTGGGAAGGAACGCTTCCTGCTTTTAAGCCTGCCGACCTCATAAAGAGACATGAGACAGCCCCACTGCATCATGGGACTGTTAGCAGCATCAGGGCAATGCCTGTTTGTACATAGACAATAAATCTGAAATGTTGTCTCTGAACCCGGGTTTAAATGTCAGTGTAAACACCTAATCCTAGTTTAAAATATCTGGTTTAAGGTTGAACCTGGGTTTATTTCATCCACATTTTCAAGGATTTATTTAGCCTGGGATCAAATAAGCCTGGGTTAACGTCCGTGTAAACCGTAAATCCAAACTGAACATAGAGATTAGTAGGCAGAGAAAACATTCTCTCTATCCAGGAACCTCTCTATGGTGGGCAGCGCTTTCTGGGACTCTGGCCAGGAAATCAGCATTTTGATTTCTCTTCCCCCAAACCTGGTGCATCGATTAGCTGTGGGATCATTGAAAGAGATCTCTAAAGGGGAACAGAAAGCAGAGTGGAAGAAGGTGATGGAGGTCAGCTGTGAAGCACCACGGGATTTTTCACTCATCCGCATTAGTCTAAGCCTGTATTAACTATGAACGCTGTGATCCTGGTTGAATGATTATTCCGAGTTGTAAATGTCTGTGAAAACATGAACCCAGGATTAAGAATCCGGGATTTTAAATATGGGTTAGTGTCCATGTAAAAACAGTCAATACCTGAGGTAAACGTGAGAGTAGAGAAGCAACACTAACAGGGGAGGCAGTCTTACTTATTTTTATTTTTTTAACTTAAATTCCATTTATTGTTTTTGCCAAAGGCCATAACAAAATCCATAAAAACATGACGTAAATATCCACATAAACATAAACATATGAAGCCGTAGCACACGATATTCTTTGTATAGTTCATCTCATGCAGTAAACAGAACATTGCAAAAGTAACCATTATCCACCCTGGATGTCGTAATTTCTCCATTACGCATCCCCTCACTCCCTCTGCTCATCCCTGTAGAGAATCCAAGGCCTAACCAATGGAAGGAACCCCCGGGCAGGCTGGGGCAGGTTCCCACCGGGCTGGCCTAATCCACAATCGATTCCTTGTGGGCAGCCCTTGCCCTGATGAAAACTTGACAGAATTTGGCCACCGCCCTTGCCATTTCTGAGTCAGTGCTGCCAAGTAGCTTTGCCATCAGACCCGCCGGGTCACTTATAGCCCTCCCCTCCTTTGGGATGAATCCCCCCCAAATCATTGCTCTTGCCCCTGCCAGAGCCGGGCAATAAAGTAATACGTGGCTGGGGGAATCCATTTCAGGACGTTTGCAAAGCAGGCAGTGTCTCTCCTCTTTAGGGATAGCCCCCCATCTTCCATCCCTCATTTCGGAGGGATATACGTTGCACCTCAGGCTTGTGAAGGCTCTGCGTCGGCTGGAGTCCAGCCACTGAAATAAATAGCTCCGCTCCCCCTCTGCCCCACTTGGAAGGCAGTACGCTGGGGCGACCTTCTGTGCAGCAAGAAGCGCCCTCTTTCTCTGCAGTTCCTGGTCTAAAATTCTTCTTAGTAGTAAGGACTTGGCCCACCTGCCCCAGGGCCTCCCTAGAGAACCCTAGGGACTTCACCACCTCCTCCACCTGCCCTGACCATGAGTCCGCGAGCCCCTCTCTCACCGCCATGTTGAGCAGAGAGTCCTCCTGGGAGGGGAACAGAACCACCCTGACCCAGTACTTCATGGTCACTGCTATAGCACGGGACCATATATTAGCACTCCCCGTCTCTTGCCTTAACAGTACCGCTGGGGTTCCTTAGGGGACTCCCAAGATCGCTCGCAAGAACTGGTTCTGACCATGCTCGAGTCCTTCCAAAAATGGAAGACCCCATAGGGGGAGTGCATACAAGCACCGGGCCAACGTTTTGGCCCTGAACAGCCGGAGGACTGGCAACACCAGTCTCCCTCCTTGCGAGAAGAAAAATTTGAGTATGGCCCCCGCTGAGCTCCTGCATTGGCCTGTTACTGCCCTCAAATGGGGCTTCCAGCTCGCTGAGGCCGACACAATGACTCCCAAGTATCTATAATCTCCCACCTGTTCTATGGGGTTCCCCTCTAATGCCCAGCGATGTAATTTCCCAGGTCTCCTCCGCCCCACCACCATCGTTTTGGTTTTCCCGTAATTGATCTGCAGACCCTCCTGCACGCAGAACTCCCCAAACCCCTGCATAGCAGGGAGGCAGTCATTTAAATGAGGAGGGAAGACCCTCGTGTGAAGGGCCTCTTGCATTTGAGACAGAGCAACAGCTCCCTCCGCTGGCAGCTATAGTAGCCTGTTGTCCTTTGGTGAGGATCAGCTACTAAAAGAAGGAAGAGGCCGCGATGGATCGCCTTGCCAGTGCATTCCACTTCGACGGCAAACCCTCCTGCCCTGAGGGCCACAGCAGTTTCATGCGGGCGCCGTCCGCAATCACTTTTCACGTGCTAATTTCTGGAACGTGCCTCTATCTTCGAACACACTTTGTTTTTTAATTTGCCATGTTTGTTTGTTTGCCTGGCAGGCTCGGCTTTCGGACCGAGGTGCTAATAAAGCAGACAGGCTGTCATCTGGGATTAGAATCACAGGCTTGTTAACATGCTGTTTCCTCTAAATAAATAATTGCCCACAAACTTGCATTCAATTATTAAACAAAATGCCGGGCTAATCTTGTCGTTCCAGCGATAAACTAGCAGGAGGCTTTCGAGTTTCCTTCTCCTCCTGCCTGCAAGTCCAGTCTCTCCTCCCTGTGGAAATGTGATTCTCAAGGTTCAAGCCGGAGCTAGGGATGCCAGGGCAGAGGGTCGTTTAAGAAAGTGGCACCTGCAGAGGTACAGGTGCAGGTAGAGCTGCAGGCGCTACCAAAAGCAGGGGACACCACTTAATGAGAAGCAGCTGAGTAAGGGCATGGCAGAGCCAGGCCAGAGACGGAAAAGTTGAGAGTGAGCCAGAGAGAGCTCAGAGTGCAGAGACTTGCAAGAGAGCAGGAGCTGAGAGGAAGCTCTGCCCGAAGACAGAGTCTTGCATGACCAAAGCAGGGATGGGCAGATTGAGATTGGATCAATACGATTGGTCGGATTTTGGACCAATTGTATTGATCCGAAGCAATCCAATCCTACCGGGGGATACGATCCAAAAGGTTCGCTTTCCCTGGCAGGGGTCTATCAAGCTCCTTGGTGCCGCTCCAAGGAGCTTTCAGCTTCTTATGTGTGTGCCAAACTGCCCCCAGCTCTGCCTCCCCTGGACTCCTACCTGGCCAGGGCTCTGGGCACAGGCCCAGGAGAGGCAGAGCTGGGGGGTAGAAGGGCCACCCCACGCAGGGGTGGGGAGGGGAGTAGTTGCCTGCCAGGACCCCTGCTTAGCACCCACCTCCCCTGGTCTTCTGCCCATGCCAGCCTGCTGCAGAAGTGCTGGGGCGGGCAGCCAGGCAGTAGTCTGCGGGTGGCGTGTGTCAGGCAGGGGTCCTGGGAGGCAGAGCTGGGTGGAAAGGAAGACGGGGGTAGTTGATTAACTTACCTTTTCCCCAGGCTCCAGAGTCCAGCAAACCACAGTGCCTGGCATGGCCTTCTGAGCCATTTTCTTAGGAGGGCATTGGCAGTGAACTGGGGGAGGCGGGTGCTGGGCAGAAGTCCTGGGAGGCTATTACTCCCCTCCTCGCCCCTGCGCAGCCCCTCTACCCCCAACTCTGCCTCCCCTGGACCCCTGCCCAGCACCTGGACTGGGCAGGGGTCCAGGGGAGGCAGAGCTGGGGGAAGACACATGGATTTAGCTCATATTGCTCAGAATTCGAACCAATTCCAATCAATACGATCTGAAAGCCAATTTAAAGTCGGGTCGGTCCGATTCTGAATTAGTCTGGATTTTCGTTACAATTTCCCATCCCTAGTCCAAAGAGACTTTGGGTAAGTCAGACTGTGAAGGCTGCACTAAGAGGAAGAGCTATGAGGAAGCTCTACCCAAAGTCTGTGGAGCTCAGGGGCTTGCTGGAGACAAGAGGAGGTGCTTGGCTAGAAGATCAGACATGTGAGTACCAAGTGGAGGACTGTTGCCTGTCTGAATCAAGACTAAAGGTAGAGATCTTGCATATGGGATTTACAAGTGATTGAATAAAGGATTGATGGTGGAGAGCTAATTCCCAAGGAGTTGGAGACTATTTGGGCCTAATCCTGAAGGGACTTATCTGAAGAATCGTCACCTTGTTACAACCGCCACCTCTCCAAGGTTTGCTCGAAGAGCCCAGCTTTTGACCTAGAGTCTTCAGACTCCAGGGAAAAGCCTTGATTTCTCCAGTCAGCCTGATATCCCGAAGAAATTGGGACTTCCAGGAGGGACAGGGGATGACCACATCATAAATGGGGGGGGGGGCATAGGGACTTTCCCACCCCCTTTCCAGCATGGCCCATTCCTGTCGACGAGTGCTGTGATGTCATAACACTCTGCAAGGGGGGAGGGGTTATGTCAGAAAGGGACCTGACAGACTTTTGCCCCACCCCATGGCCTCGCCCCCTCTGGATTTCTTCCTGCTTGCAACCCTACTGTCACAAAAACTTTGTGTAGCAGGGCACAACCTTATGGGGCTGCTGCTCCTTAGACAGTGTGCACCAAGCAGGGTGACACTGGCACTGGGCGTGGCAAAGCTAGCTCTTAATGTACATCGGCCTGGGCTGAAAGCAGGCTGAAGTGTAAAGGAACAGAGTGGGCAGATGCTGGCCCTTTAAGGCTGAAGAGTGTGGAGCCTGGCCTCACCCACTCAGGCCTATAAGAGGAGGCAGCCTGCTGAAGAGGCTTCAGTCTGTGCTTGGACACTGAGATGAGAGGATCAGGAGTTCCTCCTGAAGACTGTTATCTATGGTACTGATCCCTGAAGCAAGGCTGAAGAAGTGGAGTGCTAGACTGGAACACTGAGTAGCTAGTCAGAAGATTGTTACCTAGCTGGGCTTAGGGCTAGATAGGGTTTGGGTTGCAGGAGGGGTTGTAATCCTGGCGTTAATAAGAGTTGTATTGTGGTGGAGAAATACATTGTATGTGAGAGACTGAGGAGTATGCACTGTGTTTGTGCTAATCCCCTAAAGACTGGTACTGCTTGGGGTCTGATCCTGCAGGGACTTACCCCGAGACACCGCCATCCTGTTACGCTTTGCCTTGCAAATAAAATCAGTCAGGGTGAAGTTGATCATTATGGATGCTCTTTGCTCCAGCTGCCGTCCCAGGGACCTCGCAAGTCTTAAGTGGTTGCTAAGCACCCATTCATTTTTTAAAATGAATGGCTTGAATCCTAAAGCGCCAGAAGGGTCTATCCAAGCTGCGGGAGGAGAGGGAGGGGTCAGTACCAGGCAAAGAGAGACTGGGAGCAGGGGTCAGGCAGGCAAGTATGAGGAAAGCAGGGAGCTAGGAAGCAACCAAAGGGCAGGTCTAGGTGAACCAACGAGAAGGCCAGGAATCGGAAGAGGGGTGGGGAGCCTCCAACCCACAGCTGGCCAGCCACTAGCCACAGAGCTCTTCCAGGTTGGTGGCCACACTCCCTAACACCTGGCCCCTCCTGCCTCCACAGATAACCCCAGGACTTCCGGGCCCAGCGCGGTCAAAAGCAGCCTGCCGCTCGGCCCAGGAGGAGCTGCTGCCTTCCACCTCCCCGTGGCTTACCTGGGTGCCGCCACCACCACTCCAGATGCTGCCACTGCTGCCGCCAGACCAACCCACCACCTCCTGGAGCCGTGCTGCCCAGCCCCACAGGTACCAACTCCCCCCTCCCTCAGCTGGAGGAGGGGGGCGGGGCCAGGATGCACGGCCAGGACTTCTGGGCCTGGCACGGCCAAAAGCAGCCTGCCGCCCAGCCCAGGAGGAGCCACTGCCTTCCACCTTCCCACGGTTTACCTTGGTGCTGCCGCCACCGCTACTCTGGATGCTACAACTGCTACAGCCGGTGTACCAACCCGCCTCCTCCTGGAGCTGTGCTGCCACAGGCACCAACTCCCCCCTCCCCCAGCTGGAGGAGAGGGGCGGGGCCAGGGTGCACTGACTTCCAGGTCCGGTGCGGCCAAAAGTGGACTGCCGCCTGGCCCAGCATAACTCACTGCCTTCCACCTCCCCATGGCTTACCTGGGTGCTGCCACCACCACTACTCCGGATGCTGCTGCTGCCACCGAACCAACCCACCACCTCCCAGAGCCGTGCTGCCCACCCCCACGGGTACCAACTTCCTCCTCCCCCAGCCAGAGGAGGGGGGCGGGGCCAGGGCTCACAGCCAGGTCGTCCGGGCCCGGCATATTCAAAAGCGGCCTGCCACCCAGTGGCGCTGCAGGCAGCATGCCTAAGGGCAGGCCCTTAGGCGTGGCCCTTAGCGGGACTTAGGGGGGGAAGGATTTCTTGTTGTTTTAAGGGGGATTAGGATGGGGTGTTTCCTTTTTCAGGGAGGGGGACAAGGGGACTGGGTTAGGGAGGGAAGGGCAGGAAGATGAAGCAGGGGATGAAGCAGGAAGGGTGGCGGTTAGAGCAATGGTGGTGTCATTTGCATACTGAAGTTGACTGGTTGCGGCACAGAGTCTGGTTACATACCTATGCCGTTGCGGTGCGGACAGCAAAGAAGGTTTTCTTTGCTGCCCTCATTGTGTCTGCTAAGTCCCGCCCGGCTGAACTGTTCCAGGTAGTGAGGGGGCTGGTCAGTCCGGTCACCCTCCACCTGGACGTAGAACCATCAAATGCTCATTGTGATTTGTTTGTGGACTTTTTTGGGATAAAATTGCTCAAATTCACCACAGTTTTGATGCGACTTTTTCAGCAGGGAACAGGTCAGAGGCAATAGAAGCCCCTTCTTGTCTTGTTTTATGGGATGAGTTTCGGGCGGTGTCACCCTCAGATGTGGGGGATGCTCTTGGGACTATTCGAGCCACCTATTGTGAACTAGATCTATGCCCGTCCTGGCTGGTTTAAGGCTAGCTGGGAGACATTGGGGCCGTTGCTGGTGGGGATAGTCAACACCTCCCTTGGGGAGGGCAAGGTGCCGGGCTGTCTCAAGGAGGCGGTGGTGTAGCCCCTGCTGAGGAAACCATCTTTGGACATTGACGCCCTTGCCAGTTATTGGCCAGTCTCTAACCTTCCCTTTTTAGGGAAGGTTACTGAACGGGTGGTGGCTCAGCAGCTTCAGGGGCATTTGGACTCGATCCCTCGCAGTCGGGCTTTCATCTGGATTATGGCACGGAGACTGCGCTTGTGGCCTTGGCTGACGACCTCTCCTGTGAGTTGGATCGAGGTCGTTCGACCCTGCTGAGCCTATTAAATCTCTCGGCTGCATTTGATACCGTTGATCATGAGTTGTTGGTGACTCAGGTGCGGGACTGGACAGGGATTGGCGGGACTGTTCTTGAAGAACCCAGTGTGTGGTGCTGAGGGAGTTTTCATCTCCCGCCCCTGGGGCCACACGTGTGGAGTACCTCAGGGTTCCATCTTATCCCCTCTCTTGTTCAACGTGTACATGCAGCCTCTGGGAGAGGTTGTTGGGGAGTATGGAGTGAGATGTCATCAATATGTTGATGACACCCAGCTATAGCTTTCATTTCCCTCCAACTCAGGCCCTGCAGTCTTGGTGCTTACCCGGTGTTTGTCCGCTGTGGGGAATTGGATGAGGGCGAGCCGCTTGAGACTAAATCCTGACAAGACGGAGGTGATGGTTGCAGGGAAAGCCGAGGGAGTGGTGGCCCCCAGAATTGATGGGGTCTGCCCTCCTCTAGTTTCTCTAGTCCGGAGTCTGGGGGTGCTCCTGGGCCCACAGCTTCGCCTGGATGCCTAGTTGGCAGCTGTGGTGAAGGGAGCATTTCGCCAGTTGCACCTGGTGCATCGGCTTAGGCCGTATGTCTTGGACTTGGATCTGGCCACGGTCATCCATGCTTTTATTACCTCGAGACTGGACTACTGCAACGCGCTCTACGTGGGGCTATCCTTGGTGTTGGTTTGGTATCTGCAGCTGGTGCAGAATGCGGCGGTCTGTCTCTTGATGGGGACGGGCCAACAAAAGCATATAACACCGGTATTTCGCTGTCTGCACTGGCTGCTGGTAGGCTTCCGGGCTCAATTCAAGGTGTTTACCTTTAAAGCCCCAAATGGCTTGGGCCCCGCCTATCTGCAGGATCGCCTCACCCTCCAGGTCCTGGAGCGGCCCCTGCAGTCGGCTAGGGGTGCCCTCCTCGAGGTCCCCCGAGTTTCCCAGGTGTCCACTATGAGGAAGGTGTTCTCCAAGGCTGCACCGCGGCTGTAGAACTCCCTCCCATCGGAGATCCGCTTGGCTGCCGGCTTCCCCTCTTTCCGCAGACAATGTAAGACCTGGCTGTTCCGCCAGGCCTTTCCCGAGGGAGATGGGATGGGAGGGTTGGGTTAGGGTAGGGGGGGATGGGGTTTTATATTGTTTTTTAATTGAATCATTATTTATTTTAATGTTTTAAAATGTTTTTAATATACTGTGAGCTGCCCCAAGATGCCTGAGACAGGAGGGGGCGGCATATACATTTTAATACAAATAAATAAATAATTATGTGGTCACACCTACTACCTAGGTGGCCATGCTCCCTACATAGGTTTTCACGCCCCATTTCCCATGGAGCTCAGCAGGGATCTGGCCCCTGCTAGGGCAACAGTTTCTTACTCATCTTTTCGGGGATCCCAGGAAGCTAGTGAGGTCTGGCCAATCCGGGCACAGGGCACAAGTAGCCAATAGGGAGCAGGAGGGAAGGGGCTCTGCAGAGCTGGGCTTCCAAAGCTTCAGTTCTGCAGCTCCTCCATGGTTCTCACTCAGGTACCTAGCCAGCCCAGGTTCGTATCTGATAGGCTGCGACACAGAGGAGGAAAGAGACAGAGGAGCTGCCAGCTACCCACCAAGGGTGGCCAGATCCATGGGACAGACGAGCAGCGAGATAAGACTGCCAGCACGTCCATTTCTCCCAGGTGATGGGAACAACATGAGAGAGATTCCCTATCTCCCAGGAGTGACAAGCTCAAGGAGGCTTTCCACCGGATTCCCAGATCTGAAAAGAGAAATCCCTTTAACGGAGGTGACAACCGTCCACAGTAAGAAAGGATTTCAGGTTTCTCAGCTGGTTTACAAGGGATAAAGGGAAGGATTTGCCAGCTAAAGCCTCCCTGCGCGTGGGTGATACAACCCGATAGAAACACGGGAGCCATCAGGCTAGATCAAACCCATGGCCGGCCTAGTCTTGTGGAGACTGTCAATAAGGCAACAAGACGTTCAAAAGAAGGTGGGAGGAACCCCCTAGTGGACCACGATGGAATAGACCTTCTTACAGGGGAAGACTGGGGTCCAGATTCCATTTTGAGAGGGCGAATTTGGGAGAGGGGTGTGTGGCCTTGGTGTAGAGACTAGGTTGAGATGCCCCCAGATGAAAGACAGGGGTGTAAGTGGGAGTAGGATGGGAAGATTTGGGGGTTAGCCACAGTCCCTTCATAAGAGGGGGGGCTGGGCGTGGGGAGAGGTGAGGTTGGCTCATATCCCTGGTCAATGTCATGCCACCCAGCAATCAGATTGGCTGACAGCCAGCATATAATGCTGACTGGTAGCAACAAGAAGTTGGGTGGATCATCTGACTAACTTGTCCTGCTCCTGTGTGAACCTCATTCTGACCTGATCCTTGGCCTCAAGCTTGCTTCTTTTTTTTTTTGTCCCACTCTGGCCTGTTAATCTGTCCCCTTTACCCTGCTCTGACTCTGCCCCTGTACCTCTGCCCTGCCCCCTTACTACCAACCTTGAATCCTGAATCCACCCACATCTCAGATGCCCCTCAACCCTCCTCATTCTTATACCCGCTCCCGTTCTGACATGGCCGGCCCCCTGCAGAGGATTGTGATGTCACAGTATTCCCCAGGGGGCGGGGCCACATTGGAAAGGGCAGGAGATCCCCCTTTGCCCCGCCCCCTTTCTGACATGGCCTCACCCCTTTCTAGGCCAAAGCTTCTGGGAAGGTGGCAACTCAGTGCGCTGCTATTTGATTGGTTGCTACTTGGCCAATATTGCTGATAACAGCACCCTTGAGCTCTGAGTCCCAGTTCATTGCCTTGCCCCCATGCCTACCTGCCTTCTCAATCCACCCTCGGTCGATGTGCCGACACTGCCTTCTGCTCCCGGCATCACATTATTCTCTTGTGCTCCCTGCCTCCGCCCGGCTGAGGCTAAGTCCGTTTAGCGTCAGTTTAAGCCGTTTTGATCCACTCCAATTAAACCTGCAGCCCTGGCGTTTACGGGGTTTTTATTGTTTATTTCCCCAGGCTGCTCTCCTCCATGATTGATTTAATTGCCTCCTTGGCCACCTGCCTCTCACCGCAGAGCCGCTCCCTTTCATCACGCCATTATTACGCGAGATGAAGGCACACTTAATGTATAATTTTAATCAGATCTGCTCCTTGAAGAGAGATTTGTTTGAAAGGGGGTTTACACATTATCATGAAGGCAGTACATGGCTTCAGTGAGAATGGCATGGGGAACTAGGAATGGGGCCAAGAAAACATATTGGCAAGGGAGCTAAGGCACACAATTTGCAGGAGTGGCCACACACGGTGTGGGGAGAGGGCAGGATCAGATTAACCTTGACTGCACTGCAGCCTAGGGGCTCGCAAACTATGGAGAGAAGAGCATAAGAAGTGCCAGACTAGGTCAGACCACTGGTCCATCGAGCCCAGCATCCTGTCCCCGACAGTGGTCAGTCTCATCCACTTGGGAGAAGTACCCAACAGGTACGCATGTGCGTGCGGGAACCACGCATCACAATGTGCCATCAATGGAGATGCGTGCAGTTTTCATACAGTGCACGAGTGCGCACAGGATCCGCAGGCCATGGGACTGGGCTCACTGAAGGGATCCATTCCCTACTGTTTGATCTGAGCTGCTGACAGTCAGCGGTTACGTCCCCCAACCTACTTGGCTAATAGCCATGAACGAACCTACCCTCTGAGAACTTATCCAATCCTTGTTTATGCTACTGGCCTGGACCACATCCTCTGGCAACAAATTCCACAGGTTAATTATGCTTCCTTTTATTTGTTTTAAATCTGCTGCTAGTTTGGGTGAAAACAGACATGACGCTAACCACCCTTTAACCACCCTTGGTGGTCATTTATGCATCTTTCAGGGCTGCCTAGGGCACCAATACAGCCCTGCAACATGCATAAATAACCACCAAGGGTGGTTAAAGGGTGGTTAGCATCATGTCTGTTTTCACCCTTTGTTTCATGGAGTGTTCCCTACTTCTAGTACTCTTAGAGAGGGTAAATAACCGCTCCCTATTTAGATGTTCGATACCACTCATGACTTTATAAACTTCTACCATTTCCCCTCTCAGTCATCTCTTCTCCAAACTGAAGAGCCCTAACCTATCGCGCGCTCCCGCCTACCTCCGCCAGAGGCGGGGAATGGCATCTGAGGGAGCACGACTTGCCCCGCCCCCTTTAAAGGAATAGGACCATCGGGGGACCACGTGGGTGGTGATGCCAGTCTCGCGAGTAGAGAGCTGGTGGCCGCCATCTTGTTTGTATTACAGGACGCTCCCAGACGCACATGGAGGACGGCGCAGAAGGAGCTACGAGTTGCAGCTCCTGCGCGCCTCCACGTAACATCATTTTTGGGTGGCCATTAGGGTCCAACATCTGGGTAGTAACCCAGCGGGAGGTACGTTAGGTTGGGGCTGTGGGCAACCCCCCCCTTCCATTTGCAATTAGCAGGGTAATCCCCGAGCTGCGCTAACGCAGGGGGTTCCCCCACTGACCTCAGCCCACTGACCTCATTCCTGGCAGCCGGGTGGCTGTAGTCCCTGAGCATCGCTACCGCAGGTGTGTGTGTGTGTGTGTTCCTCCTCCGACCTCATTCCCGGCAGCCGGACTGCCGCCGGATAGCGGCGCCACCGCGGGTCCCTAGCCCCCCTCGCACATCGACCAGCAGCCGGGTGGTGGTACCGCAGGGGGGGTTCCTCATCCAACCTCATTCCCGGCAGCAGGGTACATCTATTTATTTATTTATTTATTTAAGGCACGGGCTTTCACTATGGCCAGCATAAAGCAAACAATCACATACAATACAATACAAAAACTAATATTTAGCAACCATACGATTACAAAACCAAATGACAAAATAACATCAACAAGAATTATAAGAAAATAAAAACAATAACAATAACAAAAGCAAAACAGGAAGGTAAAAATAACACATACGTAACCAAGCTCATAATATCAAAGGTAAATCAAATCAACCATATCAAAACATTTAGACATACTGGTAATTCACCAGCATGCTTACTATTAATATACATTTTACCAAACATGCAGCGACCTAGTCCTGGCTGTCCTATCTAATTTACAAAATGCCATTACAAGCCGTAATCACATAACAGGCAAAATCTTTACCGCAACATCCTGTATCAACTCCCCTTATATCTATTGGGGGTCATACATATAGTGCAATCCTCCATATTGTTCCTGGCTTTGACCTTGTCCATGGCCAGATATCCAACAATACAAGGCAATAACATACCCACAGGTCGCTACAATATTAATAATACAGGCAAAAGAGAAAAGAACCACAATTACGTCGACTAATGTTATCCACTAATTGCCTTATTCTTTGATGGGGCTTGCCGTAACAAGGCTTATCCCCTGTAAGGCCCCCCTAATCAAATCTCTCTTTTGTGAGGCTAATCAAACATAGGATGCAAGAGCCACCACACCCTCTCTATCTTGGCAGGTAAGTAACTGCTTGTACCTCTGTTCTAATCCCAAGTACCGTAAATCGGGAACAAGCGGCTGGAGCCAAACCACCCTAAGAACATTGTAATGAGGACAGGATAGCAAAAAATGTACTATATCTTCCACCCCCCCTAGGGAGCAATTACAGACTCTTAGCTCATAATTGACCCTCTTATATCTTCCTTCTACCACCGCAGTTTTGGTCATCTGAAACTGGAGAAGTGTATAACCTCTCCGGAGCTTGTGGTTCTGTAGAAGGTCTAAATATGGTTCAAACCCCCATATCATTTTAATCATCTTAAGCCAGGGGGCAACCTTCCAACTTCTGACCACTGCCAAATCCTCTTGCCTCTCGATATCCTCCAACCTGGCCCGGATTTCTCTCCTAATCCCTTCCAAAGGTTTCCCAGTGAAATAGGCGAACGAAAAACCCTGTCTACGCAGGAGGTGGCCCAAATACTTAAGCCAAGGATAATCTCCATTGCCCTCATACCCCAATTCTTCCTGTAAACATATCCTTGGGAGAGAATTTTCTCTCAAGGTAATCAGTCTAAGCCAATATCGGATCAGGGCAGATTTGGCATACAGCTCCATAGAAGCCATGCCTGTTTCTGCTCTCATCACCGGGCCCGGGACATCGTTCCCAACCTGAAGGATTTTACGAAGGAAAGAGTTCTGTACTCTTTCCAATGGTTGAATCATAGGTTGAGGAATGATCTCTAAGCCAAACATTGCCGCAGGCACAACCTTGGCTTGATATGTCTTCAAAAACATCGAGACCGGCACACCCTGGGAAATCCCCACGGCTCTAACTATTGCCCCTGCAAGTTGGGCTGCTCTTTTAACCCGACCCTGTATGTGCCTGGTCCATGTCCTCCTACTAGAAAGAGTCACCCCCAAATAAACATAGGATTGTACCACTTTTAGGGGTTTCTTGGCAATCTCTCACTTTTCCGGTGTCTTGCGACATCCGAAAAACATAATCTTGGACTTATGTGGGTTCGGTGTCAATCCATTTATGGCACAATAACTGTCTAATGCCCGAATTGCTCTCCTCAACCTCTTCCTCAGCTAGGAAGCTGTCTGGGAGAGTAAGACTAGGTCATCTGCAAACTGGAGGATATTCAAATTATAAGTACCTAGTCTAGGAGGGTGTGAGTCCTCTAAAGCCAACCACTCAACAAGATCAGCCATATAGATATTGAAGAGCAGTGGTGCCAGCACACACCCCTGTCTAACTCCCCTGCAGATGGCAATTTCCTTAGTTGTTTTATTACTTGGCCCTATTTTTACTTTTGCCTTATTACTCTCATGCAACTGTATCATAAGGGCCAAAAGGTTAGCATCTATCTCCAGCCCACAAAGCTTTTTCCAAAGCCGGGCCCAAGGAACGGAGTCAAAGGCTTTGCTCAGATCTATAAAGGCCAGGAATAACTTTCCTTTCCTGACCTTCTGATATTTAAAGATGATGTGTTGCAATATGAAACAGCAGTCAGTGGTAGATCTTCCTTTTCCAAAACCAAACTGCTCCTGAGTTATAATCGAATTTCCTTCAACCCATTCTTCGAGATAGTTTAATAAGCATCTCGCAAAAACCTTGCCCACCACCGACAATAAACTTATCGGCCTATAGGATGCTGGATCTGTTCCGTCTCCCTTCTTGAAGATCGGAATGATCCAGCTCTGGAGCCAGGATGGAGGGATCACCTGATATAGTCTAATATTATTAAAGAGTTTGCTAAGAACAGCTGCCCACCACTGCCTGTAGCATCTCCGCTGTGATATAGTCTGGACCAGGCGCCTTGTTCCCTTTTAGTGACAAAATTATGTCAAAAATTTGGACCTCTGGAAAACGTATCCGAAGATTCTGTGGGGCTGGGGCTGTCACGACTTTTCCCAAAGGGGAGTGGCCGGGTATCTCAGGTCCTTGGGGCTTCTCATACAGCTGACCGAAAAAGGTCTCCCAAAGCACCATGGGTACTTTAGGACTCCTCATAACTTTCCTAGGGTTTAACAACTTATTAATATTAACCCAAAACTTATGGGAATCCCCCCTCTTATGTGCAACCATCAATCGGGCCTAAAGTTCCTTATGGAAACTTTCCCATTTATTTCTAATCAGGAGAGCATGTACTTTCCTATCTTTCTGGAATTCCTCGTGGTGAGTGATACTTGAGGTCTTAGCCCATCTCTTCCTTGAGGCAATAAGGAGGGTTTTCGATCTCCTACAATCCTGGTCATACCAGGAATGGTTCCCATGAAAAAATTGCTTTGGTTTTAGGTCAACAAAAATCTCTTGTATGCTATCAACAATTTTCTCATAGTACTGAGGAATTTTATCATCCTCGTCTGCTGACAGCATCTGAGAACTCAGTTCATTGAGTTTCCCTGCCAAACATAGTGCTTGAAATTGCACCATAAGTGTTACTGGAGACAATTGCCTTACCCTTTCCTTAGACTATCGTGGGGGTCCGTTGTCTCAACCCCTTGATACATATAATAAACTGAGATAGCCGCACTTAAACCATATGATCGCTTTCCGGTCTGGGAATCAACTGAAAATTTCCAAATTTGTCAATAGCATCCCAATTTGTGAGGATTACATCAATTGTACTCCTTCCTTGGGGTCCTATAAAGGTACAACCCTTCTCGGGATCTCCTAATACCTCTTCCCCCACTAAAACAAAATTTATGTTGTTTATAAGGGTCTCCAGCTTTTGCACATTACCCTCCCCTTGTACAGAGGCGGACCAATGTTTCCTGCCCTCAGCTTCTTGTTTCCCATTCCCATGTTCAATCCTTAAATGAGCATTCATATCTCCTACCAACAACACTGTTACTTTGGGATATTTCTCTTGAGCCTCAAGAACCATTTCCTTGAGTATTCCCCATAATAAGGTGAGGACAGGGGCGGGATATAAACGTTAAACAAAACAATCCAATCATCCTGTCTACGTCCAAACTTGAACAATACATGCTGAAATTCTGGTTTCCTAGGGGGGAATATGGTAAGGGAATCCCAAAAGTTGTTATTTATAATGATTGCCAGCCCACCTGAGGGACGTCCTTTACGGCCCTTTTTTTGCCATTGTGGGTCGCCAACCTAAACCCCTCTAAATGCCATGAGATTTCTTCCAGAAGCCAAGTCTCCTGCAAACATATCACATCAAAGGCTGACAAAAACTCCCCCCAATCTGGGTCAGATCCAAGGTGATTTGAGACCTGCAATGTTCCAGCAGACAAATTTTAACGAACCACACAAGGGATCGCAGACCCTATCTTCCTTTAATAAACTCCCACCTTGCTCATCCAATAGCAACCTTCCCACCCTTTGGACCCCACCAACTGGTCATGTACTACTTGGGTCTGTAGCGATAGGCAGAATCTCTGCCTCTAAAACTACTATGTTACTGGATCTCCTCGGCCCCTCAGGGGGTGTTCCCAAAGCTACACTGCCTAAAACTGGTAAATCTCCCAATGGGGTTCCTAATTCTGAAGCGTCCAGGAAGCGAGCTTCTGTCCAGTAATCGGGGTTAGATGGTACTGTGGCAACACCCTTAATTAGGCCTTGCAGAGGTCAGATCTCTTTATTTCTTACAGAAGCAAGAAGGCGGACTTGGAAGACAACAAACTAAGGAACCAACCACAGTTTTTATTTTATTTCATTTATGTGTGTGTGTGTTATGCCATGGCTGTTTGTCACTCAATGTTGTATGTCTTTCTATGTGATGTCACTAAACCTTCAGTTAATTTCTTCACCACCACTTGTTTATCTATGCTTTGTAGTTTTTTTTTTTTTATTTACAATTTTTCTCTTAACCATCCTCTGACCCTGTCCAATGACAATATCAGCAAACATCACCCCCAATGTTCTCCTTTTGTATCACCACTTTTTCAGGCTTGGATACACTCCCTATAGACTCAGTCCACAACCTCTCACAGGGACTGAAACAAATTGGGGTAACCCTTCCAGACTGGAATCAAATTATGTTACAAGGAATTATAGCCTCAGAAGCAGCTCTCAACTTGTTAGGAATACCAAATTTTCTGTTCTTGGTACTCAGTGGCAGGAAAAGATCTCTCATTATGCTGGACAATATACTTGGCAGCCTCCACATGGAACCCATGCACCCTCATCTGTGGGCAGTATCCTCAATCAAAGAAAATCTTAACACTAATTGGATTAAGGTAATCGCATAATATCTCCATGCACCAAGGAGATATTATCCTTACCATACAAACTGTAACCCCCAAAGGAAGTCATTTTGGGGCATGTGCCATACAGGCACAGCAAATTTTCAATTTGGAAGAACAATGTGCAACTTAGAAGGCTGCTATGTACTATTACTGCCCAAGCCATATCACCAGTGCTATTACAATAACAGAACATATTCCTGTATGATTTCCCCCATAAGCAACCAATGACCCACAAGTATACACTTTAGGAAATAAATGTTTTTATGTAACAGCATCCCCTGGAATTCCCGTATGTTATAATGAATTATTTGTGCACACTACCCCGGACACTGGATTCATGTTCACGTGTAATGTAACTAAAAAGTATAATAATTATTAGTCTTGGATGTTGGGCCAAACACGTAATGGCTATGCTTCCACAGAGAGCAATCTATGACCTCCAACCTTAAGTAGATATAGTAATTATTTGTGATGGGTTTTATTTAATTTATTTGTCTGTTTCATGGTTTACTGTGTTTTTGGGCTTGTTCTTGCACCTCATCCTTGTTTTAGTTTAATAAGTTGTGAAATGCAGTATGTGATTTTTGAAGCATTGCTCTGACCCCTGTCAGCCACCCTTTCTGGTTCCCAGAAAGGAACTGCATTGTTCAGTTGGTAAAAACGCGTCAGATGGGCTTGACCATGCTCATATTGATGTTAAGACAGGTACAGCCAGGAAAGTTTTAGTATGGCACACTATCCCTTTCCCTCAACCAATGTCCCAATTTTGTTTTAATCAATAGACTGTGTTTTAATCATTGGTATAGTTATTTGTTATAGTATTAATGATCTTAGGCAGAATAATTTATAACACAATGGTTTTAGTTTAAACAATTATAACAGCTTTGCAAGTGGGGTAGCGCCCCCTGCTGCGCAAAGTCCATGCCGAAAATGGTGTTCACCTCATCCTGTACTTTCAGTGCACGGTCAGTACTGAATGATGTGACCCAATCACACCGCCATGAAACACCGTTTTGGTAAAGAAGTGATGGTAAAGATCACTTCCAACGAGGGTTAAGTGCTGGTAACCTCTGACCCCGCCCACACACTCATGAACCAAAGATGTATCAAACATTCTCTGTTACCATACCAATTTTATGTCATGATTTCCATTTCTCACCTTATTCAAATAATCACGTTGTATTTTCTATTGAACCACCTCATGTAATCTACACACCAATTTTTCTAGACTTGGCAGTTTTTGTAATTTTTTTATGATACGGTTTTAAACGTATCACAGGGGGGAATGTGGCAATAGAATATAGTGTTATTGATATCTTATGTTCTCCTGGCCTGGACAAAGGAAGCCAGACCTAACTTCGGTCAAGCAAAGGCAAAGAGCAGAGAGATGGTCCAGAACAGCCAGCAGGCCTGAGATTGTGATGGAATTCAAGCTGAGATGACTCAACATGTGGATAAGGCCCCATCAGCATACTAACAAAGGCATAGCCAGACAAGTATCTTCTCCTGGCACCGCCACACATGCTTAACAAAGTCTCCTGCTGAACAACTGGAGTTGACAAATGAAACCCATTGTGAACAGATAAGTGGGACATTTGCAACTCTGCTACTGACTTCCAGGCAGGAAAAGAACAATCAAGGAAAGATACAGATGTTAATATGCTAAGGGCCCTTCCTCCCAGGAAGACGTTCTTCTGATATGCTAAAGAACTGTGTGATGTCACCATGACATGGCATCTGGCTATTACTGACCTGTACCTCAGAACTGTATAAAAGAACCTGGTCATACAACATGACTTTGGGTGAAGGCTAGTGGTCACCAGTTGGTGAATCACGTGGTTTCACTCCCTTCCAGACCTTGCACACACGGATCACAACTTGTCTTCGCTCGCCAGCAGCTCTACTCTCCAGCACCAAAGGGCCCTCTCTCAGTCTTTTCCCTGAATCAGCCTGCGTGCTTCCAGGATTTGGCCAGTCACAGGACACGTAAGATATCTTTATCTGGGGACTATCTGTATAATACTGTGTGTGTAGTATAATCCTGCCAAGAATAGAAAACCAAGGTGTGCCGTTCCAATAAAGTTTTGTTTTGTACCACATTGGAGTGGTGGTTTATGACGATCTCGATCCCAATAATTTATTAGTAACAGTACCTTACTCACACCACCATCAAGGCCCAGTAATGGCGCTTTATAATCCAAGGCAGTCCCTTGGATACTGCTCCTAATACGCTCTACCTTTATCAGGAGTTTATCTTGGTCCAGTACCAACATATTCTTTACTAAGGCATCAATGGCACCTGCTCTTCCGACCCAGAGTCACCCAATAGGAGGGAACCAATTTTCTGTGTCATTGACTGATTTTGTAGACACTGACCCATTCCCATATCAATACCACACTGAACTCCGATTCCCAACGTCTCCCTGCCAAAATATGCAACTGGTTGAACTGCTATACCATCCCCTTCCCAATGCTCCATTAGATTACAAACCGGGATAGCTTGACTGTTGGAGCTAGGTTCAATACTTAGCCCCGCTACTTGACCCCCTTCCTCGCAGTCCAGCTTGGACTTGTTTTCCCCCCTCTCCCATCTTCTTCTCTCCTCCACCCTCCTCAAAATCCATAACTTCCAACTGACTCTCTGATACATTTGCCTCTATCTTCCGTACCATACTCTCCATAGATGTTTTGACTCCTGTGAGTAAATCTTGTAGCTCCGAAGAGTTAACTTTCTCACACTGAGAGTTACCTCTTGGACTGGTACCACCTCTGGTTCCTGCCCCTACCTCCAAAGGTGGTAACCTACTTCCTATCTTCACATCTATGGATGAAGTCTTACCCTGACATACCTCCTGTTCATGGGCTTGGGGGAGAGAACCTAACCCATCCCTCAAATCCCCAACCTTGTTCTACAATAATGAATCATAACACATTATCCTATCTATTGAAATGCCTCTGCCTAAAAATCTCTTCCTAGCCTTAAAGATGCATTGGACCCAATGGTCTTGCTGGAATTCTAGCTCTAACCTAGTTGCCCAGCCCCTGCTAGGTAAATAATTTATCCTAACAAGGTCACGCTTAGATATTACCCTACTCAGGAGATATCTCAGATTGTGAACAATATCCTCCTGACACCCCCAGCTGTGGATCATCCCATCAAAATCAGGGCCAATATGTAAAAGAACAACATTCTTCCATACTCCCAAAAATTGCCTAGGTTGTGGTTTCCAAAATGTTATTTTCCTACCCAACCTCTCCATATCCGGGGGGTGCACAACCTTCTTAGTATAGTTGCCATTGTCCTGTAATTCATCTAATTTTACGAGAATCTCCCACAGCTGATTCTTGACCATAGCCACAGAGTCATCTAGCATCGAAAGGCTTGAAAAAAGGGATTCAACTGTCCTGGCAATTAGAATAGTCTGATATGCCAGGGGGCCTTTGTCATAATCATTATCGATTTTACACCCATACCTTCCAACCCCAGGAGACATGCACCCCATGTTTGTAGCTTGGGCACTCTCCTCTCGTCCCACAGTCCCCATAGCCGACCCAATATGCCTCTCTTAGCTCCCCTCTGGTCCGACTCTCACCATACACTCGGCTCTCCCGGCTCCAACGTCTCAGCGTCCCGTGCCTTGCTCCATCCTTATAGTAGCTAAGAGCTGGTTGGTTGAACCCCAGGCCGTGCTCCATCCCTATCTCCGGGTACATCAACAGCAGGTTCATTGGGGCACGGAGGCATAGGAGTGGGGAGGGCTATCCCCATCCCCTTATTGCAGCGGCTGGGTTGAGGCCGAGCGGCAGCGCCACTGCGGGGCTCCCATGCCCCCCCTCACCTTCAGAGTTCTGACCCCGAGTCAGACATTTTTCGGTGGGATTGTGGGTGCTACCACCCCCCTCTCAGATTGTTGGTATGTGGGGGGGGGGCTCGTGGGGTGTGGCATAGTTGTGGGTTGTAGGTAATACCTCCCCCCTCACAGAGTGTTGGTGCATGGGGGGCTCAAGATTGTTGGTGTGTGGGGGGCTCGTGTTGGGTGTGGGTTTGTTGAGGGCACAGTGTGTCTTAGTTTGGGTTGGTAGGTACTAGGGAGTATCCCTTTATAGTGCTGCAATGGGTAGGAGGAATGCAAACCCCAAAGGGCCCAACAAGGCTGGGGCTGGGGCGGGCGGAGACCAGACGCCGGGGGAGTCAACCCATGCATTAGCATGGGCCCGGCGGCAGTGCCTGGGAGAGCACGATGAGCTCCTACGTGGGCTATGGCAACAGGCCTGTGCCCCACAAGGGGTTGGGCCAGATGGACTGGGCACTATAGGTGGGGACCTGCATGGCAGCTTATCGCCCCCCCTGAACAGGACACGGCATCCCGGGATATTGAGGCGAACCAGGCCCGGTGTGCGGAAGCTCAGCCCCCCCTCCAAGATCCCCCTGCTGTGAGAGGCCTGTTCATTTTTGGGACTATGAGGAGGTGGGCTGCGGGTGGCGGTAGGCGAGTGTTAGCTCAACTGCACCTGGGGAACTCACAGGAAACACCCAAGCAGGCACGCAAGAGACCCCGCCTGGTACCCCTTCTCTGCTCAGGTGGGATAGGAGGGTCACCCTCCCTAGCAGGTGGGAATCCCTGCCACGCACCCCCTCCCCACCCACGCGGGGGGCAAGACACATTGTATCTCTGGACAAGTCAGGCGTAACCCTGCCAAGACGCAGGGGACGGAGGGATTTGTCCATGGAGATCCTGGATCGACTGGATGCCTTTGCGGGAAGGATGGAGGCACTGGAGGTGACAGCCCGCTTGCTCATGTTGGAAAGACGTCCGAGGGTCCAGCACAAGGACCAGTCTGCACGGCAGGATGGGGTCCAGGAACTGCATGAAGGTTCTCACCAGCAAGAGGCGGCACCAGAGGAACAGCATCTGCGAATTGAAGCAGGTCGGCGGGAGCAACTGGCGGAGTCAACGTCGGATACAGATAACGGGATTATTGTGGCACAGGACCTGGGGGCAGCAGCACATTGCACCTGTACCAGAGAGGGAGGCCCTAGCACAGCCCCAGTGACAAACACCGTAGGGGCGCTGGGTGGGGCTGATCCAGTGGGCCAGGTGTGGGCTCAGGGCACTGCCACACAGGTTGCCCAACCAGTTGCGGGTGTTCCTCCAGTTCGGCCCCCTCTACAGGGCACTTACATGGAACTTGACTCCCCGCTAGGCGCCCATCTCACGCAAACAGTTAGGGACAAAATTTGGAAGGGCGAGTATGTGGATATATTTTCATTACTATATACTGAGCCGATCCTGGACCCTGCGTCCAAGGAAGGGGAGAAGGAGAAGGAGAGGTTTAAGAGACCGAAAGTGGACTGTAACTGGACAAATTGGTCTGCTGCTTTCTTGGTATTGATGGGAGTTATGCTACAGGCGACTCCCGTTTGGGCAGTCGAGCTCCTTAAGTACCTTGACATTGTGCGTAGGGCCTACGATACAGGGAAGCATGGCTGTGCTACGATGAGGGATTTAGGAAGCGGGCAGCAATTAAACCGGGACTTAGATGGGATATGTATGCACAGGACATATGGCTGGAGTGTATGGTGAGTACTAAGAACATCACCAAGATGGACAGTGGCCATGCCCTGGCGTTGGGGGCAGTAGCTCATGTTAACGATCCCTTTTGGGCAGAATGGCGCCGGGCAAATGNTCTCTCCTCCACCCTCCTCAAAATCCATAACTTCCAACTGACTTGCTGATACATTTGCCTCTATCTTCCGTACCATACTCTCCATAGATGTTTTGACTCCTGTGAGTAAATCTTGTAGCTCCAAAGAGTTAACTTTCTCACACAGAGAGTTACCTCTTGGACTGGTACCACCTCTGGTTCCCACCCCTACCTCCAAAGGTGGTAACCTACTTCCTATCTCCACATCTATGGATGAAGTCTTACCCTGACATACCTCCTGTTCATGGGCTTGGGGGAGAGAACCTAACCCATCCCTCAAATCCCCGGCCTTGTCCTGCAATAATGAATCATAGCACATTATCCTATCTATTGAAATACCTCTGCCTAAAAATCTCTTACTAGCCTTAAAGATGCGTCGGACCCAATGGTCTTGCTGGAATTCTAGCTCTAACCTAGTTGCCCAGCCCCTGCTAGGTAAATAATTTATCCTAACAAGGTCACGCTTAGATATTACCCTACTCAGGAGATATCTCAGATTGTTAACAATATCCTCCTGACACCCCCAGCTGTGGATCATCCCATCAAAATCAGGGTAAATATGTAAGAGAACAGCATTCTTCTGCACTCCCAAAAATCGCCTAGGTTGTGGTTTCCAAAATGTTTTTTTCCTACCCAACCTCTCCATATCCGGGGGGAAAAAAACTTCTTAGTATGGTTGCCATTGTCCCATAATTCATCTAATTTTACGAAAATCTCCCGCAGCTGATTCTTGACCATAGCCACAGAGTTGTCTAGAGTCGAAAGGCTTGAAAAAAGGGATTCAATTGTCTTGGCAATTAGAATAGCCTGATATGCCAGGGAGCCTTCGTCATAGTCATTATCAATTTTACATCCATACCTTCCAACCCCAGGAGACATGCACCCCATGTTTGTAGCTTGGGCACTCTCCTCTCGTCCCACAGTCCCCATAGCCGACCCAATATGCTGAGTCGATGGTAATACAGGAAGAGTACCCAAACTGGGAACATGCGCCTTACGTCTAATCTTTGTCGGCACCGCATCCTCTGAGAGGGGAGAAAGGTCCTGCCACCCTCTTTTCTTATCCATGGTTGCTCCGGGGCTTCGCCTATTTCCAAGGTTAGATTCCTGGCCCCACCTGGCCAGCGCCTAAGGCCGTGCGCACAAGGGCATGTCCTGCGGCGTGCACCTGTGGTGCCCCGCAGGGTGAGTATTTCTTTTAATGGGGCCAGGCCCTGCACTTCCGGGTGTCGTAGAGTCCGCCCCTCAGAGTCACGTCACTGCTGCTTCTCGGGGATTCTGCTCAGACAGCGACTCCCTAGCCCGCAGCCCTATGCCTCTCTTAGCTCCCCTCTGGTCCGACTCTCACCATACACTCGGCTCTCCCGGCTCCAACGTCTCAGCGTCCCGTGCCTTGCTCCATCCTTATAGTAGCTAAGAGCTGGTTGGTTGAACCCCAGGCCGTGCTCCATCCCTATCTCCGGGTACATCAACAGCAGGTTCATTGGGGCACGGAGGCATAGGAGTGGGGAGGGCTATCCCCATCCCCTTATTGCAGCGGCTGGGTTGAGGCCGAGCGGCAGCGCCACTGCGGGGCTCCCATGCCCCCCCTCACCTTCAGAGTTCTGACCCCGAGTCAGACATTTTTCGGTGGGATTGTGGGTGCTACCACCCCCCTCTCAGATTGTTGGTATGTGGGGGGGGGGCTCGTGGGGTGTGGCATAGTTGTGGGTTGTAGGTAATACCTCCCCCCTCACAGAGTGTTGGTGCATGGGGGGCTCAAGATTGTTGGTGTGTGGGGGGCTCGTGTTGGGTGTGGGTTTGTTGAGGGCACAGTGTGTCTTAGTTTGGGGTGGTAGGTACTAGGGAGTATCCCTTTATAGTGCTGCAATGGGTAGGAGGAATGCAAACCCCAAAGGGCCCAACAAGGCTGGGGCTGGGGCGGGCGGAGACCAGACGCCGGGGGAGTCAACCCATGCATTAGCATGGGCCCGGCGGCAGTGCCTGGGAGAGCACGATGAGCTCCTACGTGGGCTATGGCAACAGGCCTGTGCCCCACAAGGGGTTGGGCCAGATGGACTGGGCACTATAGGTGGGGACCTGCATGGCAGCTTATCGCCCCCCCTGAACAGGACACGGCATCCCGGGATATTGAGGCGAACCAGGCCCGGTGTGCGGAAGCTCAGCCCCCCCTCCAAGATCCCCCTGCTGTGAGAGGCCTGTTCATTTTTGGGACTATGAGGAGGTGGGCTGCGGGTGGCGGTAGGCGAGTGTTAGCTCAACTGCACCTGGGGAACTCACAGGAAACACCCAAGCAGGCACGCAAGAGACCCCGCCTGGTACCCCTTCTCTGCTCAGGTGGGATAGGAGGGTCACCCTCCCTAGCAGGTGGGAATCCCTGCCACGCACCCCCTCCCCACCCACGCGGGGGGCAAGACACATTGTATCTCTGGACAAGTCAGGCGTAACCCTGCCAAGACGCAGGGGACGGAGGGATTTGTCCATGGAGATCCTGGATCGACTGGATGCCTTTGCGGGAAGGATGGAGGCACTGGAGGTGACAGCCCGCTTGCTCATGTTGGAAAGACGTCCGAGGGTCCAGCACAAGGACCAGTCTGCACGGCAGGATGGGGTCCAGGAACTGCATGAAGGTTCTCACCAGCAAGAGGCGGCACCAGAGGAACAGCATCTGCGAATTGAAGCAGGTCGGCGGGAGCAACTGGCGGAGTCAACGTCGGATACAGATAACGGGATTATTGTGGCACAGGACCTGGGGGCAGCAGCACATTGCACCTGTACCAGAGAGGGAGGCCCTAGCACAGCCC
This sequence comes from Sphenodon punctatus, assembly GCA_003113815.1. Classification (NCBI taxonomy): domain Eukaryota; kingdom Metazoa; phylum Chordata; class Lepidosauria; order Sphenodontia; family Sphenodontidae; genus Sphenodon; species Sphenodon punctatus. The sequence continues at coordinate 20,360 of QEPC01011978.1, read as the reverse complement.
CAGTGACAAACACCGTAGGGGCGCTGGGTGGGGCTGATCCTGTGGGCCAGGTGTGGGCTCAGGGCACTGCCACACAGGTTGCCCAACCAGTTGCGGGTGTTCCTCCAGTTCGGCCCCCTCTACAGGGCACTTACATGGAACTTGACTCCCCGCTAGGCGCCCATCTCACGCAAACAGTTAGGGACAAAATTTGGAAGGGCGAGTATGTGGATATATTTTCATTACTATATACTGAGCCGATCCTGGACCCTGCGTCCAAGGAAGGGGAGAAGGAGAAGGAGAGGTTTAAGAGACCGAAAGTGGATTGTAACTGGACAAATTGGTCTGCTGCTTTCTTGGTATTGATGGGAGTTATGCTACAGGCGACTCCCGTTTGGGCAGTCGAGCTCCTTAAGTACCTTGACATTGTGCGTAGGGCCTACGATACAGGGAAGCATGGCTGTGCTACGATGAGGGATTTAGGAAGCGGGCAGCAATTAAACCGGGACTTAGATGGGATATGTATGCACAGGACATATGGCTGGAGTGTATGGTGAGTACTAAGAACATCACCAAGATGGACAGTGGCCATGCCCTGGCGTTGGGGGCAGTAGCTCATGTTAACGATCCCTTTTGGGCAGAATGGCGCCGGGCAAATGCAAGGGGGCCCACGTGCTGGGATTTCAATGGGTCAGGGAGCTGCGCCCGCTCCTTGTGCCATTTTCGACACGCCTGTTCACATTGCTCAGGCAACCACGCAGCTTACCATTGTAACAGGGTCCGGGCACAGGGGAAGAGTAGGCAGCCAACAAGGCAGTACCACGCTGGGGGAGAGGGGGGGGAATGGTAACAACAAGGGCACCAACGCCGGTTTGGCATAAGGCCCTGAGTTGCACCCTGACTGATTGTCCAGCCCGAGGCAAAGTAAAGTATGTGGTGGAAGGTTTTAGAAAGGGTTTTTGGATACCGGCAAAGGGCGTGTGGCCTAGAACGTCGGTGGAGAACTTGAAGTCAGTCAAAGGGATGGAGGAATTGGTGCACGCCAAGATCTGGAAAGAGTTGGCTGAGGGCAGGGTGGCCGGTCCTTTTATCGCCCCACCATTTCCTGGTTTTCACGTGTCTCCCTTAGGTATAGTCCCCAAGAAAGAGCCGGGCGAATATCACCTCATTCACCACCTCTCCTATCCAAAAGGGGGGTCGGTGAACGATGCGATCCCAGACAACCTGTGGTCAGTTCGCTATGCGTTGTTCGACGCGGCAGTGGTCATGGCTAAGGACTGCGGCCCGGGGGCATTAATGGCAAAGTGTGACATCAAGTCGGCGTTCAGGTTGATGCCGGTCCACCCGGACGACTGTGAGCTGCTGGGATTTCAATTTCAGGGAAAATTTTATGTTGACAAGGCCATGCCTATGGGCTGTTCTATATCATGCCCGGCCTTCGAGCGATTCAGCTCGTTGCTCAAGTGGTTGGTACGGCACAGGGCCCACCTCCAGTATGCAATTCACTATATAGATGACTTCCTGTTCCTTGGCCACAGCGGCACAGGGGAATGCGGCCTCCTCCTGGATACCTTTCATAACCTGTCAATAGAGCTGGGGGTCCCATTGGCCCCTGAGAAGACTGTGGGGCCAACCACAGTATTGACCTTTCTGGGGATTGAGTTAGATACAGTGGCTGGCGTATCATGCCTCCCTGTGGTGAAGCTGGGGGAATTACAGCGGGAAATTGGCATCTGCTTGGGGAAGAGGAAGGTCACGGTTAGGGAGCTGCAGAGCCTAATAGGGAAGTTGAATTTTGCTTGTCGCGTAGTGGCACCGGGCCGGGCCTTCTTGTCCCGGCTCTATGCCATGGTGCCAGGCAACAGCAGCCCACACTATCATGTGCGAGTAACAAATGAAGTCAAAGAAGACCTAGCAATATGGCAGACCTGCCTTGGGTGCTTCAACGGGGTTAGGCTGTGGAGGCAAGAATTCCTGCTGGAGACGGAATTACAGGTCCAGAGTGATGCAGTGGGAGCACTGGGTTTTGGCCTTTACTTTCAAGGTAAGTGGTGTGCAGCCAGATGGCCAGAAGCATGGGCCCGGGAGGGGGTGTCGCGGGACATCACATTTTTAGAGTTATTCCCTATTGTACTAGCTGTGCACCTGTGACCGAATAACTTTGTTAATCGCTCCATGCTATTCTGGTGCAATAACGCTGCAGTGGCCCAATCTGCAAAGTCATCTAGGGTTATGGGATTGGTCCGCTCTTTCGTGCTTGGTTAATAACATATTGTTCACATCCAGGCATGTTCCTGGAGTCAACAACGGCATAGCCGATGCTCTCTCATGCCAACAGATGGAGCGTTTCCGTCTTCTGGCGCTGGAAGCCAACCTGGAGCCCAAGGTTGTGCCGCCGGGCATGTGGAACATTGGACGTTTCAGCTATTCGAGGCAGTTCAAGGGGCGCTAGCGCCTAGCACGCGGCGGGCTTACCAAAGGGCTTTCTCTGAATTCCAGGAATTCAGGGCTCAGAAAGGGTGGCGACTGGCTTTTCCTATTGCAGAATCTCAGGCACTGCAGTTTGCTCTCATGCTTCATTCACAAGGTCTGTCCCCTTCCACTATTGGGGTCAAGCTGGCCACAATTTCCTTCACCAGCAGGGTGGCTGGGCACCCCCCGCCTGATCAAGGTTTCTTTGCCAAGAAGCTGTTAGAGTCTTGGATGCGGGAGCGGGGCCCGACCCGAGATGTCAGGCGGCCCATCACCCCTGAGATACTGAGGGCAATTTCGGTGGGGGTAGGGAGAATAGCCAATGGGGAGTTCGAGGCCGCTCTTTTCAATGCGGCCTTTAAATTGGCATTCTTTGGGGCTTTTTGGGTGTCCGAGTTAGTGGCAGCCTCCAAATGGGACAACGCGCATAGGGTACTTAGCGTAAAGGACATATCTATGGGGGAGGAATCTTTGTACATTAGGCTACGGACTTCAAAGATGGACCAGCATCAACAGGGTGTTAGCATAAAGCTTCAGAGGGCCGCGGACCCAGACTTGTGCCTGGTTTTGGCAGTGGGGCGGTATAAGGAAATGCGCCCCCCAGTGTCTGGGCCTTTTCTTGTCCACATAGATGGCTCAGCGGTAACTCACTATCAATTCTCAGTGGTACTGCAGAAGGCGCTGACGGTGGCTAATCGCCCTGTCCAGGGGTATGCATCTCACTCTTTTAGAATTGGGGCGGCAACATACGCCGCAGGGTTGGGTATGTCGGACTGCGAGATACGACGGTTAGGTAGATGGAAATCAGCCGCATTCCGCACGTATGTGCCCCCGCACATACCCACGCAGTGATCTTAACTCGCTAACCTGCCCTTGTTTTCTCTCAGTTTCAGGTCCCAGGATGAAGGATCAATGAAGGTTGATTTGGATAACGGGGCACAGTATTGTTTTCTGGGCAGGACGAGCGGCCGGGAGCTCCTACTGGGGCACACAGCTGGGTCTACGAGAGAGGGCCGAGATAGTGTGGAAGGCAAGAAGGGGCATGAGATGGGAGCAGCTCATGCCGCTCATTCACGAAACAGCCAGAGGGCAGGACCCGCACATTCTGGTAATTCACCTGGGGGAGAACAATATCCCACAGATGTCAGGTGTGGAGTTGGTGGTGAGGATGAAGCGGGACTGGGCCGAGATAGCCTGTTTGTTGCCTTCCACTCTCTTGGTTTGGTCTGACATGCTAGAAAGGATTAGGTGGACAAACATGGTTCACCCAGGAAAGGTGGACCGCGTTCGCCGCAAGATCAACAAGGAAATGGGGAAATTGGTAACTGAAAGAGGGGGAGTGGTCATAACACAAGCAGATATCTGTTTTTCTAGGCCAGAACTGTTTCGACACGATGGGGTGCATTTGTCAGAAGAAGGGTTGAACCTTTACTTGGCCGCGTTGAAGAGCCGACTGGCTCAATTATGTTGAGGTCGGGGTTGGGGGTACAAACCAACCAAGAAATTTGCTGGAAGTTTGTGATGACAGGGGCCCAGGGCATTCTTGTAAACCTATTATGCATAGTAGTAAGTTAGTGTGTGGGGGAAGGCATCTCCTTAAGTGATGGAGCAAGGGTTAAGCCAAGGCAGGGACGGCCGGCTTAAACCCTGGCTTAGGAGGGAGGGGCAAGCTAAACGAACGAGGACATGGACGGTCCCGTAAGGAAGCCTCCGCCTCCCTCCTACTTTGGTCACTAGAGGGTGCCCCCTCCCTGATCAGATGGACGGCTGGAGAGAGTGACCTAGGACACATGAGGACAGCGGTATTGAGGGACATTGGGCCACTGAATTAAGTTTAAGCTTAAGTAATTTAATGCCAAATTTAGTATAAGGGGCCCAGAGGGAGTATACCCCCTCCCCAACTTGGTATACGAGTTAATAAATGTGTGGCCTTTAACCCAATATATTTCTTTGTGTGTTGTCTTATTCTGGGGTGTGGGGGCAACCAGCCTTTCCTCATATGGAAGCCATTTCATTACCTTTATCGTTTTTGTTGCCCTTCTCTGTACCTTTTCTAGTTTTACTATATCTTTTCTGAGAATGGATATAGATTTGCATGCTAGGGCAGCAGTGAGGTCCCTTTGCAGCACTGGGGACTGGATCCTTTCCCTTACAGGGTTCCATGAGCTGGAGAATACCTACGGTGAAGGCATGGCCTTCTACATAGGGTCATGGCTTCCTATATAGGAGGCGGGGCCACCAGCCCAGAAGGTCTCTGTGGCTGTCTAGTTGCTGGTGCACCATGGAGTCCAAGGCGTCAGGCCGCATTAAAGGGGGATGGCTGAAGACCTCCAGGGGCTGGAGGGTGGATGCCTTTGGGCCAGAGGTTCCCGATCCCTCACTTAGGTGGCCATTCAACATATTTGTGCACGTCTGCCTAGCTTGAATTGTTCATTGCAATTGTCGTTCTTGTTTCATTCCATTAGGGAATAAAGACATTAATGATTAAAAAGCCTCCCCAGAATCAGTTTTTGAGGGGCATTTTGAGGGCTCCATCTGCTACCCTGTTAGCTTTCCTGCAGGCTGAACCAGCGCTTCACTCCATATCTGTATCAGCAAAACAGCGTGCAGGAGCTTATTGGTGTAAGATTCGAAATATGGATTTGTCCAGATTACCTAATAAATGCTGGTCAGAGCAAATTTGCCATGAGGGCAGTACTTCATATTGGTGGTGGAGAGAACTCACAAAGCTTTTACTTAGATGTGGTTTCTCCCCCTTCCTTAGTTCGATGCAAATGAATAAATGACTGTTCCCCCTTCCCTGTCTCCCCTCCCCCTGTCTTCTTTAGATTGTAAGCTCTCGGGCAGGGACCGTGTCTATTTTATTCTCTGTAAAGCGCCAGGTACATCGCTGGTGCTATATAAAAGCTTATAATAATAATAATAATAATAATTTTTTTTTAATAATAAATAATATAATATCTCTATACACGAGATTATGGCTATGGTATCCATATCCAATGCTAAAACTGCATTATGGTATCCAGTTATTAAAATCTCTTTTAATTTGGAGTTTTATCTTACAGAATTCATTGATTTTCACTTAAGTAGGCTGCTGTCTTTAGCTTGTTTTGTGCTTTTTGATTCCGCTGTTACTTTTGGCAGGTTTAATGGGATTAAATATGCTGACAGACTTTGTACCTGTTATTTGTCTGAAGTAGAGTCTACTGAACATGTTCTGTTCATAAGTCCCTAAAATAAACCAAGTTATACGTATGTCACGGGTTTGGGGGTCCGCACCCCCACTTTACCGGGTTTGAGTGACTCCGTTTTCCTTGTGCATAGTTCTCTTGAATCAGTTTCTCTCTCTGGCTAATTCAAGTGTGCCACAATGAAACTCCTTTGCCACACAAGGGCCCGATCCTTCCCGTTTACAGACTCTTTACTCTCTGGGTTTGCAAGAGCTTGGGGGCTCTTGTAGCTCACTTGTGTTCCAATATTAGACACCGCCACTTCTTCATAAAGATAAAAAGTAAGTTTATTGATTACATAAACAAGATAGTTGATACAAAGTGGTTACTAGAAATGAAAAGTAAACATAACGCATTCCTAACTTATACTGGTTGAGTTCCTAAATTAATCTTACCCTAGCAAGGTCCAGAAGTTCTGGTTTCTCAGTAAATGACTGGGCACTGAGAGAGCAAAAGCCTGTCTCTCAGTTCATGTTCCTCCAGCTTGCCGTTGCCAGGCTGGCTTTCACATGCAGATGTTCTCTGGAAGAAGCTTTGCAAGAATCTCTCTCGGTGCCTTACTGGCTCATTTAAATAGTCTTTAGTTTCCTTTGTCTCAGATTTCCCGCCTTTAGGGAATCCTGTATCAGGTCACGTAGTCAACCCAGGCAAACATGGAAGTCAATTGACATATTACAGGGCTGTCTGTCAAGTGTTCCTCAAAACACATCTTGTTATCTCTTTGTATTTCCTGTAGGCTAGTGACGTGTGAGAGCCCTAATTTGGGTTCTACAGCTCTCAACTGTAACCTTACATACGTGTGGGCCCTTTTGCATTGCATATTTACCAGACCTGTAGTCTACATGTAGTCCCGTGTTACACGTGTGTGACCCTATGTTTCTCCGTGACAACGTAGGTCTTCATAGTATTTATTTTAATTTGTTTATTTAATATATTTATATCCCGACCCGAGCTGCTTGCAGGAGGGGCGGGATGTAAATATATTAAATAAATAAATAAAATAAATACTATGAGGACCTACGTATAACTTGGTTTATTTTAATGTTTTAGTGTCTGGAATGTTTTAATATATTGTGAGCCGCCCCAAGATGCCTGAGGCAGGAGGGGGCGGCATATAAATTGTAAAAATAAAATAAAGTAAAATAAATAAATATTACTCCTGTGGTTGAGGCTAAAGTTTTATCCACGCTGCAGGAAAAAAATAATGACCCTGCTAGCCTCTAAAGATCTGCCAACTATAAAGGCTATTGCCCTGTTCTTCCTTCTAGCAATTAGGAAACGAACTTTGCTTTTATAATTTGTTATAGTTTTTAAAACAGATTCTTTGTATTAGTGATTTCCTTTTTCTGGTTGTGTGGAAATGGCAAAAAGTTGCAATAAATTTTGACTCGACTTGGTTAAAAAGTCATGTACCTTGAATACCCATCTGATGGTCCACAGGGTGACCTGTTGTCACCAGTGCGGGGTTTGAACTAGGCACCTCTCATGCTTCAATGGCGTGAGCCCCTACTCTCTGAGCCAGAAGACCGTACGCCTGCAGGCTAAGGCTTATGTGGTGGCACCACCCCACCACTAGAGGGGGGCAGCGCATCCACACCCTCTCTGCTACACTTTGGTTTTTGCAAGAAAGGAGATGTGTGTAGATGCCGGGGGTGGGGAGGGCACATCCTTTAATCAGGCCTTGGAACTAGGTTGCCACCTTGCTGGGTTTTGCATGGAGGCTCCAGGTTTTGACCCAAAGTCTCCAGGGAACTCCCTGATTTTTCTAGGGCAGCCAGGGGCACCCCCAGAAAAATTGGGGTTTCTGGGGATGGCAGGGATGCCTATGTCAGAAAAGGGGTGGGCCATAGGGACTTTCCTACCCCCTTTTTAATGTGGACCCACTTCTCTGAAGTGTCATAAGGTTACAATGCTCCACCAGGGGCGGGGTTATATCAGAAACCCCGCCCTCCCATGAGATGGCCCGGCCCGTCTGGGGAAAAGCCCTCCCAACCCCTTTACAGAGTACACAGATTTACCCCCAGCTGTAGAAGGCCCAACATGGAGCTTCCTCATAGAAATGTGGGGCTTGGCTGAATCCAGCCCCTTCAAAGTTCTCAGATGCATCAGTGTGTCCATGGGTGTAGCTACCATTGAGCCAGGGGATTCAATTGAGCCTGGGCCCTGGACTTTGGTGATGGGGGAAGCCTCTGCAAGCGTCTCGAACACAACCAGCCAATTTTCAGAGTGGGTGGGGGAGAGAGCAGGATCAATTCTTTCTCCACACCCACTCTGAGAGTTTCCTAGTGGCACTCAGGCTGCTTGCAAAAGGCCCCACCAAGAAGGAAGTTTTCAGAGTGGGTGGGAGTGAGGTGCGGGACTGGCTGACTCTCAAAACGTCCTTCCTGGTGGGGTTGCTGGCACTCTGGGGGGACCTCAATGAGAACCAGGGCAATACCACAACCTTTGTGGGGGGGGGGAGGCCAAGGCTGGTCAGCAGCCTTGGGAGGGGTGCTGCTTGGGAAGACTCCATTCCCTTGCCCTTGGGGGGTGCGGGAACGTAATTGAGACATGAGCCTGGATGGGCCTACCACAGTTGTTAGGCTACCAACTGTGCCTACTTCTTGCAGAGGTGCTACAGGGCTGGAGAAACATCTGTCCCAGTAGCTCGTTCATAGGGGTAGGCTGTATTGGTGGGGGTTGAGACCCATTAGCCCCTATGGACAAGCTGCCAGTAGGTCTGACCCAATATGGCCCTTCTTAATTTAAGACCAAATGAAGCAAAAAATAATCACACAAGATATTTGTGGCTTGAATCCCACTTTAGCAACTCAGTCACAAGCTCTCCCTTCTTCCTCCCTGGTTTGCATCGAGCAAGTTGCCATACAATCATCCCACGGTGACTGAAGCAACAGCGTCACGCGCCATTTCGTTTGTGCCGTAGACGTTAACGCCGGATTGCCTCCATCTCCGTCTATTCTCACCATCCCCAGCCAACACTGGACGGGTCCCTACAGGACGCGTGCTATCAACGGTGCTTGATGAACAGCTGCAGTTTCCATGTATTTACTTAGGAATTTATACCGGCGCGTCCCCATTGCCGCAGCCCCCAGGCGCCTTGTGGGAAATAAAAACCCAATCAGCGATGAAGTGAAAGCACTGAAACTTAAAAGCTCAATTTACGGGGAGCCCAGCTCAACAGCAAACAACTGCTTCTCCTTGCTATGAAACTTTGATGCAGCGCAGGGCAATCAAGGCAGCTAAGCCTTGCATGGATCCATGGCTGAAATGAGATTTCACAAAAATGGGAATTCCTGTCGAAATCCCAGTTCCTGATATTGTCTTGGTTGAACTGAGGAATAGAACACTGGGGAAAAATCTGGGATGCTCTGTGCGGGAGCAGGGTGGTGCATGGGTAGGAGCACACACCCATCCCAGCCTGTAAATACCCCACACTCACCAGACGACGTGGATCCGTGCTCCACATGGTGCACATGGACCCGTCCCCCCAGCCGTGCCTATGTCTCAATTGACATTTCATTTCTCGACTGACCAGCTGATCCCATTTACCACGTTGCCATTTGTTGCTTTGTCATCAGTTTCAAATCTCAAGAAGCTACACTGAGACAATGGGTGACTTTCGACATAACATCAATGGGGGTCTGAATGTGTGTTTTGACCTTGATGTGAACACCAGTTTGGCCCTGTGTTCACCATGTGCCGCTGCTTAGACACACGGCCCATCTTGGGGCAAATCAGTGTTTTGCTCGCCGCCCAATCTCAGTCCGCAAGCGCTGCCGCCTCGTTCCCCGTGTTGTACCTGCTAACAGGCCACGGGATAGCATTAGACACAACGTTGGTCACATGTTCAACTGAAACATGCAAATTGTCCTTGATGCAACGGTGTTCACATCGCGGGTTCAACAGGGGGCCAAATTGGTGTTGGGATTGTTATGGTGCTTACACGCAACGGCCAAACACGTGCTATGGGGTTTTGTTATGTCTAAAGACGCCCAATCATATCACATATCTTGCATTCCCTCATTGTAGTTCCTTGTCCCTCATTGACTGGGACACAGATTCCTTTACAAATCTTCAATGCAGCTGCAGATTGGTCAAAGCAAAGGGAACAGCATACAACAACAATTCTGATTGGAGGCACTGGAGTGGAGGCACTGCTTTTTAAAACTGTTTTAGCAGGCTGTGGGTTAAGAGTTGGGCTATTCACACAGAGATTGGCTCAGATATGTGTAAACAACAAACCCTTGGCAGTGCGGTAAGTGCTAAATGAACAGTACGAAATCGTATTGGTATCAGGGAATTGTCAGGAAACCGACCCCAGTTCTCGATAGGGTAAACCTCCTTGCGAGTAAAATTTTTGCTGCTTGTTTCAGCCCTAAATGGATGTAACGATCCAGGCTTTGCGAGACCCCTAGTGGCAAGCACAGGCACTACAGGTGGGAAGGGGGAACGTCAGGTCTGGAGTCTAAATGCAGCCTGTGGCCAGGTTTTATTGGGTTCCTTTCCAGTTCCTGGATCTGGCCCCTGGAGTCAGTTCCTACCTCAAGCACCGAACGTCCGAGCTGAGGGGAAGGGAGCAGAGATGAGGGCCTGCACACAAGGATAGTGGACAGATCAGTGACCCGGGCCCTCCTCTTCCTGAGCGTGCCCCCTGCTTCCAACCTCGATGCAGCTTCTGGAGCTTGTACTAATTGTCAAAATAGCCCCCTGGGTGGGAAAATGTTCCCCACCCCTGGGGAAGAGCTTTCAGACTTGGGAGCAACAGGGCTGCCAAGCCGCTTTCTGATACTGCCCCACCCCTTTCTTGCGACACCAACAAATGTCAGAAGTCACAATTCCATGTGAACCTTATAAGGCAACTCCCTCCAGGCCACACGCTCCATAGAAGCAGAGTGAGGTTCCTAGTTTTCTGCCAGTGAGTTTTTGCAGGTGGAAATTTCCTAGGGGGAAGAAAAAAATGGAATTCTGTGTGTTTCTCTGGGGAACCAGGTATTGCGGTGTTTTTCGCTGGAAAAGCATTGAAAATGAATGTAATCATCAGTTTTTTATGGGAACTTTCCACCTGCAAAAACTCACGGGCAGAGAAAAGTAGGAAGCCTGGTTGATGATTTATCAGAGGTGATGAGCCTTTAGAAAAGGTCAGGATATTTTTGGAGGTAAAAAGGGGGATCCTCCTCCAATCCAGTGCCAGCTCCTAGGAAGCTGGTGCCCTGTTCAAAATGGTGACATGAGGGGCCTCTTGCAATCCTAGGAATGTTTGATGAATGACCACACACGCTAAGTCGTCCGCTGGAAAATGGAAAATGTGACTGTAATTCATGTTCATGACATCCCCTTCAGCCGGCAGGCTAAGAACCTACCACTTCTGTTAGGCTTTCCTCAGCTCCTCATCCCCATATCTTGCTCACTCATACATCTCCTTAAACCATCTTATGCTCCAGGATCCCCCTGCTCCACTTCTAACTAAGGGTATGTTCAGACGTTACGAGATCACGCTCAACCACAGTGAACCACGCTCAATTCCGCGGCGGGGCCAAAGAGCCCGGAACGTCTGTTCGACGCTCGCCAGATGTTCACCACACTCAATACCCACATGGGGTCA
>QEPC01011977.1:123201-135249 GCA_003113815.1 Sphenodon punctatus | reverse complement strand
CCCCAGGAAACTTAGAATGGACTTCATTGATTCTGACCATTGGCCCACAGCTATATAGATTATCAATGATGCCAGTGAGCCAGAGGCAATCAAATTTAGCTGAAGCCAGTATTTTACAATTGCTAATTTGGCATGCATTGAAATATGACTAAAACCTGACTCCGCTCTAAGCAATACTGCTGGCGTGTGTTTTGGTGCATGTAAAATAATCCAGAGCATCCTATTTTGTTCTACCTCTAAATCATTTAACTTGTTGATACTCCAAATTTGAGCCCCATATAAGAGCTGGGGAACCAGCTTTTCTTTTATCAATTTTCATGCAGGTTTAAACAATCTCCCCCCTTTGTTCCAATAAAAACTGGCAATACCCTGCCCTGTTGCCCTTACCACAGACCGAACTGCTTTAAGTGGTCATTCCAAGAGGGAGTTGCAGAAATAATAACCCCTAGATATTTGTATTGGGTAACCTGCTCAATTACATTTCTACCCATAACCCACCTATGCATCTTCTGGCTTTTACTAATCCTCATAACTTGGTTTTGGTATAATTAATCCTTAAATAGTCATTCTTACAGTATTCACTAAAGGCTTCCATTAGTCTCCTTAGTCCTACCTGTGTTTTGGCAATCAAAACTGTATTGTCAGACTAGAGAAGGGTAGATATAGTCTGACCACCCATCTCTGCTGAATGATAAACTTGGTTCTCTAAGGCTTCTCTCATATTGTTAAAATATAAATTAAACAAAATGGGAGTGAGAATACAACCCTGTCTAACACCCCAGTTAACTTTGACAGGGCAAGAAAGGGCTCCCACATTATTTACTCTCACTTGCAGGAAGTTATTAGTGTGTATTGCCCGTATCAAATACAATAATCTGGGGTCAATGCTGTAATTCATCAATTTCATCCATAATCTCTCTTGAAAGACAGTATCAAAAGCCATTTTGAGGTCCACAAAGCATACAAATAAGCTTGAGCCATTATGAGGATGGACAAACTTGGAGATCAGTTACGAATATATGATCCACTGCTGACATTTCTTTTTTAAAACCAGCTTGTTCCACCCCTATAAGATTTTCTTGGGCGACCCAAATTTGAATTCTGGCCAGTAGATATCTAGTATATAATTTCCCAACCACACTTAGGAGACTGATAAGGCAGTAGTTGGCTGGATCCTGTATATTGCCCTTTTAAAAAATGGGAACTATTACACTTTCCACCCACATTCTAGGGAATTTCCCAGACATATTTATTTGAGTAAACAACAGGACTAGACCCTGACTCCACCAACCAATGTTCCCTTTCAAAAGTCCTGCCGGGATAAAATCTTTTCCCGGAGCCTTTTTTGTTTTTAGATGGGATATCATACTAACCTCTGCTGGAGCAACTGGATCCCACATTGGTAGTGACTCCATCGTGTATTGCAGGGGATCATTGATTCCCACCACAGGTTTAGAGAAAATAGAACTATAATGTAACTCCCATTTATTCGCTGAAATATTTGCCTCTTCCTTGCAAGCTCCTGAGGCCCAAACAGATTTAATTATGTACCAAAACTTATTTGAGTTCCTATCTTCTGTCACAGATGCAAGTTTATCCCAAAGTTTAAGCTGGTATAGATTTTTCTTTTCTCTTATTAATCTTTTATAATCACTTCTTGCCTTAAGAAATTTCCCAAACAATTGACAATTCCTATCAATTCCCTTCACTTTACGAACCAGCCTGTTAATACCATGGGAAGATCTACTATCTGACTTCACCTGCCTTACTATTTTGTCCGGGTTTTTTGCAGAAATGAGGCCTGGTCTCACAGGTGGGAGGTTGGGAGAGGCCATGGCAAACAAATGTGCTACTATGGTCTTTTTACCTTTAGCCACCTCCCAAAGACATTGATATACACCCTCTACCATCCCCTTCATCTCTGCTACCCCCTTAAATAAAGTATAAATCAGTTTGCTAATTAACACACATTGATCCCCAAGTAGTTTGATGGTATTTGGGGAACTATGTAAGGCAGAGGTTAAAAACTCTCTGCTTCCAAAAACCTCTTCAGACACAGTTGGTGACTGTACACTTGGCCCTGAGTTCCCCTCCAAAGCAGCAAAACGATTTGAGATTGGAATATGAAATGTTGAGGAGTCTTGTCTAGAAGCTATCCGAAAACCCAAGTCCTGTAATTTTAGTTGTTTTAAGCTGGGGCCCTCTATATCGGGTGACACAACCAACTGATGAGCTCTCTTTTTGGAAACTGTTCTTGGGCTATCCCCAAGAGAGAAGCTGGCCATGTCTATTGGACCAACTAACCCAAAATCTTACGTCCACGTTATCCCTTCACCTCTGTTCCCTTGTCTCGGCTCATTTGGATAGCTGATATACAGAAAGTTAAATACCAAATCCACCAATAAGGCTACCTAATATCCAGTATTATATTTCACAACTCCCACCCCCAAAACCAAAATTCCCTGCCTTCGCCACTAAGAACTTAGGCGTGGGGCTCAGTGGCATGCGCCTGCAGCGCAGATGCCAGGCACAGTCCAAGTTAAAGCCTCCCGCAGGGGCGTGGTCTGCTCCATGGCGTTCCTTCGCCCAATCTCTGGCCAGGCAACAGGGTCTATCAGGTAAATAGTGAGCACTGAAGCAAAAGTGTCTCAGCACAATGTTAGGCACTCCTCAATCTGGTGGCAACACGCATGGCACAGCAACCACTTATCTAATGATGGGGCAACAACCCGCTCTGGCCCCAGGCCGTCTGCTCCGCTCTCCCCTTCATACTACCCGACTTGAATCTATAACATATATATGGTTTCCTGCTCCTTTGATATAGTTTAATGAGTCTCAAACCCCCAACTAAGAGGCCTTTAATACACCCTCCCCCAACAACTAACTTAACCCAATGCAATATAACCGAAAACTTAAGAAGAAACCCACTAGGGAGTGTTTGCTTCATCCAAATTGGATTTAGCAAGTCTGAGTCTCCTTTTTTTAGACCAGTCCATATGCAATAAATGGAACCTAAGTTCCTGATTTGTATGAACTTAAACTGCCTACCCTTGCTTACGTGAAACCACAATGGTTCTTATAAAATTTACCTTGCTCTTCCCTGTACTTTTTACCTCTGACTTCTGGAACAGACAAGTCTTACTCCTTCCCCTTGTCATAATTTTTACAGCCATTCTGTTTCAAATATGGAAAAGCAAAGTCTTACCCTTATACTTTACATTCTATATTGTATCCAAACCAGGGATGGGCGAACAGAATGGAGTTCGGAAATTCGCTTCGGTTCAGTTCGGTTTGAAATTCGAGTTCGGAAATTCGGTTCAGTTCGGTTCAGTTTGAAATTCGAGTTCGGTTCAGAAGTTCAGTTTGGTCAACCGAAGAGACCGAGTTCGGTCAAATTTTGAACTTTGGCCATTCAAAATTAGGTTTTTTGGTGTTTGTTACCACTAGGGATGGACGAACAGAACGGAGTTCAGAAATTCGGTTCAGTTTGGTTCGGTTTGAAATTCGAGTTGGGTTTGGACGTTTGGTTTGGTCAACCGAACAGACCGAGTTCGGTCTGAACTCCAAACTTCCGAACCACGTTCGCCCATCCCTAATCCCAACAATTATTCAGCCTGATTCCCCACTCTGCTCTTCAGAATTGAAACAGCCAAGTTTTACAATTTTACATTAGATTGGGTTGCAGTGTTTTTTTATGCTGGCAGCGAATGCAGAAAAATGTCCAGATCCTCCGTGCTTTTAAACGTTTTCCTTCTTCCCTCTTTCAATATCATCATCTGTGCACGGAACTTTAGCATAAGTTTTAAGCCTCTCTCATTCAAAATGGGGAAAAATGTTCCCCATTGCCTGTGTTTCATCATTGTCTGCACAGAATAATCTGGGTAGACTTTTATCTTGTCATTTTGAAAAATAATTTGTTTCTTTGCTCTTGCCAACTTTAAAATGTCTTCCTTATTTTGAAAGGATGCGAACTTAACAATTATTGTCCACGGGGGTCAGCTTCTTTTATTTGTGGCCTACCCGTTCTATGTGCTCTGTCAATGGCCACCTTATGCAAATATTTCTCATCAGGGAATGCTTCTTTTAATATAGCCCAAATTAGCTCCTGTACCCCTGCGGACCCGCTCCCTTCTTTTATTCCTACAAATCTCAGATTCTCTCTCCTCGATCTGTTCTCCAGCTCCTCTGTTTTTTGCAATAGAAAGGAGACTGATTCCTGCAATTTGTTCCTATGCTCCTCTGCAGACACTGATTGAGCTTCAAGGGCTGACACCCGGTTTTCAGCCATGTCTATCCTTTTAGCTAGCATTTCTAACTTCTTGTTTCCTGCCTCCACAGAGAATCTTAGCTTGGACATTTCAGTTTTAAGCTCTTTTTTCATGTCTAATATCAGTTCTGCCACAGACCTTTCTCCCACCTCTTCTTCCTCCTCTGAAGTTGCCACAGTGTCAGGAAGTGCCATTTTGTCCCCTGCAGCTTCATACTTCGACTCCCAGGATCTCTCTCCAGTCTGGCATCGACAATACCTCTCCAAGGAAGTTTCTTTATTGGTTTTTTTACCCCCGCGGTTCGACTGCGACATCTCCGCTGCAGGCAGGGAGTTATTAGGAAGGGAATCTTCTTTAAAGGCAGTTCTTTTGGGGCTGGTCTATGGAGCTCAGAAGATCCCCAGCTTACTAGGAGCCAAACATGCGCACCTCCTGCAATGGGCTTTTACTTGTGACTGTTGCACAATCCAACATGTTCTTCACAACAAACTGGTATCAATCAATCTGTGATCTGGTGTCTAAGGAGGAAGGGACATTGGGAGGAGTAGAAAGAAGCTATGCCAGTGCACCCCAGAGGACAGGTCAGTACAACTATTCTGAGCAGCCTCTAAGTAACAGTGCAAAGTGAAGGGAAAGCTTTTGTATCTTCATGACTGCTCCTGGCACATTCACAATATGGAACAAAGTAAGCAACATTCAACATGTAATTATCTTGGATGTCATTTAGTGGGACATTGAGGGACTCTTCCTTCCTTGAGTTCCACTACTTTAAGCTCAGTAAATTCAGTGACATTCCCCAGGATTTACTTTCACATTCCCTATATATTTAAATTGAGGCTCTAACTTTTGTTCTTGAGCCACTGGTGCAGATGGAAATGCCATGTACTGTGGCTTGGTCATAAATGTTTAATTCTATATATGGGAGGGATTTGTTTTTAATAAAAATGTTATTGACTCTTACACCTCCTTTCCCCCCCCCCTTTTTTTTTGCACTGTTACAGATGGTTTCTATTGATGTATGGTTTTGGAGCAGATGATTAATTATGCCTACAACAGCCCACCAAAAAGCAATGCCCATTTCTAATTCTTTCAGCCTGCTTATTCTTCCTGTGTGTTTTTATACAAATTTCCTTCAAGGTGTTTTCATTAGTTTGAATTTAATTTGCTGGCAGAGGATTTAATTTAGCATTCACTTTTGCTTATTAAATACAGTACCAAGGCTTTGATTAACAATAAATTAACCCTTTCAGGTACTGCTTGGGAAGTAACATGAAAGCCCACCTTACATGCTCATGGATGGAAGCCACTTTCAAATAATTCTTACTTTTAAGTATGGGTGTTGGATTATAGTGATGAATGGATACATGTTGGATTGTGGATTGTGGTGATGAATGTTTCTCATTCATCATCACACATGTTTATGCTGTAAACCCAGAGTTTTTCTGGATATTGCAAAGCTAAGGGAGTTTTGTACCTCTTTCTATTTGCTCACTGATAAGAGTAAAGTTTGTGTGGAAACATGATATTTAATTCTGTCGGGTGGAAATGTGATTGCTATCAGACTCCTAACATATAGTAATGTTTTAGAAATATTAGCTAGGTGTGGTTAGGCCCCAAGGCACAGTAATAGACTCTTATGAATAAAATACACATCTATTCCCAGTCCCTTCAATAATTGGATCCTTCTGCAAAAGGCCATTGTGTTGATGTTGCCCCAACAATCTAGTTTCCTCTTCTAAATGTAGGGAAAGCCAGTGTAACCCCACTCATCAGTATAGCTCAGTGGATTGTGAGCTAGCCTTGGATTTGGGGGTCTTGAGTACGCTGGAAACAAAGGATACAGCCCAATGTGGACAATTGCAGCCACCACACTTTGGCCAGACAAGGAGAGCAGTCCACACAATCTAATCCCTCATGGCCATCACCACTCCCTGTATGCTGCGTGTCAGGACGAGGAGCCAGCCACATGGGACTGGATCCCCGGACTCCTGCTGCACTGCAGGATTGGGCCCGCTGCTGCTAGACAACTGTTGGGGAGCAGAGGAGTGCACATGCTCCTTCCACCTGTCCAACAGTTGATCAGGGGAGGGGGACCATGCATGCTTCTCCCACTCACCCAACATCTGATCAGAGGAAGGGGGGGCTGGAGGAGTATGTGCAGTCTGGAGGATCATGTGTACCCAGTCACCTCTCTCTCCCAATCAGCTGTTGAGTGAGTGGGAGGAGTGTGTGTGCTCCTCCAGGGCCCCTCTCCCCTTATCAGCTGTTGGGCAGGTAGGAGAAGTGTACTCCTCTGGGCCCAATCCTCGGACCCTGCCTTGCAGCAGGGCTGCATGGTCCATCAACATGGGAAGTGACACATTAATTCACTTTGGACAGTGTTTTTCCATTTTGGACAACATTACTGCACTCTGTGTCACTGGCCTTCTCCAGAGGATGTATCGTATAGCAGCTAGCTGCCCACCCTGCCCCGGGGCAGAATGAACATCTGGCAGCCACCGGTCATATGATTAACTGTATTGTGTTTTAATATTGGCCAAAGTGGGATAACAGTGCCCAAGTGGGTTAACGTCTCATGTGGCTTCACACAAATAGGCAATTTGAGATTCATGAATACAATACACATTTTCAGATAACTATAATAAACATTCCCCTTTGAATATTTATTTGTTTGTTTGTTTTGATTTTTATCCTGCTCTTCCTGCATAGCAGATGTTTTGTAAATACCTGAATGATATCCACCAGGGGCAGAGCTATCATAGGGACAGGAAACAGGAACATTTGTCCCAGTGCCCAAGCTGGGCAGGTGGGGGTGGGGGGCACAGGGCTGAAGCATGGGGTGGAAGGACAGAGCACAGATAGTGTCCTGTTGGTTTGTGGCCAGTAGGACACTGAGCTGAGCAGAAGTGGAAGAACCTGCAGCATGTGATGTGCATGGGACCCACTCACTGAGCAGCACAGGATGGAGCAAGTTTCGGTGGTGGTGGCATGAGGCAGGCAATGCAGCTACAACTGCAGCCTTCAGGGCTCAGACTCAGCAAGCAGAGGGAGGGAGAGGTGCTGGGGGGATGAAGGAGGTGGGATGGGGGGAGGATGGGGACGGGGGGCTTAAGTCAATTTCTTGCACCTGGGCCCATTCCAACCTAGCTACGCTCCTGATATCTCCCCCCTGAAACAGCCTTTTCACATATTGCATTTCAGCTATTTTAATATTTTGTTTTGAGTAATTTGGTCATTTTGGTTATTTGCTTATTCAGTTTCGAGTGTGAAATGATCAAAATAAAATACCAAAATGAAATATCCAAAATGGATATTCATTTCGGTGGATGAAGTGGGAACTGAATTGCAGTTTGGACTTGATTCAAAGCAGGCAAAATCATTGGATATGACATTCACTTTGTTTCAGCTCTAGTCCTGACTGAATGGTCTTAGGGGTGTTGCCAGGTCTGGTTAGCCAGTTGGTGTGGTCCCTGTGTGTACACTCCAAGGTGCCCATCTCTAGCTGGTCTAATGGATGTTAGGCAACAGGATAAGAATTGAAGGACCTGGATTCTAGTCTACTGTCTCTACTGCTATGCGATCAGTTTCCTTAGTTTAGGTTGGTATTTCAGAGTGATTATAGAGCTGTAGGAGCAGCTCTATAATTAAGGTGGCTTGTACTCACTGTTAAAATCACAAAAATTCTACTCATTAGAAAATAGAGATGTTTTATTCTATCACATTTTGGGAAAGAGTGCACATGCGCAGAACAGCCCCAGCACATGCACAGTGATTTTTAATATTGTTTTTTATTTTTTAATTTAAAAATCAGATGAGACTGGGAGTAAGTTGGGGTGCACCCCGGAACAGCTCCTGGGGTGAGCATCCCTGTGTCCTTCTGAAAATACCCATTCATAGAAAAGGGGTGAAATCAAAAGGGATCATGGAGGGGACACATTCCCATGAATTTGAGGTGCAGGAGACACTCCCCTCCTTTAAATGCCCTCCCCCCAACCTCCTGACATGGAATATTGCCTACACTCCAAACTGTGGAGGGAGTGCTGTCCTCCTTCCCTTGTTTTTACATGATGGATCATGGAGTGGGGATCCCCCTCCTTTGCTTTGGGTTCTTGTTACTCCACTGGGAGTAAAGACACCAACCAATTATTGCTCCTGCAGAGAGGTCAGGTGAGTGACTGGGGTTTCCATCATGATGAAGAATGGAGTTTAGATGCTCAAAGAACCCTCTGTTCTGTGACTTGATTTATTAAACAAAGGACAATCCCATATCATGCAAACATCAAACCTCTCTTAAAATTCCTTATGAGCCAGGGAGCTTCCGCCAGTCCCACTGTGGGCTCACTGCTCACTGATGACTTGTCCTTGGTGACCTTCTGAACCTGAATCTTCATTTACTTGGATCAGTCTATCTGGTTCTTAAAACCTAATTAGGGGCACCTAATTAGCCTTCTCACCCCTTGTAGCTTGCTCACTGATTCTTCTTCTGTCCTTCAAGATTCCCCATCTCTTCTTGTAACTAAGGTAAATATGTGCATCTGCAACTTCTCAACTTCATAAATGTGTATTTCTGCCTCTCCCTATGTTCGTCTCCCCTTATGTCCCATCCCTTATCCATTCTAAATTGTAAGGCCCTCAGGGCAGGGGCATGACTATTTATTGCTGGAACTATAATAATAATAATAATAATAATAATAATAATAATAATAAAAAAGTAATCAATAAGTAATCAATAATTAATAACCACCTGTTCTCAAATACAATGAGCTCTTTCCTGGCCATTCCTATTATGGAACTATCTACATGGTCTTCCTGGGCACTTTTGTAAATACATACAGCCCTACTGTTGGTTCTTGCAATTTTTTCCCAGCCACTTCCTCCATCTAAATTGTAAATTTTGCCCATTATAAGAAAATAGGGTTGCAGTTTGAGAGCATTATATTTCAGAGCTGCATCTCTAGTCGTTGAGTCAGTCTTATCAATTCTAGTAGCATCTGCACATCTGATGAGACCAGATAACGAAAGCTAGTCACATTCCCAGCTCCGTTTGGCTATTGTTCTACAACCTCAGTATCTGAATGTCCATCATTGATAAATGTAAGTAAAAGCAAAACAAACCTCACTGCTGTCAGTCCTTTTTTTAAAAAACCCCCCAGAGGTTGGCAAACCAGATGAAATGCTCTACGTTTGCTTTAGCCTTAGGCTGTATATGCTAATTCTTATGCTTGGGCACTTTGAACCACTTTGTTTCAAAGTTCAGTGGCATCAGCTGAAAAGTGTGCTTTGAAAGAGTGTGTGAGATCCTGTGGGGGCTTCCTGGAAATGTTTACTAAAATGCAGTACAATTTTAACAGCTAGAATTAGTGCAGGTAAATGTTTTGGGCAGCACACAATATGAATCCCTACCTATCTGAGCCCATAGTCCCCTATAAAGTATTTTTGGAATCCTACAGAGGTAGAAAGACCACCTGCTCCCAATGGCTCCAGAGAGACTTAGTGCAGAGAGACTGCCTGCCCCCAGAGCTCAGCTGCTCTGTGGGTGGACCCCCACATCTGCCTGCTTCCAGACCCACCTGGGTCCACTTTAGATGGACCCAGGAGTAGGGATGGGCGAATAGGTCACGGTTCGGGTTCGGCCGTTTGGTTTGGTCATTTGGTTCGGTCGCTTGGTGCGGTTGCTGGGTTCGGGTTCGGCCGTTCTGTTTGGGTTCAGCCGTTCGGAAACCAGTATCGTGAGAGGACGAGACGGAAACCGGAAATTTGTGTGCGTGCGGAGCTGTGTGGAGAGTGAGTGTTTGTTTGGCTGTGTTGGTGTTCGGTTTGTGTGTTTTGGTTGTGTTTGGGTGTACTGTTGTGGGTTTTGTGGTTGGTGGGTGTTGTGTGTGTTGCGGGTGACTGTGTGTTTTGTGTGTGTGATTTTCAAATAAATTTTTTTTTAAAAATGAAGAAGGCTGCCGTGTTGCTTCCCCAGCTGAGGGCCAACTTTGTAATCGAGGAGGAGGAGGAGGTCGTTGCCCCGCCACGTAGTACACCTTCTGTGGTGGTGACCAGTTCCTCGGATGAGGAGCAAGCCTCAGGAGGTGCTGCCACCAGGTTTGTTACCTTTTTTTTCCACTTAGCATCCCCTAGCACCCCAGGGAGGAGGGCGGGATTTGCACATGCCAGTCAGGCCCTCCTTTCTAGTTGCAATCCCTTGCATCCCCTAGCACCCCAGGGAGGAGGGCAGGATTTGCACATGCTTTCTAGCTGCAATCCCTAGCACCCCAAGGAGGGAGGACTAGAGGCATCAGCATCATAAATGCATGATATAACTTTGGTGTGCTTAATGTGTTCCCATTTCAGAGAGGAATCGGATGCCAGCCCCAGCTCTGCTGCCACTGCCAGGCCAAGGAGGACCCCTAGGCCAAGGTCGCCAGTAACATCCCCAGACATCCGGCGGTCAAGGTCAGATGTCTGGAGGTATTTTGACAAGGGCGACAGAGTAGCCACATGCAAGGTAAGGCACGGGGACTGGAACAATAGGGAATGAATTGGCCTATGACCTGTTAGGAATGGAAGTCCCGTGCATAGAGAGATTGGCCACCCAGTCCACCCACTTGTGGAGACAAAATGCAGGCAGAGCTTGACAGATCATTGGTCTGACACAGTATGGCACTTCTTATGTTCCTATATTTTTATGCTCTTTTTAGATCTGCAAGAAAGTTTCCCGCCGGCAGAGGGAGGGGACCACGTCATGGCTCATCAATCATATTGAGATGGCATCAGAGTGAGGCGGCAGGGTGACATTGATGAGGAGTCTCAAGTGGCAGTCGTGGAGCCTCAGTGCCAGAAGAAGGGGGGGATGGCAACCCGCAAACGGAGGCATATAAGCCCTTCCCCCTCCACCAGCCCCGACGTGGAGACCCCCGGGCCCAGGGAGGATGCAGAGGCCAAGGCCCTTCGAGGCAAAGTGCAGCGGCCCACCTGGGACTATATGAAGGAGATCCAGGAGTCCTCCGCCGCCTTTGAGGACAGCCTCGTGGAACAATTGCAGGCAGTCCAGGTCGAGCGGCAGAAGGTGGAGGCATATGGCCAATATGTCTCCGCCGAGCTGAACCGTGTGAGAATGTACCACCAGGTGGTCTCCAGGTGGCATATGGGCATGGCAGGGGCTGTGAAGTTTGCCGTGAGCCATGACTTCTAGCTGGACGAGTCCCGGGTGGCCAGCCCTCAGCCCTGTGATGCGCCCCAATGGGTGTTTTCTCTCCCCCAATTCCTGGGGGACAGGCCCAGAGATTCTTAGTTTACTTTATAAGTTTCCTTTACATGTTTGCTTTTGTTTTTAAAAATGTTATTGTTGTTGTTGTTGTTGTGTTATTGTTATATAAATAGTTGTAATTAAATTTGTTATATTTATTGTTACAGGCTTTGTTTGACCTCCAATCTTTTATCCCCATGTGCTGAAGTTCTGGCTGGCAGGTGGCAGAATCTCATACAGCTTGTCGATCCCTACCAGAAGCACCTGCCACCCCATGTAGCGTAGTTATCAACCCAAAGATGTGCTGGTCCAGCCAGCAGCAGGGTCTCAACTACCAGACAGGCCCCCCTCGGGAGGGGCAGGGTTTGTGTTTGGGTGGGTGGGTGTGACTGAGAGAAAGAGAGACAGGCTCCTTGGCAGCGGGCAGCAGGTGGCGGGAGCTGGTGGTTGGAGGGGCTTTTAATAATTTACAGCAGTTTCAGCAGGCATCCGCGGGTGGGTTTGGAGGAGTAGGCTTTTTGGGGGGGTGCAGGCTGGCGTGTGGGC
>QEPC01011977.1:103747-121799 GCA_003113815.1 Sphenodon punctatus | reverse complement strand
ATTGAACACAGGGAGGGATAAAAACAAAAAATAACAACTAAATCTATCTAATTTAAGCTAAATAAATGAGAATATGGAGGTAGATGGGTTGGATGGGTGAAATAGGAGGAGGATGGCAATGGATTAGGAATAGGAAGGAACAAAAACTGCTGGGAGAGAGGGAGCCTTCTGAAATGCCTGTTGTTCAGGAACAGTGACTAGCTAGAAGATGTTGGGAAGGGGGGAGGCAATCAGTTTTGTTTCTTGATGCGCCCGCCTCACCGAAAGCCCCATTGGCTCCATGCAGTCTGGCCCCCCTGCCCCCCATCCCCCATATCCAGTCACAGACTGCGAAGCCAGTGGTCTGAGGTGAAAAGGGATGGTGATTGTGGAGGCTGGCTGCTACTCCAAGCCTCTCCACCCCTGGTGCCTGGAGTCTGCTCCTCAGCTGACTCGCCCTCCCTGTCACGTTTGACCTTCCAGTGACACTTTTTTTGCCACCCGAACGTGATCCGAACTGTTCGGCCATTTCAACGTTCAGATCTAGTTCGGTTCGGCCAGTTTGGGTTTGGATTCAGGTTCGGCCGTCCAATCAGGCCTAGTTCAGGCCGAACTCTGAACTTCCGAACCGCGTTCGCCCATCCCTACCCAGCAGGTTTCCTGGCCTGCAGTCTGTGGTCTGCCCCCCCCACCATAGAGTTGTGGGCGATCTCCTGACACTCTAGGTCTACGCCCACAACTCTATGGGACAACAGCTGGCCAGGAGTGGAGCTGCAGCATGGGTCCTTCCATCAGACACATAGCAGTTCCTATTTCAGCTGATGCCCTGGGTTTGGCCAGCCCGTTCTGCTGGCAGTGATCCAGGATGTTCCAGAGCACTGCCGGCAGGGCTGGCCCAGCGCAGGCACAGCCTACTCCATTTGTACATCTGGCAAGGTGCTTTTAAATGGACTGCCTGACCTGGGGGTGAAGCAAGCTGGTGCAGGAAGAACTGGACCTGCCATCCATCTAAAAGCACCCACGATTCCATTCAGAGTTCATTCTTGTTCATCTGCCTTGGTTCAGATTGGAGAAGGAGAGCTCCTTCTACTTCTGCATTGGCAATGCAAACTCCAGACTGAGATTTTTGCTGTAGGCAGGGAAGAAGGGGAATCTCCTGCTTCTGATCACAATGATCATCAGTGAGTGGGAATCCAAGAGATGGCTCCAGGCTCAGGTGCAGTGACCTGGAAGGGCTGTATAGACTCCTTAGACCCATGGTTCTGAGAGTAGCTACCATACCCAGTAGATGGTTGCCCTTAGTTCCATTAAAAATACTGTCCCTAATTCTAACGGAGTTTATCATGAACTCTGTTAGCGTTGTAGTAGTAAGTTTTTATTGTCATGACCATATGGTTGTTGCAAAATTGTTAGAGTTGATCTGGCTTACATGTTGTCAGCACTCATATATTTTTAAGCCACACACACAGGAATCTGGCTTGAAAATACTGACCTCAGAACCGCCAGACTGACCCCAGCTGTTCAATTTTGTCTCTGGCCCTAGGTATATCTTGAAACCTGAGTTTCTCCTCCCCAGATCTCCCAGTTTCTATGGCTCATGTGCTTTCAATGGCACCCCTGCATATGTCTGCTTCCAGTCCCTCTTGTCTCCACTTTAGATGGACCTGGCAGGTTCCCCGGGCCATGGTCTGCCTGCGCAGTGCCCCCCCGACACATACCATAGAGTTGCAGGTGATCACCTGATGCTCTGGGTTGATGCCTGCAACTCTGGGTATTTTCAGATGTTACGAGATCACAGTGAACCACGGTGAATATCCATCTGTGGTCACTGTGTCCCGAACGTCTGTTTGGCGACCACCAGATGTTCGCCACGGTCAATACCCGTAAGGGGTCAATTTGAACCACGCTTCCCGGGCTAGCCGGGGGAATGTCCTGGGAAGCGTGGTCAAAAATATCCCCAGCGGGGACAAAAAAAAAGTAACGTCTGGCCGGTTGCCACGGCCCGGGATCCCCAGTGGGATCCCGGGCCATGGTGCATCCGGCCCGACGCAGTGGCCGCATTGGCCCCGCCGCCCGCCCGTCTCCCCGGAGGGCGGGCAGCGGGGTGCGTGGAGGGGGCGGGGCCGTGCAGCCACACATTGCACCGCGTGGCCCCGCCTCCTCCCAGATTCCCTGCTGGGATCCCCCCGGCACGTCTGATATGGCGTGATGGGGTGACCCCGGCGGGGAATGAATGGGTTGTTTTCAGTACAGGGCCAAGCAGCCCCATAATATCTGAAAACACCCTCTATGGACATTTTCAGACAAGACACTCTCCACCCACTACCCACCCGCTATACATGTTACAGGGCACCCATAGGGCAACACTACAGTCCTGCAACATGTATGGTGGGTGGGTAGTGGGTGGAGAGTGTATTTTCTGACAACCCTATGGTGTTGCCCAGCACAACAGCCAGCTGGGAATGGAGCTGCAGCATGGGTCCATCCATCAGATGGATAGCAGCTCCACTTTCAGCCAGTGTCCCAGGTTTGGCTAGCCTATTCCTCAAGCAGTGCTCCAGGATGTTCTGGTTTCTCATATCTTCTGGTTTGTCTGAGATGCTGGGCAACAGAAAGAGCCATTATGGTATACATTCACTTAAGTCTTCTACCTGCATAAACAACCAAGAAACCATAGAGCTATGCCCTTTATGGTTTTTAAACACAACTTCAAATCATAAACTGATAAACAGTACATCACAAGGAAATAAACAAGCATAAGCCAGTATAGTTTAGTGGCTAAGGAAAGACCATGGTTCAAATCCTATCTTAGTTGTGAGTTTCACAGGGTGGCTCTGGGCAAGTCAGCCTCAGTTCTTTATCTGTAAAATAGGAATAATTATTACTTTTCAGGGTTGTGAGAGTGAACTAGATAAGGATTTTAAAGCCATTTGAATAAATGATGACAATGTTCATTTTAAGTGATGACAGTTACTTTTCCACTCTGGTTATAGATGTTGTTGATAGACCAGGGTTCCTAAGACTTTTCAAAATAATCAGGGTTGCATTACCAGACAACTGACAGCTGAAAACCATTCAAGTGGAACCCTGCTATCCCACAGTGCAGATAACAAACACATAGGAATCAGATGCACCTCATCCTCATTCTTACTTGTCCATCCCTTAAAGTGGGCTTATATGCACCCTTACCACCTAATCAACAGAGGGTACGTAGGCCTTTAATTTGAAAAGGGTAATCTCTGGCCATTTTCACATGGAACATCTCCCCTATGCCCACACAAATCGTCTGCATGGGCATGGGGGGAGCACCTGTGTGACTGCCACGGGCGGTGGGTGGGGGTGCGTGTGCACTCCTGTGCTCTACCCACCTCCAGCCATAGCTCACACACAGAGCAACCGGTGACAATGGTGGTTGCTTCATGCATGGAGATTGGTGGAGATGGGTGTGCACCCATGCAACGGCTGCCCTCCCATTGCTCCTACACAGCAGTGAACATCCATACCTTCTGCACCCGTGCCTGTATAAAAAGGGCCTTGGCCCCTTTTTGTACGGGTGCGAGGGAATGGGTGTTTGCAGTGGTTGGGGAGGGTGGCTGTTACATGGGTGCACACCCATCTCCACACACAGGGCAACCACTGCTGTTGCTGGTGCCTCCATGCGTGATCTATGGCTAGAGGTGGGTGGAGTGTGGGAGCGTACATGCACTCCCACCCACAGGCTGCAGTGGTCATATGGGCACATGTTCATGTGCAGATCTGCGTGAGCATGGGGGGTGGGGTTCATGTGAAAAGGACCTAAATCAATGGTGGGTATGGCTCATAAGGTTTTTTCTTCATTTTTTTAATTATTAAAAATGAATAACCCTCCCCCCCAATCGTTTGGCATGCGCGCCCTTACCCCAAATGGCGGCGATAGTGTTGGCGCCATTTTGGAAAAAGGCAGCTAGTCTGTGCACAAAATGGCCACTGCGCTTGTGCAGTCTGGTTGCCCTTTTCAAGAATGGCGCCAACACTGCTAGCAATATTATGGAAAAGGGCGCGCATGCACGGAACGGCCCTAGCAGCCATTTTGTACATGCAGTTTTTTTAATGTTATTTTTTATTTTTTTAAAACAAAAATGAGTGAAATCAAATGACAATCGTTTTCTTATCCATCAGTTTTTATAACATTAGTTTCTAAAATGAATGGGCTCTATTTGTTTTACTAACAGAATAAAGGAAAATGAATTGCACACCCCTACTCATCTCATCATTTCAAATTAAGCCTTTAAATTTATCCTGTTATATTTGTTTATTTTTTCTCACTATTTTTTCCACCTAATTTTTTCCTTCTTTACCCAGGGTGTTTTTTTGTTTTGGGGTTGTTGTTTTTTTGTCCAGCTTGTATGTAGAAGAGGCTGCAGCCTCAAAAACTTTTATTCTCCACCTTCTTTAGATAGGTAGATATATTATTTATATATAGATCAGGGAATTCAATTTCTTGTTTCTTGATTTCTTGTTTCTTGTTCTGTCTGTGCGGTGTTATTACTCATGTATTATTGTCTGTGATATCACACACACTGTCACTGATAGCCTATTAAATAAATGCATGAGGAAGGGTACTCAAAACTGGGCAGGGGAACCCTCAGACTGAGGACAGGGCACAAATGAATAGGGATGGGAAAACAGAACGCCGTTCAGATGTTCGGACGTTCGGTTCAAAACCTGAGTTTGGGTTTGGCTGTTCCGTTCGGCGAAGTTCAGTTCATCCGAACTCAGCCAAACATTCCAAAAAGTGCTATAGGTACCGAAACAGAAATTTTTTTGGTATCAGTATTTTTGGCCCTGACACCACCCCTGGTCTCCACCCCTGGTGCCAGGAAGTCTGCTCCTCAGCTGCTTCCCCCTTCCAGTCATGTTTTTCCCACCCAAAGTCACATTTTTCCTGCCCCCGAACTCATTCGAACTCATCCGAACTTTTCCAAACTGTTCGGAAGTTTGAGCGTTTGGTTCGGAAGTTCAGTTCGGTCATCTGAACAGGTCGAGTTCATGTCGAACTCCGAACTTCCGAACCACGTTCGCCCATCCATTCAGATGAAACTGGTGAAGATGGTTGCCTCAGAGCACTGGCTTGTGCAAGATGTATCCACTAGGTGGAACTCCACCTTTGATATGTTGGAGTAGCTTCAGGGGCAGCATGAAATGTTCCATAGCATTTTGGGGGTGACATGTCGCCAAGTAGGGATGGGTTCGGCCGTTTGGTTCGGTCTGGTTCAGTTCACCCATTTGGTTCGCCTGTGCTTGCCGCATTCGGGTTCAGCCGTTCAATTTGGTCATGTTCGGTTCGGGTGTTCAAAAAAAGTATAGCGAGAGCCCATGATTGCACCAGAAACCAGACATTCGAGTGCGTGTGGAGCCTGTGTGGGTGAGAGCGTGAGTGTTGTAGCTGTCTGGGTGTGCGGTTGTGATTCGTGTGTTTTGGCTGTGTGCTGTGTGTTCATTTTGGTTTGGCTGGTTGGTGAGTGTTGTTGGGTGGTGTCTGTGTGTGTTGGCTGTGTGTTTAAAAAAAAAAATGGAGAAGAAGGTGACCAGTGCCACCACCATTAAACGCCGGGCCTGGAGGAAGGCCAAGGTGGTGGAGCCGGTGGTGGAGGAAGAGGTTCCTCCGGCTGCTGCTGGATCTTCGGTGGTGGAGGAAGAGCCAGAGCCAGTGGGCACAGGAGGTGCTGCTGCCACTGCTGCCATGTTTGTACACTTTTTTTTTTACTTTGAGAACAAGAAACTTAAGGTTCTATCCATTAGAGTGAGCTCACTTGTGTGCGGGTGGGTGCATGGGTGGTGGGCATCAGTCAGGCACAAACAGTGGGCATCAGCGGGTAGCACAGGATGTCTGCCACAGAGAGAGAGGGTACTATAGTGTGGGGGGCTCTTCCAGCAGTCAGGCACGAGCAGCAGCCCCATCCAAACATGTGCCAGGCTAGTAAGGGTCTCCACTCTCCAGTTGCCATCCCATTCCCTACGCACCCTCAATAAGGGCAGGATTTGCACATGCCAGCAAGGGAAATTCCAGTTGCCATCGCTACTAGCACACAAAGAAGGGCAGGATTTGCACGTGTCAGTCAGGATCTCATCCCTCCGCAGCACCCAAAGAAGGGTAGGATTTGCATGTGCCAGCCAGCCTTGGTCTCCCCATTGCCATCCCTAGCACACCAAGAAGGGCAGGATTTGCACATGCCAGCCAGGGCCTTTCTAGTTGCAATCCCTAGCATCCCCTAGCACCCCAAGGAGGGCAGGATTTGCATGTGCTAGCCACCAGGGTCTTTCCAGTTGCCATCCATAGCGCCCCAAGGAGGGATGGGTTTGCACATGCCAGCAAGGGTCTCATCCCTCCGCAGCACCCAAAGAAGGACAGGATTTGCACGTGCCAGCCAGGGTCACATCTCCTGTTGCCATCGCTACCAGCACCCAAGGAGGACAGGATTTGCATGTGCCAGCCAAGGTCACATCTCCCATTGCTATCGCTACTAGCACCCCAAGGAGGTCAGGATTTGCATGTGCCAGACAGGGTCTCTCCATTGCCATCCCAAGGAGGGAGGACTAAAGGCATCATCATAAATGCATGATATTACTTTGGTGTTCTTAATGTGTTCCCATTTCAGAGAAGAATCAGATGCCGGCCCCAGTACTGGTGCCACTTCCAGGGCAAGGAGGACCCCTAGGCTGAGGTCGCCAGTGACATCCCTAGACATTTGGTGGACAAGGTTGGATGTCTGGAGGTTTTATGACAAGGGCAATGGAATTGCCACATGCAAGGTAAGGCACGGGGACTGGAACAACAGGGAATGAATTGCCCTATGACCTTTTAGGAACGTAACTCCCCTGCAGAGAGAGATTGGCCTCCCAGTTCACCCACTTGTGAAGACAGAATGCAGGCAGGGCTTGACAGACCATTGGTCTGATGCAGTATGGCACTTCTTATGTTCCTATCTTTTAATGCTCTTTTTAGATCTGCCAGAAAAGATTCCAGCTGCAAAAAGAGGAGACCACATCGGGGCTCATTGCCCACATAGAGAGAACACATGGCAGGAGAGTGAGGTGGCAGGAGGAGGACTCTGTGGAGGTGTGGCCGCCGTGGAGCCTCAGCACCAGAAGAAGGGGGGTAAGGCAACCCAAAAAGATGGCATTTAAGCCCTTCCGCCTCTACAGCCCCGATGTGGACACCCCCGGGCTCCAGGAGTTTGATGAGGTCAAGGCCTTTCGGGCTGAGTTGGAGAGGCCCACCTGGGACTTCATGGCTGGTCTGCAGCAGATGACAGCAGCCACCATGGAGAACCATCTGGTGGAGCAGTTTATTTAATTTATTTATTTATTTATTTATTTGATTTATACCCCGCCCCTCCTGAACACAGCTCGGGGCGGCTTCCAACAATAAAATCAATAAAACAATTTAAAACATATAAAAATACACTCTCAAATATTAAAACAGGGCCCGGGATACAAAAATCAATAGGGCAGGGGAGATAAAAAAAAATCCCCTAGACCCTCCCCCCCTCCCCAAAGGTCTGGGCGAACAGCCAGGTTTTACACTGTCATCAAAAAACCAAAAGGCTTGGGGCCAGGCGAGCTTCCGCCGGTAGGGAGTTCCAGAGGCACGGCGTGGCTACCGAGAATGCCCTCTCCATTGTGGCCCCCCGCTTAACACGGGGGACCTCCAAGAAGGCATCCCCGGAAGACTGAAGGGTCCACACCAGAGTGCGGAGGGCGAGGCAGTCCCTGAGGTATGAGGGGCCGAGATGGTGAAGGGCTTTAAAAGTCAATACCAACACTTTGAACCTGGCTCGACACGCTATCGGCAACCAGTGCAGAGCCCAGCGCACAGGTGTTATGTGCTCCCGATGACCCGTCTCCGAAAGGAGATGGGCCGCCGCATTCTGCACTAGTTGCAGCCTCCGAACCAGGTACAAGGGAAGCCCCACGTAAAGGGCGTTGCAGTAGTCCAGCCTCGAGGTGACGAAGGCATGGATAAGGGAGGCCAGGTCTGGACTGGAGATGAATGGACGCAGCCTCCGCACCAGATGCAACTGGCGAAAGGCAGCCTTTGCGACTGCCTCAACCTGCCACTCCAGGCAGAGGTCCGCGTCCAACACCACCCCCAGACTCCGGACCTGTTGGGCTATGGGCAGGCGAACCCCCCAATCAGGGGGGTTGACACCTCCCTCACTCTCCCCACCACCATCACCTCCATCATATCGGGATTGAGCTTCAGTCTGCTCTGCCACATCAATTCCGCCACGGCCTCCAAACACTGGGATAGCACCGGTACGGCAGGGTCTAGGTCTGTTGAAAAAGAGAGGTACAGCTGAGTATCATCAGCATGCTGGTGACAACGCACCCCGAACCCTCTCACGACCTCCCCCAAGGGCTGCATATATACATTAAATAATAATGGAGACAGAATGGAACCCTGCGGAATGCCACATGATAAGGTGCGCGGGCAAGATGTTTCCTCCCCCAGCACCACCCGCTGGCTTCTCCCCAAGAGGAATGAATGGAACCATTCAAGAACAGTCCCATCCAGACCCCCCAGGTCACGCAGCCGTCTCAACAGCAGCCCATGGTCCACGGTATCAAAGGCGGCCGAGAGATCTAGCAGGATAAGAAATGTTGAACATCCTGCATCCATCTCCCAGCGGAGATCGTCGACCAGGGTCACCAACGCCTTCTTGGTGCCATAGCCGGGGCGGAACCCAGATTGAAATGGGTCCAGGAAACCGATGGTATCTAGATGTGCCTGGAGCTGGATTGCCACTGCCCATTCAATAACCTTCCCTAAAAAGGGAAGGTTAGAGACAGGTCGGTAGCTGGCGAGGGCATCCACATCTAAAGATGGTTTCTTCAGCAGGGGGCATACCACAGCCTCCTTGAGACTGGGCGATAACTTCCCCTGCTGCAAGGATGCATTAACAACCCTCGCCAGCACCGTCCCCAATGTCTCCCTGGAGGCTTTCACCAACCAGGATGGGCACGGATCAAGTTTGCAACAAGTGGCTGTCACAGACCCCAATACATCCACCGCATGGGCCGGCGTCACTTCCTGAAACTTCCCCCACAAAGATGGACCAGATAGGGCCTCCAACACCTCGTGCTCTCTACCTACTGCCCCATATCCCATGTCAAAGTCGGTCCAGGTGTTCCAGGTGTAGAAGAGGAAGGTGGAGGCATACGGCCAGTACGTCTCCACCAAGATGGAATGCCTGGAACTATACCACCAGGCGCTCTCCAGGTGGCATCTGGCCATGGAAGAGGCCGTGGAGTTTGCCATGGCCCACAGCTATGACCAACAAGAGTCCCGGTTGGCTGCCCCTCAGCCTTGTGCTGTGCCCCAATGGCTGTTGCCTTTCCCCCAAGTCCCGGGGGACAGAGACTTGGGGCGCTTATAGATGAGACAAAAAAGGTGACTGATCCTTTGATCAGCTGCCTTTCTTTGTGCTCATCTAAATTTCAAGGCCGGATCCTACCCTGCGTCTGACTGGGTCAGCGATCCTGGCCCCTCACCGCACTTCCGGGTTCCCTGGCCAAGTGCGCATGCATAGAAGGGCGTGCATGCACACAATGACTGTACGCCGTGTCTGAACATCAGACACGGCATACAGAGGAAGGCGGGGGAGAGATGCCGGCGCTGAACGATCCTGCTTGTGGGATCATCTAACAGCGCCCTAATAGTTTAATTTATGAGTTTCCTTTCAATGTTTGCTTTTGGTTTGAGAATGTTGTTGTTGTTGCTTTGTTCTTGTTGTTGTCATTTAAATAGTTTTAATAAAATTTGTTATATTTCTTGTTATGAGCATCGTTTGACCTGTCCAATCTTTTATCCCTATGTGTTGAAATTCTGGCTGGCAGGTGGCAGAATCTAAAACAGCTTGTCGATCCCTACCAGCAGCACCTGCCACCCCATGTAGTGTAGTTATTAACCCAAAGATGTGCTGTGCCAGAAGCAGGGTCTCAACTTGCAGACAGCCCCCCAGGAAGTGCAGGGCTTGTGTTTGTGTGGGTGGGTAGGACAGAGAGAAAGAGAGACAGGCTCCTTGGCAGTGGGCAGCAGGTGGCGGGAGCTGGTGGTCAGAGGGGTTTTATTTCCAGCAGCTTCAGAGGGCCCCCACAGATGGGTGCGGAGGAGTAGGCTTTTTGGGGGGATGGGATTGGCTTGCGTGCAGGCAGCAGGCTTCTGGATGCAGTGGAATGGAATGCGACCCAGTGACTGGAATGATGGTCCCAGAATCTAGTTGATGGTTCCTGGGATGGCCGGGCATGACTGATTCAGGGATAGTGGAATGACAGCCTAAAGCCTATCGGGCACACTTCATTCAATCATGCAATAGATGGTAGCAGCAGGTACAGAAATGCACACAGACAGGCAGGCAGGCAGGCAGGCACATATAATACATTGTGTTATATTCCATCACATTATGGTAGGTTTGCTGCGTGTTGGATGTGGGCAATGGGCACATGAGAACAGATGGGAGCTCTTCCTGGTTCTGACCGGTGGCAGCCAGGGTAGCTGGATACACCTACCTCTCCCCCTCCGACCACATCTCTCTCTTTCAAGCTGGGAACCTCTCTCTCTGTCTCTTGCTCTCTCTGGGCATATAGTGCAGGTGACAGCATGGGTGGGATCGTGTCTGTCTCTCCTTCTAGCAGTGGGGAGACTTTCTCTCTCTTTCTTATTTCTCTCTCTCTCTCTCTCTCGCCATGAACAGCAGGTTGCGTAAAGAAAAGGTGGAATGACAGTGCCCCGTGAGGGTGGGTCCTGGTGCCGGAGTGGTAGCTTCTAGATTTTGGCCACAGCCCTCCCTGATGGTAACTTGGCCCCAGAATCCTGATGCTGGGTCCTGGGGCTGGAGTGGCTGTTTCTTGATGCTGTGGAAAACATCGCCTCCATGCGAGGAATGATAGCCCCAGACCCATGACGGTGGGGCCTGGGGCTAGAGTGGCAGCTTCTGGATATTGGCCACAGCCCTACCTGCCTGTAACTTGGCCCCAGAACCCTGATGGTGGGTCCTGGTCCTAGAGTGGCTGTTTCTTGATGTGGTGGAAAGACATTGCCTCCGTGCAAGTGATGATGGCCCCAGATCCATGATGGTGGGTCCTGGGGCTAAAGTGGCAGCTTAAAGATATTGACCACAGCCCTCCCTGCCACTAATGTATGCCCCAGAAGCATGTCGGTGAGTCCTGGAGCTGGAGTGGCTGTTCCTTGATGCAGTTGAAAATTGGCTCTCTGTGCGAGGAATGACGGGCCCCAGACCCATGGTGGTGGGTCCTGGGGCTAGGGTGGCAGCTTGAAGATATTGGCCACAGCCCTCCCTGACTGAAACTTGGCCCCAGAATCCTGATGGTGGGTCCTGGGGCTGGCATGGCAGCTTCTAGATACATATTGGCCACAGCCCTCCCTGCCAGTAATGTAGGCCGCAGAACCCTGACGGTGGGTCCTGGGGATGGAGTGGTTGTTTCTTTTTATATATATATATATATATATATATATATATATCTGTACCCTAAATCTAACTGATTTTAACTATACTAAACCTATTGAACTAAATGGAATATCCTAATAATTAACTACAAAGGCCTTGTCCAGTTATCCTACAAATGCACCGTATCTCTATCTATCTCTATAACTAAGCTAACTACTATGTATATCTATCTAGTAACTATCTATCTAATAACTATCTATATATATATACACAATATTACACAGGGGAAAACACAAAGAACACAGGGAGGGGTACAAAACTGAAATGAAAATCAATCTAATAATAATCCTACTCTAAATAAATCCAAAACTTAAAACAGGGGAAGGGAANAAGGAAGATGGAACACAGGGAGGGGTAAAAACAAAAAATAACACCTAAATCTATCTAATCTAAGCTAAATAAATAAAACTATGGAGGTAGATGGGTTGGATGTGTGAAATAGGAGGAGGATGGCAATGGATTGAGGAGACCAAAACTGCTGGAGAGGGAGTCTTCTGAAACGTCTGCTGTTCAGGAACAGTGACTAGCTCAGAAGGTGTTGGGAAGGGAGGAGGCAATCACTTTTGTTTCTTGCTGTGCCCGCCTCACCGTAAGCCCCATTGGCTCTGTGCAGCCTAGCCCGTGGCCAATTGCAGACTGAGAAGCCAGTGGTCTGAGGTGAAAAGGGATGGTGATTCGGCAGGCTGGCTGTTACTCCAAGCCTCTCCACCCCTGGTGTCTGGAAATCTGCTCCTCAGCTGACTCCCCCTCCCTGTCACATTTTGCCTTCCAGTGAGACGTTTTTGCCACCCGAACTCACCTGAATGCGATCCGAACTGACTGAACTGTTTGGTCATTTTGACGTTCGGAATTGACTTCGGTTCGGTCTGTTCATGTTCGGATTCAGGTTCGGGTTCGGACATCCGAACAGGCCAAGTTTGGGTTGAACTCCGAACTTCCGAACTGCATTCGCCCATCCCTACCACCAAGGTGGACACAGTGGCTGATGGTGGGGCTGATGGTGTGTGTGTTCAGGTTGTTCAAGGATGCCACCCTGGCCTTGAGTGGGGAGCTGGCTACAGTGAGGCCACTTTTAAACGAGACACTTAGAAGTGCCTCTGGAGCCCCATATTCAAGAGGAAAGCTGCACGGGGAGTATTTACACTCTCCCCATGCTACTGGAAGTGATGTGCTGTCCATTTTCTTCAGCGGCGGCAGCTGCAGATGTGTGCCTTTCAAGAGGCGTGTTCTGTAGACCTGAAAATTGAGGTCTACAGAATGCACCTCTTGAAAGCCCCATGTCTGCAGCCGCCACTGCAGCAGTAGGGTAAGCAACAGCACTAGCTCTTCTCCCCTCTTCCCCTGCTGGACAATCTCTGGGCAGGCACTGTGGGCACAGGCCACTGCAGCAGTCGAAGCAACCAATCACAACCCTACCCCACAAGAAAAACTCTACCCCACAAGTACAGAGAGCGCAGTCTAGAGCTACCTTGATTAGTCCTGTGTGGATGTCATCTGTGATCCATTGGTGGATGACACCTGCTGAAACTGATCTCACAAAACTGGACCAGGCGGAGAATTCATATGAGGTAGATATAATGGCAGGTGGACACTGGTGGAAACTTAAGGTTGGCAGAACCCCAGCTATCACAGGGATCCCACTTACAGAGAGTGCCCCAAGGTGGCCAAGCAACATGTAAGGTAGTGAAAATGGCAGGCAGGCACTGGGCAGGTGGTAGCACCACAGATGTAGCATGGTGTCAACTTCCAGAGAGCTCCCCAGGTGGGAAGAATAATAGGAGAAAGAGAGAGAAAGAGAGAGAGAGAGAGAGAGAGAGAGAGAGAGAGAGAGAGACCCCATAGGTGACTGGTAACTGTCGACAGTGGGGTGGCACAGGAGTGGATGCTAGACAGGGGGTTGGGAGGGGTTCTAGAGAGTTCTATAGGGCTTATAAGAATAACCCACACCCCCCACAAGTCACCTATGAGACAGACACTGGAAGGGGGCAACCAGTATTTAGGCAGGAGGAATTGCA
The DNA here is from genome assembly GCA_003113815.1 of Sphenodon punctatus. Lineage (NCBI taxonomy): Eukaryota > Metazoa > Chordata > Lepidosauria > Sphenodontia > Sphenodontidae > Sphenodon > Sphenodon punctatus. The sequence goes on along the minus strand of QEPC01011977.1, from coordinate 108,295 downwards.
AACAGAGAGAGATGGTATATAGAGAGGAGCAGCAACACTCACACTAGACTTGGTGGTGTGCCACTCACCCCAAGTCATAGGGTAGCTTAGGGAACCCCAGCAGAAATAGGATGACCTTCAGAAAAACCAGCTTCTCCACCAACAAAGGTGGCATCCATGAATGGTGTGAACTATTCCCCCACCCCCCCATGGCAACAGACCCCACCACACATGGCAACAGACCCCCACCACATCTGGCCTTTTTGTGCCCAGTAGAGGCACAGTGGAGGCACAGAGAATGGATCACAGATGACATCCACACAGGGCTCATCCAGGTAGCTCTGGACTGCGCTCTCTGCACTGTCTCTTTCTTGTGGGGAACCATTGATGATCCCATCAATAATGGGAGTCACCATCTCCATCGCCTTACCCACCAACATCCCCTCTATCTTGTCAAGATTCAGCTTCAGTCAATCAGCCCTCATTCAGTCCCCCACAGCTGTCAGATACCAAGTAAGCACAAAGACTGCTGGGCCTGGGTCTGTGGAAAGAGAGAGGTAGATCTAGGTGCCATCAGCATATTGGTGACACCACACAGCAACCCCCCTAATCACCTTGCCAAGTGACTGTATATACACGTTGAACAGGAGAAGGGACAAAATAGAACCCTGAGGGAATCCACACAAGAGGTCTCAGTATGATGAAAAACAATCCCCAAGCACCACTCGCTGAGTTCCTCTGGTCAGGAAGGATCAGAACCATTCAATAACAGTCCTGCCCCCCATGCCCTGTATCGGCCCCTGCGGTCAGCTGGGGGCGCACTTTTGGAGGTCTCCCAGGTATTCCTGGGGGCTACCTTTGAGAGGGCGTTCTCGGTGGCAGCACCACCGGTGTGGAATTTCCTCCTAGTGTAGATTTGTCTCTGTCCGGATCTCCCCTCCTTCCGTAGACAGTGCAAGACCTGGCTGTTTCACCAGGCATTTGGAGAGGGAGATGGGTAGTGGGTGCAGGGGGATTTCTTTGGGGGGAGGAGGGGTAATCTTTTTTTTTTACTGGGCATCAGTTGTTTTATTTGATGTTTGTTTATTGATGGTTTATTGATGACTGGTCCCACTGTCACCCCCCCCTCCATGTCTACATGTCTTCAATCTCTCCCTTTCCACAGGCTCCTTCCCCTCTGTCTTTAAGCATGCCACTGTCTCCCCCCATTCCTCAAAAAGCCCACCCTGGACCCATCTGACCCCTCTAGTTACTGGCCAGTCTCCCACCTTCCCTTTGCCTCAAAGCTCCTGGAACGTGTCGTCTACTCCCGCTGCCTGGACCTCCTCTTTGCCAATTCCTCCCTGTACCCTCTCCAATCCGGCTTCTGCCCCCTCCACTCTACTGAAACTGCCCTGGCCAAGATCACCAATGATCTACTTGTTGCTAAATCTAAACACCTCTGCTCCATTCTTGTCCTCCTTGACCTCTCTGCTGCCTTTGATACTGTCGACCACTTGCTCCTATTGGACTTGTTTTATTCTCTGGGCTTCCATGGTTCTGTCCTTGACTGGTTCTCCTTCTTCCTCTCTGACTACTCCTTTAAAGTCTTGCTCTCCGAGTCAAACTCCTCCTCCCTCCCCCTTTCGGTTGGGGTCCCCCAAGGCTCCGTCCTTGGCCCTCTCCTCTTCTCTATTTACACCCTATCCTTTGGCAAAATTATTGCCTCCCACGGGTTCCAATATCATCTCTACGCCGATGACACCCAACTCTATCTTTCTATGCCCTCTCTCTCCTCTTCTGTCCACTCACGCCTCGTCAACTGCCTCTCTGACATCTCCGTCTGGATGTCCCGACGCCACCTCAAGCTCAACATGACAAAAACCGAACTCCTAATTTTTCCTCTCTCCCCTTCCTCTCCCTCTAACCTGCCCATCTGCATCGATGGAGTCACTATCCATCCTGTTCTCCAAGCCTGTAGCTTGGGCTTCATCTTTGATACGCACCTCTCTTTTAAACCTTACATTGACTCTGTGGTCAAACCCTGCCGATTCGCCCTCCATAACATTGCTCAGATCCGCCCCTTTCTCTCTACCTCCTCAGCCAAAACCCTTGTTCATGCCATGGTTATCTCTCATCTTGATTACTGCAACCTCCTCCTTGCTGGCCTCCCTCGCTCTCACCTGTCCTCCCTTATCACAATCCAAAACTCCGCTGCCAAGGTCATTCACTCTGCCCGTCGCTTCGACCATGTGCATCCTGTCCTCTTCTCTTTCCACTGGCTCCCCATTCCTGAATGTATTCTGTTTAAACTCCTGGTTCTCACATTCAAAACACTCCACAACCAAGCTCCCCCTTACCTCTTGAACCTAATCTCCCTACACACTCCTGCATGTGCTCTCCGCTCTTCCTCTGTCCCCTCCTTCACTCTCCCTTGTTTCTCCTGCTCACCTAACCGCCTTCGTCCCTTCTCCCTCGCTGCCCCCCATGCCTGGAACTCCCTCCCTACCCACATCCACCTTTCCCCCTCCCTCTGCTCCTTCAAATCCCTCCTCAAGACCCACTTTTTCCTCACCGCCTTTCCCAATGCCTGCTCGTCGATCCCTGTATACTTACTGTCTGCCCTCCTCTGCAGACTGCTGCAACCAACCTGATTGTAACCAAGCCAAGCACACGCACCTGAAACTTCACATCCGCTTGAATGTTGTTTGTCTTCTCCCCTGTCTCTCCCACTGTCCCCTCTCCCTCTCTCCCCTCCTTGTCTTTTAGATTGCAAGCCACAGGCAGGGACCGCCTCTATTATTATGTTTCTGTACAGCACCAAGTACATGACTGGTGCTATATAAATGTTTATAATAATAATAATATTATAATAATAATTGATGTTTATTTATAATAAATGTATTTTTGATATTTGTTTAATATATATTGTTCGCTGCCCTGAGCTGCCAGTAGGCACAAGGGAGCAGGTTACAAATTGTGATGATTAGAAATTGTAGTTGATTAATTAATTAAGCCTTTTGTCAATTAATTAAGTGGTACACATGTGCATATAATTGCATACATTAACATATATTTACATATATTTGCATAGATTTTCATAATTTGCATGCATTGGGTGAATTTGCCTTCTGCTGGAATGCGTCCCCTTGAGCTACGGACTCAGAACTATGAACTGTCAAAAGGTCCTGGCAGCTAACCAATTAATCGGGGGACAAATATTAATCAGTTTTAGACAGATTAATCAATTAATAGGTTTGACTAATAAATCAATGGTCACAGACCTAATAATACAAATTAATAATTAACAATTAATAATTAATAATTAACATGGCACCCAGCCACCGTGGGGTATTTCCTGCAAGTATGTGCCCTGTGATAGATGGGGTTCTGCCAAGCTAAATGAGGGAGACAGTGGCCACTGTTCCTGCACACTCTGCTGCTGCTGCCTGCCTAAAGGAGAGAGAGTCACCAATGTGCCTTTATGCTGCCCGCTGGAAAGATACAGAAAGGCTCTGTGCCTATATGCTGATTCTGCCTGCCAGAAGGAGAGAGGTGCCCTTGGCACTCCTTCCTTAGGGGTGTGCATTTTGTTTTCATTATTATAATAACAAAAATGAAAGAACATCATAATGAATTTTTTTATTGTTATGAATTAATAGGAAAAACATGAAAACACATTTTTCGGTTTACCTTCTTATTTCTCATGCAATATTAATTAAACTTGGCAGGGTTGTTTCCCCAATAGAGGGCATTCTGTGTCCCAAAATGTCATAAATATTGGATAAAAGAATCCAATTTTATAAATGGTTGAATTTTGTTATTTTACAAAAATTTGCATACACATTCCTGGCTTTATGTCTTTGTTTTCAATCTGATTTGGATGTAACCTTGCAAGATTCTACTTCTCCCTAATATTACCATCTCTGCCAAGGTTCAGAAGTATTTGATAAAGGGTCCTTATGTTATAAGCGATGAACATTTCTGGCTGTTACAGCTTTGTATTCTATCCATTTTATATGAAATTTGGCAAGATTGTATCTCATATCTTCAGGATCATCTCTGCCAAACTGTAAAAATATATGATAAAGGGTCCACATTTTATAAGCAATTGAATTTTCCCTCTTGAAGATTTTTGTTATTCAGCTAAATAGCACATGTTGTGCCATTCTAAGACAGGCATAGCAGGGGAGAGGGGGCTGCAGAAGGGAGGGGGAGCAGACTGACAGACACATTCATGGGCCAGTTACTAGGGATGGGCGAACGCGGTTTGGAAGTTCGGAGTTCGGCCCGAACTCGAACTGTTTGGACGACAGAACTCGAACCCAAACCCAAACGCGAACATACCGAACAAACCGAAAACCGAACGGCAAAATGGCCGAACAGTTCGGTCAGTTTGGATCACGTTCGGATGAGTTCGGGTGGCAAAAAAAGGTTCACTGAAAGGTCAAACATTACAGGGAGGTGTCAGTCACTGAGGAGCAGACTTCCAGGCACCAGGGGTGGAGAGGCTTGCAAGAAACGAAACTAATTATCTGCCTCCCCACTTCCCAACACCTTCTGAGCTAGTCACTGTTCCTGAACAGCAGG
>QEPC01011977.1:88192-100812 GCA_003113815.1 Sphenodon punctatus | reverse complement strand
CGGTTAGATTTAGTGTAGACAGATATATATAATATTAGATTTAAAAAAATAAGAAAACCCCATATAAAAACCAAAAAACCAAATAAAGAACAAAAGAAAACCCAATAAAAAACCAAAAAAACATAAAAAACAAAAAAAAACCCATAACAACACTTCCCGAATGGCCGAACAGCCGAACTGAACAGCCGAACAGCCGAACCGAACAGCTGAACGGCCTAACCGAACAGCCTGTTCGGATGAACGAACCAAACATCCGAACCCGAACTCGGCGAACGAACCGAACGAACGAACCGAACGAACTGAACAAATCCGAACCGAACGAATGAACCGAACGGACGAACCGAACGCAGCCGAACCGAACGGCCGAACCCGAACAGCAATCTGTTTGCCCATCCCTACTAGTTACTGCATGCTTCCACCCTTACAGGAGCACCAATCAGTGGTGGCTTCAAGATGGACTTAGAGGGTAGATATAAGCTACTGTTCTTTGGGCTTGCTCTTTGTCTATGTTTAGTTATGACTTTGCTCAAAGCGTTTTCTCAGGCGTTGCTGGAAGATTTGTGTGTGTGTGTGTGTGTGTGAGAGAGAGAGCTTAATGCAAGTATTCAGCTAGCTACATAAATCCAATGCTGTCCAACATCCCCCTGCCCCCTCCTGGAGTGTTCTCTGCAAGTTGATGGGCAGAGATGACAGATATATCCTCAGGTCAATTGACTTGACATTTCAAAGACACCCTGGTTGGAACACAGATGTGATTGTCTTTCTCACTGCATGCTTCTAGCTGTCCAGGAGCAATCCTGGGTGGCTCTGAGGTGGGCATAGAAGGGACATAACTAGGACTTCAGGCAGCAGGGAAGAGGGCAGGGAAAAGCATCCCAGAAATCAGGAGACATGGTTCACACATCCCAGCTGGTCAGTTGTCATTAAAATAACATCCTGCAGCACTGTGACAGAGGGCATAAGAGAATCCCTTATTGGTTCTTTCGTAAGCAAATGTTGATAACTTCTCATTAACAAGTGATGAAAAGGGTGGTGGTCACAACACAGAATGATATATGACTGACATTTCTGCTGACCAATTGGCATCACAAGCACATCTTGTACCACAGTGACAAACATAAGAGTATTCCTGACATAGGCTCATACTCTCCAGATGCTGTGTAGATGTATAACTTTGGTACCCTTCATCAGATTCTTTTGATATGTGGAAGAGATGCTCCTAAAGGTCTGAGATAGAAGCCTTCCAAATTAATGTAAACTGGCTGAAATACAAAGACATTACAGCCGAAAATGCATTTAAAAGTAAATCTTTCATAACATCGGGTCCCTTTATCCAATCCTTCTGAAATTTGGAAGGAGAAGTACTCTTGGAGAGTGGTATAATATTGCCTAGTTTCACCAAATTGTATCAGAGACAAAGATGTTACTGCCAGGAATGTGTAGGCAGAATTTTGCAAAATAACAAATTTTAACTGCTTATACAATTGGATTCCTTTAACCCTTCATTATGAAATTTGGCACATATAATGCCCTCCATTGAGGGTGTAGTCCTGCCAAATGCAATCAAAATTGGATTAAAAATAAAAAAGGTTACATCTGAAAATGTGTTTTCCATTGAAACCAACTGAAATAAAAAACAAAAGTAAAAACAAAAACAAAAAAGACTAACAAAATATAATGAAAACGAATGGCATTTTAATATTAAAACCAAAATGAATAATGAAAACAGAAGAGAGTTACTGTGCACATCCCTACTTCAGACCAGACAGAAATTTCTTTCTTACTCTCCCGTCAACTTAAATGCAAGCTGCACCTCTCTGAGGTGAGGCAGGCAGGCACCACTGTGTTATCCACTAATGCTTTTTAGGACATGATTGCCCTCTAACTCCCACTGGCTATCAAGCACTGACAGCGTCTCTATGCACACCAGCCACTTCTGCAATGCATGTGACGACTAACAGTTAACTGCAACAGTTTTGGATGAGAAAGCATCACAACAGAACCAACTTAAAGCCATTATTAAGAAAAGGCAAAGCATGCAAGTGAATTTCCATTAACATGAATGGAATGCCCAATGGAAAATGAAATTTTAAACGGAAACAAAATTAAAACAAAACGAAAAAAAATAGCTATTTTTTTTTTTTAACAGGGAAACTATAATCTAAAATAAAAAAGAAATTGTCCTCTCCTAAACACCCTTACTCTCCAGCCAGTGTAGACTTGTGGCTAAAGTACTGGTCAGAGCCTTGGGTTCAAAGCCCATTTTAGCAATGAACACATTGGGTGGCCTCGGGCAAGTCACTGTCCCTCCACTTCAGTCCCCTACCTATAAAGGTGCAATAATCATCATCACTCTCCTCACAGGGTTGTTGTGAGAATGAACAAAAAGTATTGTAAAGCACTCTGAACACTGAAAATGATAAATTATGTTTTCAAATGGTGAGCTCCAGAACAAAGATTTATTTGCCAGTTTTAGTTATTATTATTATTATTAACAAACATTTATATAGCGCAAGCAGTGTACCTGGCACTTTACAAAGTAATAAAATTGACACGGTCCCTGCCCCTAGGGCTTACAATCTGAGAGACAGGAGCTGGGGGAGAGACTTAGGAAGGGGAACAGAGGGAGAGACAAGGGGTCTAACATTCATGAAGATGCGAGGTCTCAAGTGCACGTACTTGGCTTGGTTACGATGAGAATGACAGCAGGCAGGTCCATGTTGCAAGGATAAGGGTAAACCGATCGTAGGTATAGGAATAGTGGCTCAGCAGGATAAAGAGTCAGACAGAGCAGAGCGAAAGAGGTGAGTTTTAAGGAGAGATTTGAAGGTATGAAGGGAGGGGGCAAGGCGGATGTGGACAGGGAGGGAGTTCCAGGCATGGGGGGCAGCAAGTGAGAAGGGACGAAGGCGCTTAGGGGAGCAGGGAAGGCGTGGAAGGGTGAGAGAAGGGACAGAGGAGGAGCGAAGTGCACGGGCTGGAGTATGGAGGGCGATAAGTGCAGAGAGGTAGGGGGGAGCAAGGTTGTGAAGAGCTTTATAGGTGAAGACTAGGAGCTTGTGCAGGATTCGTTCAGGAAGGGGAAGCCAGTGAAGCGAAGAGAGGAGGGGCTGCACATGGTCGAAGCGACTGGCGAGGTAGATGACCCTGGCAGCAGAGTTTTGGACAGAGATGAGGGGAGAAAGGTGAGACCGGGGAAGGCCAGTGAGAAGGAGGTTACAGTAATCGAGGCGAGAGATGACCAGAGCATGAACAAGAGTTTTGGCAGACGAGACAGAGAGAAAAGGGCGAATCTTAGCAATGTTATGGAGGGAGAAGCGACAGGATTTAGCAACAGAGTCAATGTAGGGTTTAAAAGAAAGGGCTGAGTCAAAGATGAAGCCTAGGCTACGGGCTTGGGGGACAGGCAGGATGGTGACTCCATCAATAGTTATTGACAGTGAGGAAGGAGAGGAAGGATGAGGGGGGAAGATAAGGAGTTCAGTTTTAGCCATGTTGAGTTTGAGTTGACGTTGAGACATCCAGGTAGAGATGTCAGAGAGACAGTTGATGAGACGAGCTTGAACAGAGGGAGAGAGAGAGGGAGTAGAGAGATAGAGTTGAGTGTCATCAGCATAGAGGTGGTATTGGAAGCCATGGGAGGCAATGAGTTTGCCTAAGGATGAGGTATAGATCGAGAAGAGGAGAGGGCCAAGAACAGAGCCTTGAGGAACACCAACTGAGAGGGGGAAGGAGGAGGAGGTGGAGTTGGAGAGAGACACATTAAAGGAGCGGTCAGAGAGGTAGGAGGAGAACCAGTTATGGACAGAGCCACAAAAGCCAAGGGAGTGAAGGGAATCCAGCAAGAGTGAGTGGTCAACAGTATCGAAGGCAGCAGAGAGATCAAGGAGGACAAGAATGGAATAGAGACGTTTAGATTTAGCCACCAGAAGATCGTTGGTGATCTTAGCGAGAGCAGTTTCAGTAGAATGAAGGGGGCGGAAGCCAGATTGGAGGGGGTCAAGGGAGGAGTTGGAGGATAGGAAGTCAAGGCAGCGGGAGTAGACAACACGTTCAAGCAGCTTGGAAGCAAAAGGAAGGAGTGAGACAGGACGATAGCTAGAAGGGTCAGAGGGGTCAAGAGTGGACTTTTTGAGAATAGGAGAGACTGTGGCATGTTTGAAGGCAGAAGGGAAAGAGCCAGTAGAGAGGGAGAGGTTGATGATGTGCAGGAAGGAAGGGGCGACAGTGGGAGTAATGGAGGTGAGGAGGCGGGAAGGAATGGGATCAAGGGGGCAAGTGGAAGGGTTGGAGGAGGAGAGCAGAGAGGAGATTTCCTTAAGGGAGGCAGGGGAGAAGGAGGACATGAGAGAAGGAGGGGGAGGATGTAATTACATTTGATTCTGTTTAATTGTTATTTGGCTCTGTTGTGCTGGGCTGTAAATACTTGGGCTGAAACTATCTCTTGCTGTTCTTGTGATTCTCATAGAAAACTGGGCTTTCTGAGAGATTTTTCTGATTGAGAACGAGCCGAGATAAAAAGAACTGCACGTGCACAAAATAGTCTCTGTGGCTGTTCTGTGCATGCACTGCCCATTTCCAAAAGTGGCATTGCCATCATTGCCACCATTTTGGAAAAGGGCAGTCAGTTTGTGCATGAAAAGAGTGTGCAATTTATTTTCATTTTTATGAAAATAAAAAAAAATCTCATTTTCATTTTCATAAAAAACAAAAACAAAAAAATAATGCAATAATTATTAATGAATAATAATGAATGAAATAAATAATCATGCATTTTTTTCATTTTTGCTATTATTTTTGTTATTGCCTGGCCCCATTTTATAGGGAAAAACTGGTAAAGAACTTCTGGGAGGGGAGAAGGGAGCAGACACCAGGAGACATGATAGACATCTCCACTGATGAATGGGCATAGCAAGCACATCTCACACAGTGACATGGCTCTCTTTGATTGCTCAATGCTTCCAGCCTGCCAGAACCAATCATGGAGGCTTTGGGAGGACACTGGGAAGGTTTTATATTGCCACAGTCAGCCTGTTTGCACTTGTTCTGGGTTAGTCTCTTGCTTGTCAGGTGGCATCTGCAGAATATTGGTGCTTTCTTGAAAGAAATCTTCTCCAGCTCTCACTGTTTCCTCTTCCCTTCCTCAAACCAATCATCCTACAACACCCTGCCCCCACCAGAACCAGAACCAGAACCAGAGAGAGAGATGCGAACTATTGCTAGAACGAGGGGGCGGGGAGGTTCTGGGATGAATAGGGATTGTGATTCAAGGTTAGGAAGGGTACAAGCACCCACAGACACTATGAACAGCGAGGTTGTTCCTGGAAACAAACACTCAGGATTGTATAGTGTCTGTCGGATGAATAATCCACAGTCTGGATCATCATGGGGTATCTGGAGTGAGCGCACACCTTTTGCTGTCACCACTACCATACACACAGGGCAATAGGAAGGGAAGGGAGGTGGAGTAGGTAAGGGAGGAACAATGGTGTCAAATCCCGGGAAGGGGGGAAAGGGGACAGGACACAGGCACTCAAGGAGGGTCCAGGGATAGTGCCACAAGGGGTTAACAAGGATTAACACTTACCGGGTTGGGTTGTTCTCATTCACTACAGACACTCATCACACACGTTCATCATAGTCGCACACCACACACACAGCATGCACTAGGGTCTCCAGGGAGAAAGGGCAAGGTCCAAATCAGCAGGGGGCCAGTCTCACAGACAGTTAAGCTCTGATCACCAGCAAGGGCTAAGGCAAAAAGGAGCTGCTTTTATGTCCCTCCAAGAGGCGTTGCTGCTGGAGCTCTGAGCGCCGTGGCACTGGAAGTGAGGCTAGGGGTGTGGTTTCTGATTGCTGGGGCCACAGCTCTGGAGCCACGCCCCCAGGAACAGCATGAGGCCGCGGGTGTGTGTCCTGCCCTGCAGCTGCTTCTGCCGCCGGATCATGCAGCAGCACTGACAGCAGCTCCGGTGGTGTCTCCCCATCCAGGGTTGCATCGGAAGACCAGGACTCCACAGGTAAAGGCTCTTCTCGGGGAGGGTGTGTGTCCTGAGCGTTGTGCCGGCTGCGCCCCGACTGGCCCGCCTGCCGCACCCTGACAGAGAGAGAGGCACACACCCTGCCCACACTGCAACCCACCCACTAGAACCAGAGAGAGAGAGAGAGAGACCACATCTGTGCCCCCCACCAGCTGCCACCCACCAGAATGAGAGAGTGAGAGACCATCTGTGCCCACAGCTGCTGCCACCTATCGGTATGAGTGAATGAAGCCAGTCTGTCTCTCCTATGTCCTACCTAGTCTGGGGCAATCTCTGCAAGCTGAAGTGCCCTGCCAGTCTGGGGGTTCCAATGTTACCCCACCCCTGGGGTGATCAGTTTGAGCTGAAGACACCCTGCCAGTCTGGGGGGTTCCAATGTTATCCCCCTGGGGTAGTCGCTGCATGCTGAAGATGCCCTGCCAGTCTGGGGGGGTTCCAAAGCTGCCTCCCTAGGGAGCTCTCTGTAGACTGATAGCCTGCCAGACTTTGGGGTGCCAATGTCAATGACTGCCACTACCTGCTGCCTCTGGTCCTCTGTCACCTGCCTGCCTGGCACGTCCCACTACTGCTGCTCCTCCTGCCAGTGCGCCTCTCTTTCACACAAGTCCTGTCTCCCTGGGGTGCTCTCTGCAAGATGATACCCTGCCAGACTTTGGGGTGCCACTGACAGTGCCACTACCTGCTTTCTCTGCTCTTCCTCCATCTGCCACCACTGTCTGCTCCTGCTAGTGCATGTCTCTCTCACAAGTCCTGTTCCCCAGGGCAATCATTGCAAGTTAATGCTCTGACACACCTTGGGGTGCCAAAGACAACAGTACCAAATGCCCAGAAAGGCAATTAGCTCCTGCCTGCCGCTGTTTCTTCTTCTTCTTCTTCTTCTTCTTCTTCTTCTTCTTCTTCTCATTTGTCTTGCCCATGGGGTGTTATCTGCCATACTTTGAGGTGTAAAAGCAAGCCTGATTGATGCTCATCTGGAAAACTGCTGCTGCTGCCGCTTCTGCCAATCTGTATTGTCTGTTTCTCTTATTAGCCCTGCCCTCTCCCCCCCCCCGGAGTAGTCTCTGCTAGTTTAAGCCCAACAGATGTGGGACAGCATGATTCCTTTGTCAGTCCCTGCTGCTTCTCAGTGCCAGACTGCCCACTGCATGCCCATGCCCAGATACTCCATCTTTTGCCTGCCTGCTGCAAGCCAGTCATTCCCTGATATTCTTTTTCCAAGAAGTTGAAGCCTTGCAGGGGCACATGCCACTGTCTGTCTCCTTCCTCTGTGAGTCACAATGTCTTCTGCTTCTGTGCCCCCCTGTGCCAGCTGCCTGCCAGTGTCTGCTCTTGCTCTGTCCCCTGCCTGCATGCTTCATGGCAGTCTCCCAATAATATTTCTGTTGCTCTGCGGCACTCTTGGGTAGAGATGGGCGAACAGAACGCTGTTTGGATGTTTGGTCATTCGGTTCGAAACCCGAGTTTGGGTTCAGCTGTTTGGTTCAGTGGAGTTCGGTTTGGCCGAACTCAGCCAAACATTCAAAAAAGTGCTATTGGTACAGAAACTGAAACCGAATTTTTTTTAGAATCGGTATTTTTGGCCCTGAAACCACCCCTGGTGTCCACCCCTCGTGCCAGGAAGTCTGCTCCTCAGCTGCCTCCCCCTTCCAGTCACGTTTTCCCCACCCAAAGTCACATTTTTCCCACCCCCAAACTCATCCGAACTCATCCGAACTTTTCTGAACTGTTCGGAAGTTTGAGCGTTTGGATCAGAAGTTCAGTTCGGTCATCCAAACAGGCTGAGTTCAGGCCAAACTCTGAACCTCCGAGCTGCGTTCGCCCATCCCTACTCTTGGGAATTTAAGGGAAGGGGGAAAGTGCTTTGTAGAAAAAATACAAGTGTTTCCTAAGCCTTAAGAAGCCCTAAAGTGCTTCCCCTTGGAATGCAATGCAAAAACTAAAATGAAACTAAAATTAAAATAACGGGAAAAAATTGAAAACGAAAACAAAAACGACAATTTTAAAAATGAAAACAAAAAAAATGACACGTGCCCCTTGTGCACACCCCTAGTGCATGAGCAAATGGTTGTCCCACATGCACAGAATGGGTGCCTTTTTCCAAAACTGCAGTAGTGCTGCCAGCACCATTTCAGAAAAGGTCAATGCATGCGCAAAATGACCATGGTGGCCATTTTAGCATTCGCAGTTCTTTTTTCTTTTTAAACGAGATTCTCAGCAAGATCTCACACCATTACCAAGATCTTGCTAAGGGTTCTCAATTTCTTGTGAGATTCTCATGAGAATAAACAAAAATCTATTCTTGTTTTAGCCCTTGTAAATACATATTTCTTGCATGAACTATTTTCAAGGTTCATTTTTGTAATTTTTCTTTAACTGATAGTTTATCTGCAGTAAATATTTATTTTCCCCTGCTTTATGTTAAAATAGTCCCTTTACAATGGGTGATTTCAGACGTTACGGGGCCGCTTGGTCCTGTACCGAAATCACGGAAATCATTCCCCCCCGGGATCACCCCGTAACGCCATAGCAGACGTGCCGGGGGGATCCCGGCGGGGAATGTGGGAGGGGGCGGGACCGCGTGGCTCAACGTGCAGCCGCATGGCCCTGCCCCCTCCATGCACCCCGCTGCCCACCCTCCAGGGAGACGGGCGGGCGGCAGGGCCACTGCGGCCGCCGCGTCGGGCCGTGGCAACCGGCCAGACGTGACTTTTTTTTGGTCCCCGCTGGGGATCTTTTTGACAACGCTTCCCGGGACATTCCTCCGGCTAGCCCGGGAAGCGTGGTTCAAATTGACCCCATGTGGGTATTCACCGTGGCGAACATCTGGCGGCCGCCAAACAGACGTTCGAGACACGGTGACCACAGGTGGGTATTCACCGTGGTTCACCGTGATCTCGTAACATCTGAAAATACCTAATAAAAGTCCTAGTTTGCTTACATTGTGTGAAAAATTAGGAATCAAAAAGAAAAATAATAATTGATAAAAATATTGCATTTGGATGAAAGGAAGAAAACCTGCAGAAGCCACTGATTTCACTTCTGAAGTGTGTTATATATGAGCAAGGAGAATAGGCTGTAATCTTTATAGGGAACTGTGTGGACAATACATTTTCTCAGGGCCTGATCCAAAGCCCATGGAAGGCAATGGGAGTCTTTCCACTAACCTCAGTGAAGTTTGGATCAAGCCCTCGGTGTATCAGAATGTTTCAGCATTCCATTTTGGTTGGGTTTATTTACTCTTAAGCTTAGAAAGATTAATGTTTGTTTTCTCTCTGTTATGTCTCCTCCTTGTTTCAGCTTCCAGGCAATTCCTCCTCACTAGGGATCTTGGCTCTCACAGTTTTAGCAGGTCTAGTTTTAATCTCATTCAAGTAATTCTGTAGAACATTCCCAAGAGCTGACACATAGGAAATCTCTTCATTTGTTACATTGGAAAGTTGCTACATCCTGGGTGGGTGTTTTTCACAGGGAACTGGATGAGTCTCCTACAACTTTAACAGATTTATCCCTTTTAATGTGCTCACTTAAACATTGCTTTGTGTTTTCACTGATGGGAGGCTAGGCAGATATTAAATCACTAAAATTAGTCATTAGGAATATTTATTTCTATATCATATATTTATTGACATGTGATTCAATTTTCTGGCTTGCTACTGACAATTTTTTCCTACATCTTTAGCCACCTGAAGCAAATAGCATTGCTTTGATGGCCTTGTGTTCTTTGACCTTTCTCAAGGGCAAGTGTGAGGAGCTAAACAGAATTATTTAATCTACCAATATTAAATTTGCTTTTCCTGACTCTGCTCTGGAACTAGGGAAGTTGGGACCCCTGTGCGATATGGTGGTCTAGGTCCATACTTAACATAGGAATCTTTGAAGGGCACACATTGACTCGCCCATTTGAAAAAGGAAAATGCTACTGTAGTTAATGTTTTAATTCCCATCAGGGACTAGAGGTCCCTGCATTGCAAGCCCTGCAGGTTTGTATGTTGTTATTTCTAATGTATTTGTGGGCCCCATAGGTTCAGGGCACCTCCCTGAATTACTGTGTGCTCTCTGCAGGACAGGGCTCACTGCATTTGTGGTTCTATGGACTGTGTTGCAGAGTGCTGTGGGACGTTGATGCAGGATCAGGCTCGCAGCCAGTTAGGACTCTGCTATATACACCACATTCACATCTTACAGCGGCATGGCGGTGGCACTCCCACCAGTGAATGACATGGTGGGGGAAGGAGGCAGAGGCTGGCATAACATCCAATGCGAATAGAGTTTTGTTACAGTGATGCTCATGGAAGACATGGCTGGATTTTGAGCCCTGTCATTTCTGAGCATCATCGCGACAAAACACCGTTTGCACCGGAAGTTTTGATGGCTTCCGCCTCCTTCCCCCGCCATGTTTTTCACTCACAAGAGTACCACCACCGTGCTCTTGGAGCTCTTGGAGCTGGAACCACCCTGCTGGGGAGGTAAGAAAGAGCTCTGACCCCTGACCATGGATGGGGGAAAGGGGTTCAGGAGGGTCCTGAGGGGCAGAGCCTGAGCCAGTGTGACAGGGAGGCAGATGAACTGGCCACTCTGGAGCTGGAGTGATGCAGGGAGGCAAATGAGCTGACAATCCTGGTGCTATGGAAGATGCAAAGGGCAGATGAGTCAGGATGCTTAAGGAGAGTGTAAGGTTGCAGAGGGGTGACTGAGCTGGCAAACATACCCTAACCCCAGGGGCTAATAAGTGGGTCAGAGCTGCCTAGAAGCCCATATCTTGGTTAGGGTAGGGCTGCTATATATGATTTTTTTTTTCCAGGACCCTGCAACATGCATTTTTCATAAGTGTCCTGGAAAAAATTGCATATATGGCAACCCTACATTAGGGCAACCCTGAGGCCAATTAGAGGCTAGGGGAAAAACAGCTAGGAGCCCATTGTAAGCTAGGGTGCAGAGTACCAGTATAGTATATGTTGCAGACCCCCTCCCCCACAAACGAGCTGTGAAACTCACTGCCTGGCTCTGGGGGGTAAGAGGCCCGAGGGTGTAAGAGCTGGAGGTCCTTATCATGGGGTGTAATGTGGCATTTATTAGGGGTGATTTAGCCACTGGGTGGTTATTACTAGGTGATAGTAATAACCAAGAAAACATACTTGACATTGAGTCCCCTGCCAGCTATTGGCCAGCCTCTAACCTTCCCTTTTTAGGGAAGGTTATTGAGTGGGTGGTGGCCCGGCAGTTGCAGGAACAGCTGGATCGTATCAGTTTTCTTGATCCCTCACAGTCAGGATTTCGCCCGGGTTATGGCACCGAGACTGCGCTTGTAGCGTTGGTTGACGACCTGTGCCTGGAATTAGCCCTGATGATTCTATTAGATATGTCAGCTGCTTTTGATATCATTGACCATGAGATGTTGGTGACATGCCTGCAGGACCAGGCGGGGGTGACCGGTACTATTGTTGACTGGTTCTACTCCTTCCTAGCCAGAAGAACTCAGTGAGTGGTGCTTGGTGATTATTTTTCATCATACCAAGACCTCTCGTGTGAAGTTCTGCAGGGTTCTGTTTTGTCCCCTCTCTTGTTCAACATGCGTATGGAGCCGCTTGGCGAGATGGTCAGGAGGTTTGGCGTACGGTGTCATCAATATGCTGATGACTCCCAGCTTTACCTCTTGTTTTCATTGGACCCAGGCCCGGCAGTCTCGGTGCTTACCAGGCATCTGGCAGCTGTGGGGGATTGGATGAGGGCAAATCAACTAAAGCTGAATCCCGATAAGATCGAGGTGATACTGGTGGGTAAGGCGGTGGGGGGTGATAACCCCCATCATTGATAGGGTCTGCCTTCCACTGGTTCCCCGGGTATGGAGTCTGGGGGTGCTCCTTGATTTGCAGGTCTGCTTGTATGCTCAGGTGGAGTCTGTGGCAAGGAATGCCTTTCGCCAATTACATCTGGTGTGTTGGCTTCAGCCGTATGTTTCAGACTCTGACCTGGCAACTGTCATCCATGCCTTCATCACCTCTAGGCTAGACTACTGTATCGTGCTCTATGTGGGCTACCCATGGTGACAGTTCAGAGACTTCAGCTGGTGCAGAATGAGGCGGCCCGTCTCCTGGTGGGAATTTGCTGCCGGGAACATATTACACTGGTTGCCCCCTTGAGGGTGAGCCCCCCCCCCCCGGCTGGTACCAGGGAGGAAGCCTGCCCAATAGGAGAGGTGGACACCCCAGCATAACCCACAGCACTCAAATCAGCACCAACATCACTAATAGTGGTAGAGGTGTGCACCAGAAGTCCATGTCATTTTTGTTTTTGTTTTCATTATTTAAATGTCATTTTCATTTTCATAAATATCATATTTCTTTTTGCTTTTGTTTTCATTTTCCATTGGTTTCAATGGAAAATATATTTTCAGTTGTAACATTTTTGTTTTTCATTATATGTGGCTGGAATATGGAGGTATTGTACCTCCAATGGAAGGCATTAAGTGTACCAAATTCCAAAAAGATTGGATAAAGGAATCCAATTTTATAAGCAGTTGAATTATATTATTTTGCAAAAATCTTCATATACATTCTTAGCTGTAACTTCTTTGCCTCA
>QEPC01011977.1:44371-66288 GCA_003113815.1 Sphenodon punctatus | reverse complement strand
AACGGCCAGCGCCCTTTTGTCGCCGCCCAAGGGCTGCCGCCCGCTGGGCGCGGGCGTGCACCTTTGGCTTGTGGCTATGGGGTGGGGCCCTGCTCACCTGGAGGGGCTTTCTGGGTGCTGCAATGCCTGCTGGGGGCTTTCATAGTGCTGTATGCACCCCGGGTGGAGGCACTGCAGTTTGGCACCATTTATTTCATTTATTTATTTATGGGTACGGACTCACGTCATGACCCAACAAAGAAACATAAAACCATACATAGAAAACAAAAACGAAAAAGGAACAAGAACAAGACAAATAATGTCTTCAATTTAAAACAAATTAAAACAAATTAAAACCAGTCATAGAGCAAGGAACTATATTGAGTACATAAAATCAGCCAACATAGTATCATACAGCCTGGTAAAAGAGAAACGCTCCAAGAAGGAAACAATGCTTGGGGTACAAGTCGGAGGCCAGATTCTGTATGAGGGCAAGGTGGGACTAATGACAAAAAAAACAACCCCCAGATATTGTAGATAAGGAGGGGTAAAGCCCAGGTCTTAATGCTAGCACCCCTCCTAGACTAGGGGTGGGGGGGGAGTTAGCAGGGTATTCTGTGGGGATTGCTTTGCTTTTGTCTTGAACCACTTCTTGATAAAGGCTCTTCTCTTAAATGCCAATAAGGTATAGGAGGCAAGTGCCACCATGGCCTCCTTATGAGATAGGGAGAAGACCCGGACAAAGCAACCCTCTGTCTGGAAAGAGTAGCCTGCTGGCAGCGGTGGATCCAGCCAGGGAATACAGAGAAGATGGAAATAGGGACACCTCAACAAAAAATGCTCAGTTGACTCAATCTCCTTGATACTGCAAGTGCAAACTCTGAGTTCAAGTGGCATGCACTTTTGTCTGTCCTCCACTATTGCCAGCTGGAGCATCTGGAAGGGAAGGAGTGTATAGAATCTCCTGAGCTTATAATTCTCTAGGAGGTCCAGGTAAGGTTCAAAGCAATGGGATGTCTTGATTAACCCAAAAAAGGGAGCAACCTTCCATTGACGCACTACAGACAGGTCTTCTTGGATGTCAATATCCTGGATATTTAATATATGAGATTGCTTTCCCCTGAAAAAACTTGGAGTACCCCAACTCGTGAATCAGATGCCCTAAATCCAACAACCAAGGGTAAGCCCTTGGACCGTTGTGTAATAGCACCTCCTTGAGACAGATCAGGGGGAGCGCAGTCTCTGGGAGGGCCAAAAGGCGGAACCAGTACCTCAGGAGAGCCATTCTATCAAGCGCCTTGATGGATAAAGTACCCGTTTCCAGCCTTAGGGCCGCTCCTAGAATACTAGGCCCCACTCTAAAGAGACATCGTGGGGAAAGGTCTTGGACACATTCAAGAATGAGTGTATTAGGAAATGGAACCAACTCTGCCCCGAAAAGAAGGGATGGAGGGATCTTAGTCCGATAAACTCTCAACCAAGAAGAGATCGAAACCCCATTCGAGATACAGAAAACTCGAGTGATAGCTCTCGTGTCTCTAGTGGCCTTGGCTGCCATGGCCTGCAAGTGGAAATGCCATGTGCCGCTGGCACTAAATAGAACACCTAAGTAATTAAAGGAGTTCACAGAGTCAGTATTCCTTGTACCCATCTGCCAGGTGTGGAAGTGGAACCTAGAACCCAAGACCATGACCTTAGTCTTGGCAGCATTGACCTTGAGACCATTAATCAAGCAATATTGATGGAATTTTCCTAAGGCTCTTTTAATCCCCATCTCTGTCTGAGAGAGGAGAATGATGTCATCTGAAAATTGCAGAAGACTCAAATGGGTGGAGCCTATCTTGGGGGGGATAAGTTTCCTCAGTGTTGACATAACCTGGCAAGTCCGCCAGAAAAAGATTGAATAGCAGGGGCACAAGAACGCAACCCTGCCACACCCCTCTCCTAATGGGGATGACATTGCCCTGAGGGACAGCCCCCTTTGACAGCAGACAGCCCCCTTTGACATGAGCTTCATTATTTGAGTACAACTGTATTATGGCAGATAGCAATTTGCCCTCAATCCCCAGAATCCTCAGCTTAGTCCACAATCTAGTACGAGGGACAGAATCAAATGCTTTGGTGAGGTCCACAAAGGCTAGATATAATTTGCCTTTCCTTATTCTCTGAACCTTATGGATGCTGTGTTGAACGATAAAACAGCAGTCCATAGCGGACCTACCCTTCCGAAACCCAAATTGTTGGAAGGGAATTATCTTCCTCTCCTCTACCCATATGGTAAGATGTTCCAACAAAAGTTTAGCATAAATCTTCCCTGGAATGGAGATCAGGCTAATGGGCCTGTAACATGCTGGGTCCCGAGTACTCTCTTTTTTAAAAATAGGGACAATAGTACTCGAGGTCTAGGAGGGGGGAATTCTACCTCCTTCGGCCAGGGAGAAGAACAGGTGGGAAAGAACCAACACCCACCAACAGGGGGCAGCCTGTAATACCTCTGCTGTCACTAGGTCCGGCCCTGGAGCCTTATTGGATTTAAGTTTCATTATGTGCTGAGCAATATTGGACTCTGTGAAATCCCCAGGGCACCCATCCAGGCTAGAATCTCCCGGTGGACTTGTCAACAAGTCCTCATATCCCACCAGACAATCTGAATAAAGCTCCCCGAAGAAGGTTTCCCAAGCAGAAATAAAAGGCAATATCCCACTAACAGCTTTCCTAGGTTTGAGAATCCGGTTGAGGGCTGCCCAGAATTCACTGTAATTGCCTGTGGACAAATCCATCCCCATCTGTGCCCATTGTCTACTAAAGTGTGGAAACAGTGCAAATGCACGCACACAGGTGTGTGTGTGTGTGTGAATGGAATCTATGGACCATGGGATCAACCTCACTGATTCCAAACCCTGTTGATTGAATGTGGAGCTACATGTACAGAGCCATGCAGATCCCTATTGCAGGCACATTGTGCCCTGCGGAAACTCTGCACATGTGTGCATGCATGTGCACATGCAGGATCCGCGGGGTTTGGGATCAGGTTCACTGATTGTCTCTCCTTTCTTTACCTATGTGTGGGTGTTTGGAGGAGGTGAGCACAACCAGAGCAGAGAGTTCATTTTAAATGTTTATTATGCAGCGTTTTCCTTTTCGGGCCATGAACTTGGCCATGTGACTTTTAGACAAAGGCTTGACTACCCAAGCCACTGGAATTAGTTCAGAGACTTGTAAATGGAGGACATTTAGAAATCAGTTGCTCAGTGCATCTCAAGTAGACAAACTGATTAAAGGAATGGGAGCAATACTCCAATTGTTTTGGAATTGCTGCTGAAAGTAATGCAATTTGTAATTGCTGGAGCTGGTGGCAGTGCTTTAATATACTGGTGTGTTGATGAGTTAATTCTTCTGCACCAAGAGGTTATGATTATAAATCCTAGAGCTGCTTGCCGGGCTGTAATTTCCAATTACAGTACTGTCTGTATTTTTCTAGGTCACGGAGAAACACTTTTGCCATTTACATGTATGTCCCTACAAGGGAGTAGAAAAGTAATGAAGGGGGGTGGGGAAGTTAGTCTGAGTGCTATATAATTGATTTAGGTTGCCGCCAAGCCCAGACACTGCATAAAAATGTGCAGTGTCTCAAATGGGCTTTGTGGTTCAAGGAAAAAAAAACCTGTAGATCACGTTTGGGAGAAAATAGAACTTGGCATAGGGGATCCACACCTTATCTGCAAGATGGACAGGCTAATATCCTGTGTATGGATACTTCAGAGTAAGGTGAAAAAACCAGCCTACATCTCCATACTAGTTGTGTTCCATGTGGGCCAAATTTCACCCTGATTTCTGAACAAAGCAAAGTTTTAGGGACCTGATGGATGAGTCATGAGGACTGATTCAGACCAAATGTTGAGAACTGAAGTTAGAGACACTGAAATATGCTAGGTCAGGAGTCAAATAACAAGCCAAGAACAGGAAGAAAAAAGCATGCAGCAGGGTTTGGTTTGGTTTGGTTTATTTAATTTATTTATCAATTTATTTTGAAAACTTTATACCTCGCCCCTCCTGCACAGCAGCTTGGGGAGGCTTGCAATCTAAAAAGGCATATTAAAATACAGATATAAAAACTCTTGCAGGGGGGAGGAACAAAAGCAAAACAAGAAACACTCCCTCCCTATCCCTCATCCTCCCACCCTACCCATTTCCCCTGCCAAAAGCCTGACAGAACATCTAGGTCTTACAAAGTCACCTAAAAGAGGAGCTTCTGCCAGGAGGGAGTTTCAAAGCCTTGGTGTGGCCACTGAGAACGCCCTCTCCATAGTTTCCCCCCAGGAAACCAGAGGGACTTCAAGAAAGGTGCCCCTGGTTGACCACAGGGGTCGATCCAGAGCCCAGGGAGTGAGGCAGTCCTACAGGAAACTGAGGGACAAGCCGTGTAGGACTTTAAAGGTCAACACCAACACCTTGAATAGGGCCTGGAAGATTATAGGCAACCAGTGCAGAGAACAGAGCACTGGTGTAATATGCTCCCATCCCCATAAGGAGATGAGCTACTGTATTCTGTACTAGCTGCAGTTTCTGAGCCATCGTCCTGGGTAGCCCCACGTAGTGTGCATTACAGTAGTCAAGTCTTGAAGTGATAAAAGCATGGATGATAGTGGACACGTTGGAGTTTGAGACATATGTCCGAAGTCGCCACACCAGGTGTAATTGGCGGAAGACACTCCTCACCACAGCACCCACCTGAACATCCAGGTGGAGTTGGGAATCAAGATGCACTCCCAGACTCCAAACTTGGAGAACCCATGGGGGAAGAAACCCATCAGATGGGGGATGTCACACCCAACGCCTTCCCTACTAGCATTACCTCTGTCTTATTGGGATTCAGTTTCAGTGGCTCACCCTCATCCGGTCTCCCACAGTCATCAGACACTGGATCATCATGGAGACTGCCGGATCTGGGTCAGATGTAAATGAGAGGTAAAGTTGGGTGTCATCAGCATATTGATGACACTGAACATTCAACCATCGCACGACCGCGTCCTGGTTTTTGTGGACAAGTGGGGCAAGCAGCACATTACACAGATAACTTCCTCTTTTCACATGGTGTCTTATTATGTGGTTGAGGTGGCCAATAAGAATGCATAGAAGAGGAACCTGGGATGTTGCCTGGTCACCTGGGGCTGTTCTCTCAGGCTAGGCTTCTCAGGAATTGAGCCAGGACCTGTGCAGCTAGGCAGTCGAGGCCCTTGCCTTCAGCCCAGTGTTTGCATTGCAGCTCTGATACCATGTCCTTACATGGGGAGACTCAAGTGGTCCTTGCTCCATTTCCTCTTTCCCATTTTAGTGGGTGTGAAAGGCCCAAGGATGGCAAGGAAGATTTGCTATTTCCCTTCAGAGACAGCAAATCTCAAAGGCATCTTTCACACTCTGTTATTTGATAACAGGTCAAGAAGTAACAATTGTTTCCCACAAATACTGACTTGAGTTCCACTCCCCCCCCTCCCCCCAATGATTTTGACCTTTAAAGCTCTAAATGGCTTGGGCCCTACATCTGTGAAGGACTGCCTTTTTTCTTATGTTCCTTCATGGCCCTTAAGATCTGCCGAGGGTGCCCTCTTTCAGGTTCCATTGCTGGCCCAGTTTTATACAATTCGGGCCTGCAGAGAGACATTCTCAGTGACTGCCCCACAGCTTTGGAACTCCGTTCCCCTGGAGACTTGCCTGAGCCCTAGTTTGCATGTCTTCCAGAGGCAGTGTAAAACCTTTTTATTTGGCCAGGCATTCAATGGGCATCCAATAGGTTGGGGGTGAAGACGATGAGGTGTTTTTAGTTTTGTGGGGTTTTAATTATTTATTTGATATTTATATTTTATATGTGTTTTGTGAGCTTCCTTGCAACTTCGGGGATAGGGTGGCATATAAATCAAAACAAAATAAATAAATAAATAAATAAATAAATAAAATTTCAATTTTGAAACTAGGACATACGTCAAATATACATTTTCAGCCACTTCTGCTGTGACTATAGGCAAGAAGAAGAAGATACAGAGGAAGCCAGGGACAACCTATAGGTATTATAGGACTTAAAGAGTCATCAGCAGTACTCCCAATATTGGTATTACTATGCTTCAGAGATAGGGGAGCTCAGTGCTGTATGCCAGGCATGGGAATGGAGAAAGGAAAAGGGTGGGAATATGTGGGAAAAGAAAATTAGAAGGGAAAAGATCAAGGAGTCTTACGTTTTTCAATGTAAACTGGAGACAAAAATTCTTTTTTGTGGCCCTGATTCTAATTTTCAGCTGACAGGCCAGATTTCTCTGGCATTAGAGAATGATGCCTGACCTTCTTTTTGTATCAGCGGTGCATAGAGAACCACAAAAAGCTACAAGAGTTCTTTCAGATGTGTGGTAAACAGCACTTACAAGTGCTGGCGACTTGATTTGAAGGTGACGAACGTGCATCCAGATGACGTCTGAAAAGGTGCCACACAAATGATTGAGCTTGTCAGTGCATTGACAGGTGCACTCTACTGACCAGGTTTTTTCAGGTCAGTAGAGTACGCCTGTCAGTGCGCCGGCAAACTCTATCATACTCGTGGCACCTTTCCAGATGTCATCTGGGCGCACATTCTTCACCTTCACATCAAACCGCAAGCACTTGTAAGTGTTGCTTACCGCATGTCTGAAAGAACTTTAAATGGAACTCTGACCCATAAAACTGATGTCTATGTACAGATTTAAGTTTTCCAAAGTTGGAGGGTATTAATGGTGTCCATTATGACAGAGAAAAATGTTGAAACAGAACTGGCTGGAAAAGAATTTGTAAAGGCATTATTTCAACAGAAATTAAAAGAAAAAAACCCCTAAATTCATGACATTTCCCACACTGTTTCTAAGCCATTTGTATTGTTATTCAACTTTGCCAAAATTCTGGGAGACCAGACTTGGAATATTGTGCCCATCTCCACTTATAGCGCTGTCATGTGGATGTGGTACTACTAACTTAATAGCTAGACCTGGGTCACTTAAATCAAGAAAGTAGAACCTCCCATATCCAGACAGCTCAGAACGGTATTTTCTTAGAGGTAAAGATAACTTGATATGGGAGCGTTAAGCAGTAAACAGCTCTTCAGTATACTGTTACGGTTGAACAGACATACTTTCTGACCCTCACAAAATTAGCAAGGGCATTAAAGATTGGTTGGAATAAAGAAGTAGCCAGACGTGGGAGGTCAAGAGATTGGAGTTTACACTGAACTGAACCAATAACATAACTCATTGGTATGGGTCATTGCACTATTGTTGTCATACTTTTTGTGCTGTCCTTTAAGATCAATACGAATGGAGGCTCTAATCATACACACAGAGAGACTTTAGAGTGACTGTGTTCTCAAGCAATCATATTGAATAAGGATGGGTGAACGCGGTTCAGAAGTTCGGAGTTTGGACTGAACTTGGTCTGTTCGGTCAACCGAACTGAACTTCCAAACCAAACTTGGATTTCAAACCAAACCGAATTTCTGAACTCCGTTCTGTTCGCCCATCCCTAGTGGCAACACACACCAAAAAACTGGTTTTGAATGGCCGAACTTGGTTCGGAATTTGACCAAACCCGGGCTGTTCGGTCTACCGAACTGAACTTCTGAACCAAACTCAAATTTCAAACCGAACCAAACCGAATTTCCGAACTCCGTTCTGTTCACCCATCCATCCCTAATATTGAAGCACCGTGTTTATGGCAGCCTAACTTCCATATCTCGTTAACACTTTCCTGACCATCATTGAGACAGAAACTCCCTCTGCAAATTTTTCTCCAGTGCCGTGACAAGCTATTTTTCTCCTCATGGTAACGTAGCCCTTGGAGCAGGACACTGGGATCTGACTAGATTAGGTGGATTGTCAACCCTATGTGTGCATGCTCTGCATTTTTGACTTGTTTGTGGTTCTTTGGGTTGCTCACTTTAGGTATGTGCAGGGGGAACATTTTCATTTTTGTTTTCATTCCATTTGTTTGTGGAAAATCTGTTTTGTTTTTTGTTGCACTTTTATTTCATTTATATTTAAAATTTCATTTTCCATTCATTTCAATGGGCATTCATGGCTTTGTTAGGGAATGGGGAAATGCAGTGCAATCTAACACCGACAGGGGGGCAGCAGAAGGGCCCTGGAAATGAGGAAAAACTGCTGACAACACAGAGAAGTCTGTGTCCAGTCACTTCTTGAATGAATGAGAGTCACTTACAAGAGATTTAATAGGATTATACAAAGATAGGAGATTTAAATGATTTGGAAATGAAGGAGGAATAGTTCTGCTCTGATAGCTCTGAAGAAACAGAAACTAGCAGGCAGATAAGCAGCTGTAGCTAGCCACCCTTCCTGGATATGGCTTTAAGAGTGCTTTTCCCACCTGTGCTTCTGACTGGCTACTCTGAGTTCTGGCAGCACTGAACGAAACCCTATCACAGAAAATTTCTCTGTGTATCAAGTGCTACATGATGTCTTAGCGACCCCAAGTGGCCAGCAGAGATGGCAATCATGCTCTCCCATTCCCTCCGTATCCCCCTTCTGCTTGGCTTGAATTGATATACAGTTCATTTTGCCAGACACAGGCTAGCTGCAATGATCCCAAATGGCCAGCACAGATGCCAGTCATGTTCTCCCATTCCTTTCCTTTCCCCCTTCCCCTAACTTGAGTTGATACACTGTTGTTGTTGTTTTTGCCTGACAGCCTCACTGTAGCAGGAACTGTCAGGTAAACCATAAATGAAATTTAAATAAAATTTCATTGGTTTTTTATTCTGTTTATATTTTCTGTTTCTCTAAACAAAATTACAACATTTTGTTTGAGTTAAATAGAAAACATAAACAAAATATACAGACCCCTAGATCACTTTGTTCTTTTTGTCTTTCTTCCTTGATCAGTTTTCAAATCCATTTGTGCAAGGTCCTGTGGGAAGGATGAGGGAACCATGCAAGAGCTTCCCACAATCTTGCGCACTAGCACTAGTCACCAAGGTGTGGGGAGTAGCCTTACGATTCCCTCAGGGTCTTATAGTGGCTAATGAACTGTTGCCCAGCCGAAGCTCATCACAGTGAAGTGGCAATAGGACAAGGCCCTCCAATCACAGTACACACGAGCACGCACACTTCCACATGGTAGAGGGGTAGGGTATTTCGGGTGTGGGGTATAAAGGGGATAGGGTCCTGAGGGAAGGGGGGAAGGACAGATCAGGGCTATCACATAGGTATGAATCCCAGGAGGCAAAAGGGTCAGAACACACACCCAGTCACCATACAGTCCTTCTCAATATTATATACACATGCACACACTCTGTCAATGCTCAAGTCACAACTCACATCTCAGAAAACACAGAGGGGCCAGTCTCACAGGGAACATGATCTGATCACCGCAGTGTTCCTAGAGCTAACCCTTCCTTATAGTGCTTGTGCGCACCCCTGCAGACACTTTGAGCATTGGGGCAGGGCTGCCAGCTGTAGTGTGTCTCTCGCTGAGTGCCACAAGCTCGGGGGTGAGTCCAGCAGAACAGCATCAACCCACTAACGCTCCCTCGCACCAGTGAGGGCTGTCAGCTGTCGAGCTGTGCCACCCGCATTTGCCGCCGGGGTGGCAGGAACCTGAGGTGACGCGACACTTGGGGGAGGTAGGATCCCCTTCGGGGACCCCTCTGCCAGTGCTGTAGGGCACCAGAGATGGGAATCCCCCATCCACACCGCTGCACCCACGGAGGCCCCTGACAGTGTGGAAATAGCCATCCTGTCCAAAAAAAGAGAGATCAAAGTAGCAGCAACTGATGTTATGCTCCCAATAGCAAGTGTTCAAATTCTGATACCTCATTTTCAAGACAAAAGCAGGAAGGAAACTGGGAAATGTGTACAAGCTAAACAAATAAGATCGCTCCAGTCTCAATACACCAAGTTCTTTGCTTTTCTTCTCAGAAAGCTTGTTTAGTTGATTTATAGAGATAGTTCTGTATTATTATCATAGCAGCTATTATCATAGCCCTGGAGATAGAAATGGCTAGCTGTAATGTTGCCCATTATTGCTATATGAAAGATATGTGCACTGCTTGCGAATGTGACTGAGGAATCCAATGATGAAAACTTGTCTTCCACTTGGATTTGAGTGTATGACCTTCAAAACACACACAGTGACCTCCATTTACGATAAAACAACAATTCTGAGAGGCAGAGAGTTCATAGCTTGCAACAGTTTTTGAGCCTACATTCCAGTTTATCTAATAAAAGGTGGCAATGGGGAATAACTTCTTTGATTCTGTTTGCATAAGCAAGCATCTTTTATAAAGTTCCATTGATTTCCATTATGACAAAAGAACCTTTTTTGTTTGTTTTTGACAATAAATGCTCCAAAGGGTAAGTTTCTCTACCCCATTTAAATAAAGAATCCAAGATATGAAGATGTCAGCTTTGCATAAACTAAAGAACTCTCAATAGCAAAAGATTTCAATCTCGTTCCATCAGTAATTGACCTCCTCCATGAAACACCTAGAGAAAGTAAAATCAACAAGTGAAGTTATTCTACTGATAAGTGGTTAGAATTCACTACCCCAGTTTAGAAGAAGCTAGCAGTAGCTCTGCTTTGCACTGGATGAAATTCCATAGCATATGACTGCAGAAAATGCTTACCAAGAGCCAGATATAAATTTGCAAAGTTGTGCAGAACCAGCAGGTGTGCACACAAATCCATTTGACACATAATCATGAGGTTTACGATGTGTGCTGCTCCATATTGCCACTTGGAAACTCTAATATTCAGCCTCAGCTCTCCAGCAAGGAAAAACACCAGTACTAACACTAGTATTTTATTTTTTTTAAAATGTGGATATTTTTATCAAATAGTTATTCTTCTACTCTGACCTGGCAGATCCAGGAGTTTATTCAGTGTTTGGACGTGTCAGAACTAGAGTGACAAGAAATAATGTGTT
This sequence comes from Sphenodon punctatus, assembly GCA_003113815.1. NCBI lineage: Eukaryota > Metazoa > Chordata > Lepidosauria > Sphenodontia > Sphenodontidae > Sphenodon > Sphenodon punctatus. The sequence continues at coordinate 55,355 of QEPC01011977.1, read as the reverse complement.
TAAACTCATGAATTCAATTGAAGCACTCATTCTTTTAGTGAATATTCCAATTCTGATTCATGCCTTTTTGTTTCTCTTTGAATTTGACTTGCATTTATGCTTAGCTACTTAGGCTGACTATTGACTTGGTCGAGTTTGATTACTTCGACTTTGATGATTTTGAAGTACTGTATTTCAATTACTTTAGCTTTTTCATATAATTGGCTTAGATCAAAACCAGTCAAAATATTTTTTTATGTATATTGCTGAACACCAAATTAACAGATTGCATGCAAATTTCACATGTGCCCACAGAACTTTGATTTCACACTTTATCAGATTTGAATTCACACAAGGTCTAGTCAGTGCTTGAATTAGAGGTCAAGCAACAACTAGAACTTGGTGTGCATAGTTGTATAGGTAACACTAGACTTCAGTCAGTGTGGCTTTGTGTTGGGGAAGGAATTGGGGAATACTATGTTTTAAACAGAGCCTTTTTTCACATGAGATATACAACTGAGATTCTGTCCCTTTTGGGTCAGTAAAAATCCTGGGGTTTTTTCTCTCCTTTTTTAAAGCAACAGCAACAACCCCACAGTAGGTGTGTTGTCATAACAGAAACATGTTGATATTCTCTTTAGGATTCAGGAGATCACACGGAGTGCGGTTGTGCCTAACTTTTGCCTCCAATACATAATTGAAGAAATGAAGTTCTTTGTGCCTTGCTACCCTTTCCAAGGGAAAGGCACAGTATATAATTACAGTTTAGTTACAACGAGTGTTAACAAACATGACGGTTCACCTCCTATGGCTCACCTGGGCCAGCATCAAACCCTGCATGTCTGTTTCTGGTCTGTCAGATGTGAGTCTGGTACAGACCCTGGTGAGGTGGGCAGTTGGCCCAGAAATGTGGGCTCAGAACAAATTGGGCACACAGTCAGGGCCCAAGGACCTCCAGGTGGGCCATAGCAGACCAAACCGGGCAGGCACATTTGTTTCTTTGCCAGCCCTGCCCAGCATGGGGGTAGCAATGGCTGCCAGCCGCAGCTGCCTGTTATTGGCAGCCATGGTTGCCCATCAGAGAGGGGAGTAGGGTGCCAGACGCAGCACAGTGATGAGGCCAGCTGGCTGAATGGAGCTTCCTGCCCCCCATCCCGACCAGGTCTGGCCAGGGAAGCGTTTATTCCATTCACCAACTTGTCTTGGTCAGGGGTGGCTGGGGGCACCACCTCCCTGGGACATACAGCCAGCATGCTGGCTGTGCCTTTTTTTTTTACACATTGTATTTTTCTAAAACTTGAAAGGGGAAAAAACCGGGGGACAGGTAATGACAGTGCGAACTTTGGTGTGGGAACCAAAGTTACTGCATAGTGTTGCATAGTGAAAATGTTTGTGTGAAGCGGGGTGAACAGCTGGGGAATAGAATAAAGCCAGCCATCCTATATGTACAGATCTCTACTTTAAGTAAATGATCATTGTTTATAACAAAGGCCGCTTTTACACGAGCGCACGGCGCTGCCCCTTAAAATCATGTGCCACATCAAAAATCCCACAGACGGGGTTTAGATGTGACTTCGATATTGAGGTATTTAGTCCACAGTGCTAAAGCATGTGCGAGCAGTTAATCATATGTGTGATGTCACGTATAAATCCCGCCCATGGGATTTTTGATGTGGCACATGATTTTATGGCATTGTGTGCATGTGTAAAAACAATGAAAGTCTCCAATGATTTCCTTCAAGTGTAATGAGCTGCACAGTCATAGTTATTACAGTCTGGACATAGGAGAAATTTGCACAAAATCTGTACTGGCAGACTAATTTGTTCCAAGACTCATTAATTCAATTGTATTGCATTGTCCAGTTTGTAGGTTATTTCTTTGTTTTTCTCTGTCTTTTGAGAGATCATTCACTACATCTGTTTTAATTTCCTTTCTCAATCTGTGGGCATTGATAGAGCTTGCTAGGTAATTAATAATTGCTGAAAACTGCAAGTGGAAAAAAGGTTTAAAAGGAATGCACGGCAGATTGTTTTAAGCTAAGACTTCTGTTGCACCATGTTTTGATCTGTTCCTAGGCTTGCAGCTGGTGTTGTATGATGGAAGAGGCAACTGAATCTCCTTAAGAGTAGGAATGTGCATGGGATGGGGATAAGTTTGGTCTTTTTGTGTATCTAATTTTTCTTAGTTTGTCTTTTCTTGCCTTTTTTTTAGTAATTCTATGGAAATTTACTGCAGATAACACATGTAATGTACTTTACACATTAAATGATAAATAAAGCATAAAGAATGGTATATAACCTGTAAATAGGTGTTTCTAAATAAAGAGCTTTTCATTGGCAAATCAGCAGTGTCCTATGAATGACCACTCTGAATTTGCACTCTGTGCTGTGTAATAAAGTGTCTGCATGCAGTGCACCCACATCTCCTGCTGTCCATCCCACCCCTGCACTGTTGCAGCTTGTGTTGGTGGTCTTACACTTTATTAGCAGGATACTTAACAGCACAAATTACATAAAATCCATAAGCAAGATAAAACAAATGAAGTGGATTCGCATCGACTCATCAAAATGTCCAGTGGGCTAAACTATGCCAAATAAACTGACATGAAATGAGAAGTATCATAAGACTGCACTTACTCCCAAAATAACTGACTCCTGATTCAAGAAAGAACAGTCACTGCTAAGGGCGTGCACCAGGCCCCCATGTCATTTTCATTATCGTTGTTGTTATTGATATCAGTATAATTTCAAATGAAGATTTTATTTTTGGTATTGGTATTGTTATCAGTATCAACTCAGACTAATAAAACAAACTAGCCTAAATACCAATATAATATCTCATCTCTCTATATATGTACACAAGTAATATGTATCTAAGTCTAAGGGAGACAGGGGAAGGGAAAAGTAAAAGTATTATCTAATCAATTATCAATATAGTTATTCTAATTATATGTCTATAATATATATCTATATCTAATCTATATTACTTATCTATATATAATATACAGGGGGGAGAAGGGCAGGGAAAGGGAGATGGTAAAATGGAGGGTATGAGAAAGGAAAGGTATTGGTAATACAAAGACGGCTGGGGAGGATTTTTTATGTGCAAGTAGTGAGCACCACAGTACTGTAAACGCAACCTGAACAGCAGAGCTCTCACAAAATGGAGAGGAAAAAGCCTGGCCCTCCCATTATAAAGGGTTGCAATGCCCGCCCCCAGGGCCCCCCTGATTGGTTGTGGGAGGCAGCAGGCATTGAGCAATCACAGAGTGCCATGCGACTGCTGGGGTCTGCTTGCGCTGCTCATTGGCTAGCGATACAGTTATTTATTAATTATTTATTTTCAAACTTTGACTACCCCGCCCCTCCTGCCACAGGCAGCTCGGGGCAGCTTACAATTCATAAAAACAACAACATTAAAACAACTATTAAAACAACTAAAAGGAGGAAAAGGAAATAACCCCATACCCCCCAAACCCCTCCACTCCCTCACCCATCTCCCCCGCCAAATACCTGGTGGAACAGCCAGGTCTTACAACTCCTCCAAAAAGAGGGGAGATCCAGGGCCAACTGGGCCTCCACTAGAAGGGAGTTCCACAGCCATGCTGCAGCTACCAAGAACGCCCTCCCCTGTGTGACCCCCCCAGAAGAGTCGGGGGACCTCGAACAGGGTGCCCCCCAGATGACTGCAGGGGTCGATCAAGCACCCAGGGAGTGAGGCGGTCCCGCAGATAGGTAGAACCTAGGCTGTTTAGGGCTTCATAGGCCCAAACCAACACCTTGAATCGGGCCTGGAAAACTACCGACAGCCAGTGCAGAGAGCGGAGCACTGGTGTAATATGCTCCCGGCGGTCCAGTCCTACCAAAAAACGGGCCACCGCATTCTTCACCAGCTGCAGTTTCCGAGCCATCACCATGGGTAGCCCCTCGTAGAGCGCATTACAATAGTCCAATCTGGAGGTGATGATTGAAAGCATGGATAATGCTGGCCAGGGCAGAGCCTGAGACAAACGGCCGAAGCCGTAGCACCAGATGTAATTGGCAAAAGGTACTCCTCATCACAGCCTCCCCCATGGCATCCAGGTGGAGCTGTGCATCGAGGAGCACCCCCAGACTCCGTCCCTGGGGTACCAATGGAGGGCAGACCCCGCCAATAACAGGGGCCCCCATCTCCATCGCCTTACCCACCAACACCACCTCCATCTTCTCAGGGTTCAGCCTCAATCGGTTAGTCCTCATCCAGTCCCTCACAGCCATCAAACAACGACTAAGCACTGAGACTGCAGGGCCTGGGTCTGTTGAAAAAGAGAGAGACAGCTGGGTGTCATCAGCATATTGATGACACCGCATGTTGAACCTCCTGATCACATCACCGAGTGGCTGCATGTATACGTTGAACAGGAGAGGGGACAAAACCGAACCCTGCGGGACTCCACACGAGAGGTCTCGCTATGATGAAAAAGACTCCCCAAGAACCACTCGCTGCATTCTACCTGTCAGGAAAGAGCGGAACCATTCAAGAACAGTCCCGTTCACCCCTGCACGGACCTGCAGTCACGTCACCAACATCCCGTGATCAACTGTATCAAATGTAGCTGAAAGATGCAACCATCAGCTACTGCTGAGCTGCTCGCCCCTCCCAACACAGGCACAGTTCAAGAGCTCAAGCCTGTTTAGGGCTCTGAGATGTCTGCTCCCTCCTCCCCGCTCCATATTTTCCCTCCAAAACCCAGCTGCTACAGCACTAATAATAACGACAACAATAACAACATTGTCATTTTCATTGTCATTATTGTTATTGCAATAATGATAACAAGAATGACAATTGTCATTATTGTTATTGTAATAATGAAAACGACATGCACACCCCTTACTGCATAGTATCGAATGGTCCATCTAGCCTAGGATCCTTTGAAAGAGGCCAGTACCAAGTGATTAATATGGGGAGGTGGGGGGGGGGAGAATTTTGCATAGAAGTACCCTCTTCTTCCCCACTGCCTCAGGGGCCTGTATAGCATTTGATAGATAGTTTTATTTGTTTAGCCTTAGGCCATAACAACATAAAATATAAATACAAATACATCAAAAGAAAAGCAGAAGTAAAATAAATAAAATAACAACATAAAATCATAAAAATCGCAAAATTATAATTCCATTATTGCTGTTAAACAACTTCGGAATCTCTAAATCTGGCCCTCCCAATTGTCACCTACAATTTTCTTGTTCTTGAAGACAAAGAAAGAGAAGACGATCGGGTGCCATTTTTCTGATCTTCAACCAGTAGCCTAACTGAGCCAACCTTATCTTATCTTCGAGAGGGGCAATTCCGCATTCTGCTTGCATGAGGACTATGGGGGTGCCTTAAGGCACACCCAGCCCTGTCCTCAGAATCTTGTTCTGAAGTGTTTCAAGAATGTCATGACTGCCCAAACCCCAGATTTCTGCTCCAAACAGAAGCTGGGGAATCAATTTTCCCTCGAGTAGCTTAAGTGTAGGGGCTTCATTTTCCTACCCGCATTGGAACTCCAAAATTTCAGTAATCCGGCTACCATTTGGGCACCCTTCAACTTTACTGCTTCCAAATGATTTTTCCAATTCCCAGTGTTCTTGTACCAGTATAGCATTTGAACACTCCAGGGTAGATTTCAGGGTAAATATTTCTTTGGAATAAAGCCTTTTTTTACATGACCCCTGCAGAGTGTGTGTGTGTGTGGGGGGTCCACGAGTGTGCCAGTGTGGGTGCAGTGGGTGAACGGGGAGTACATGTGGGCACACACACATCCCCATGCACCCCCCACTCATTCCCATACATGGAGCAATTGCTGTTTTCCCTGGTTGCTCCATGCGTGGGGATGAGTGGGAGGAGGATGTGTGTTAGGCAGGAGCACACATGTACCCCCACTCACTGTGCACGCCCATGCCACGTCCTTCTCCACTCATGAACATGCAGATGAAGGCCTAAGTCCTTGAAGAGCTCAGCTCTCCTTCCAACCAAAAGTAGCTAGCTGCCTGACTGTATCCTTTACAAAGGAGGTGGGGAGGAGATAACAGCTATAACACTGAGTGAGTGTGTGTGGAGCGGGGAGTAAAATTTGGGTAATGGGTTGGATGGCTTGGAGTTGGTCATGGTGTGGGGGTTAGCGAGGAGTTTGGAAGTGTGTTGTTGGGGTGATTTTTGGGGTGGTGGTGGGATTGGTGGCCTCCCCCTTGTGGCAGGAGAGGGAGTTGGGTGGGAGGTGTGGAGGGGAACCCCTGGTGAGCACTGGGGTGACCCTCCGGGGGGAGGGTTGCCCACTGGTTGCAGAGGCGGGTAGGGGGGTTTGGGGGTGGGGTCCCTCTCGCTGGCCTGTCGGGGCAGCCTATAGAGGGTGGGTGTCTAACGGGGTTCTATGAGGATGGGAGGGTTTCCACAATCATCGGGGTTGTTACAGGTTGGGGGAGATATGGTCCAAAGGGGAGGTGTGTTCCATCAGTGAGGAGGGAGCGGTGCCTTGTGCCCATTCCCCTCTCAACCCCCCATGTGGGTAGGTTGCAGGTTGAGGCTCAGGAGGCCCCAGGCCTTGGTTTTGTGCTGCTGAATGTGAGATCGGTTGTCAATAAGTCAATTACCATCCGGGAGTTAATCCCGGAGTGGGACGCCGACCTCGTGTGTATTATAGAGACCTGGCTGGAAAATGAATTGGGCCCTATTCTGGCCAACCTTGTTCCAGCTGGGTTCTCTGTGCAGCATCTGCCTCGGCTGGAGGGATGGGGGGGCAGTGTAACCATTGTTATCAAGAATGCATTGTCTTTTAGGAGGTATCCAGTGCAGGCTCCACCCAGGTGTTGAGTGTCTCCATCTTGTGTTGGATTTGGCCGGCGACAGATTAGGGGTGCTGCTGGTGTACCGTGCACCCAACTGCCCGGTGGCATCTCTACATGCTTTTGCTGATCTGGTGTCAGATGTGATCTTCCAGATCCCTAGATTAGTGGTCCTGGGGGATTTTAACATCCATGCTGACACCGATCTTGGAGGAGCGAGGCATGAGTTCATGGCCTTCATGACAACCATGGGCCTGTCCCAAGTCATCTGTGGCCCCACACATGAGGAGGGAATTACACACTGGATTTGGTTTTCTGCACCGGGTTTGAGGCGGGGGGTCAGTTAGTAGGAGTTAGGGGGGTGAAGCCTTTGTCATGGTTTGACCATTACCTCCTTCAGGCATGCATTCTGGCGCATGTCCGCCCCCAACAGGGTGCAGGACCTATTCGATCAGTCTGTCCCCGGAGACTTATGGACCCGTATCAGTTCCGGAATGCTCTGGGGAGTTTCTCCTGGACCTTGACACCCACTCTGTCAATGATATAGTAGCCTTCTGGAACACCTTGTTGGCCAAGACCATTGACAGAGTTGCTCCCAGGCATCCGCTGCCTTCCCAAGTCTCCCGCAGACCTCCTTGGTTTACTGAGGACCTGCGGTGTTTGAAGTGGGAGAGCAGGTAGTTAGAGCGACGGTGGCACCAGACTCATGACGAGTATGATCAATCACAGCATAAGAGCAGTTTAAAGGCCTATGCTGTGGTGGTGCAGGCAGCAAAGAAACAGTTGTTTGCTGCCCTCATTGCATCTGGAAAGTCACATCCAGCTGAGCTTTTCCGGGTGGTGAAAGGCTTGGTCAGTCCTGCCTGCCTCCATCTGGACCCAGAGCAATTAAGTGACCGCTTTGACCGGTTTATTGAGTACTTTATAGATAAGATCACTTGCATCCACCACGATTTTGGTACCACAGTTATTGCAGAGAATCATGTTGGGGCTATGGAGGCCCCATCCTGTCATGTTTTGTGGCATCGGTTTCAGATGATGTCGCCTGCCGATGTGGAGTCCTTGTTGGGATCTTTTCATGCCACTACTTGTGAACAAGATCCATGCCCGTCCTGGTTGGTGAAAGCCAGCCAGGGGATGTTACAGTCATTGCTGGCTGGGGTGGTTAGTGCCTCCCTTCAGGAGGGCAGGGTGCCTGATTGCCTGAAAGAGGCTGTGGTTAGGTCCCTGTTCAAGAAACCATCTCTTGATGCTGATGCTCCTGTCAGTTATCGGCCGGTCTCTAACCTCCACTTTTTAGGAAAGGTTATTGAACGGGCTGTGGCACAGCAGCTCCAGGAACATCGGAACCGCACCAGTTTCCTTGACCCCTCTCAGTCTGGTTTTTGGCCTCGTTATGGTATGGCGGTGACCATGGTTGACTATCTCCATCTGACATTGGACCAGGCTCGTCAGAGCTTACTGGTCCTGCTAGACCTTTCGACTGCATTTGATACAGTCGACCATGAGGTGTTGGTGACTCGCCTGTGGGACCATTTCGGGATTGATGGAACGGTCTTGGACTGGTTTCGTTCATTCCTGGTTGGAAGAACACACTGGGTGGTCTTGGGGGAGTGTACATCTTCTCCCCGGGACCTCACATGTGGAGTCTCACAGGGTGCCATTTTGTCCCCCCCCTTTTTTAATATCTATATACAGCTGTTAGGGGAGATCATGAGGGGGTTTCAGGGCATGCAGTGTCATCAGTATGCGGATTTTCCGTCGATCCAGGCCATGCACTCTCTTTATTTTTCCAGTGCCTGACATCTGTGGGGGCTTGGATGTGGTTGAGTCATCTGCAATTGAATCCTGACAAGACGGAGGTGATGTTGGTGGGTGAGGGCTTGGGGGGCCTGTGGGTGGTTGAATCTCCTCTTGTTGGGGGGCTTCGTCCTCCCATGGTCTCTCAAGTGCAGAGTCTGGGTGTGTTCCTCGATTCATAGGGATGGGGGAACAGATCGCGGTTCGGGTTTGGCCGTTAATTTGGTCCAGTCCGGTTCGCCTGTTCGGTTTGGTCGTCCGGTCCTATCACTGCGTTTGGGTTCAGCAATTTGGTTCGGTTGTGTTCGGTTCAGTTTGGTTCGGACGTTCAGAAAAAGGCTCTCTGTGTGAGGAGTGATGGCCCCAGACCCATGATGGTAAGTCCTGGGGCTAGAGTGGAAGCTTCTGGATATTGGGACAGTCCTTTCTGCCTGTAACTTGGCCCCAGAACCTTGATGGTGGGTCCTGGGCCTGGAGTGGCTGTTTCTTGATATGGTGGAATGACAGCGCCTCTGTGCAAGGAATAATGGCCCCAGACCCATGACGTTGGGTCCTGGGGCTAGAGTGGCAGCTTCTAGATATTGGCCAGTCGCAGCCCTCCCTGCCAGTAATTTAGGCCCCAGAACCCTGACAGTCAGTCCTGGGACTGGAGTGGCTGTTTCTGGGTGCGGTGGAATGACATCGCCTCTGTGCGAGGAATGATGGCCCCAGACCCGCAACGGTGGGTCCTGAGGCTAGAGTGGCAGCTTCTAGAGACTGGCCAGCAACAGCCCTCCCTGCCAGTAACATAGACTCCAGAACCCTGATGGTGGGTCATGGGACTGGAGTGGCTGTTTCTCTTTTTTTATATCTATCTATGTCTACACTAAATCTAACTGCTATTAACTATTCTAAAGCCTATTGAACTAAATGGAGTATCCTAATAATTAACTACAAACACCTTGTCCTACAAACACACTGTATCTCTATCTCTATAACTAAGCTAACTACTATGTATATCTATCTAGCAACTATCTATCTAATACCTATCTATCTATATATTAGAGAAACAAAAAACTTACGGTTTTACCAACTTAGTTAAGGCAGATTCATACCAAGCAAACGTTAACAAACCTAGAAATTGTGTGTTAAGGCTTCCACCTTAACTTCCACACCATGTAAGCAGTAAACATGTTGTATGACTTCGCATACTGTGCTCGCTTATAACTGAGGCTCCATGCACCCACACTTTGCCTTGATCATTCAGCTCCAATCCTCTTCCTTTGCAGGTTGGGGGCAACTCTAAAGCTGAGCAGAATGCTATGTAAGTGTTTAATAAGAATTTGGGTACACTAAATGCATGGAAAGGCCAATGGAAGGAATGGAGGAAACATTAATCCTAATTTGGAATTAAATTATATCTCATTAAGTGTTTCTGAAATAATACAAGGGAGATGCATCTTTGGGAGTGGGGGCGGGGAGATGATGTGGAATAACAAAGGCAGCAGGGAGAGATGATGGAATGACAGGGAGGAGGATATAAGGATGAAGTACAGGAGAAAATAACTTGGTGGCATAATAGGAGGAATGACATAAGAAATTAGTAGAATTTCGAGATTTTTGGTGATGTAAATGATTGTGAGGAGTGATAGAGTATTGGAAACACTACCATGGTTCTTTTAAGCACCATAGGTACGTCCTTGTTGTTCTACTCTGTATTGCCCCGTGTTTTTCAACTCCTCTTCTGGGTAGTGTTTTTTTTTTGGAGTGGGGGGGAGTTGTCATCTCACACAATGTGTCGCATTCTGTATTAGAGATTATGGTCATTATATTGGTCAGGAGTCTTGTAATTTTTTGGGAGGTGATTGAAGTTTATTGGGTAGTCCAGACATCTGGGTTGTGTGTCATTGGGTTGGAAGGTAGTAGATTAAACTGCGGGTGCGCTGGGGGGGGTGGAAGCTGAAGTCCAAACTTTTCTATCTTCTAACACTGAAGTGATGCTTACTGGGTCACAGTCAGTGGGGGGCAACTAAGTAGTGGGTTAGAGTAGGTGCGGATCTGAAATAAAAGGAATTTAAATGTAAGAACATAACTGGTCAATGTAGTTGTTTGATGGTGGCATATTTACATGCTGGTGGTCACCTGTGTACTGGGGAAATGTATTTGATCTAGTGCCACAGAATGGAGATGTGAAATGTAAATGAAAGAGAAATTCTTGCCATGTTGGAAGTAGAGTAACAATGTAATACTAGACAGGGAGGAGCGTTCCGTGCTAGCTTTAGTGTTGCCCCCAACCTGCAAAGGAAGAGGATTGAAGCTGAAAGACCAAGGCAAAGTGTGGGTGCATGGAGCCTAAGTTGTAAGCGAGCACAGTATGCGAAGCCATACAACATCTTTACTGCTTACATGGTGTGGAAGTTAAGGC
>QEPC01011977.1:23008-43329 GCA_003113815.1 Sphenodon punctatus | reverse complement strand
AGGGGTACAAAACTGAAATGAAAATCAATCTAATAATATTCCTACTCTAAATAAATCCAAAACTTAAAACAGGGAAAGGGAATCTGGGATGGAATAAGAGGGAGAGGGAAAGGATTCAATGGAGGGCGGAGGGAGGAAGGAGATTGACCAAAGGGAACACAGGGAGGGGTAAAAACAAAAAAATAACACCTAAATCTATCTAAGCTAAGCTAAATAAATGATACTATGGAGGTAGATGGGTTGGATGGGTGAAATAGGAGGAGGATGGCAATGGATTGAGGAGAGCAAAACTGCTGGGAGAGGGAGACTTCTGAAATGCCTGCTGTTCAGGAACAGTGACTAGCTCAGAAGGTGTTGGGAAGGGGGGAGGCAATCAGTTTTGTTTCCTGCTGCGCCCGCCTCACCGCAAGCCCCATTGGCTCTGTGCAACCTAGCCCGTGGCAAATCGCAGACTGCGAAGCCAGTGGTCTGAGGCGAAAAGGGATGGTGATTGGGCAGACTGACTGCTACTCCAAGCCTCTCCACCCCTGGTGCCTGGAAGTCTGCTCCTCAGCTGACTCCCCCTCCCTGTCACGTTTTGCCTTCTAGTGACACGTTTTTGCCACCAACTCACCCGAACGCAATCCAAACTGACAGAACTGTTCGGTCATTTCGACGTTCGGAATCTAGTTAAGTTTGGTCAGTTCGTGTTCGGATTCGGGTTCGGATTCGGTCATCCAACAGGCTGAGTTCGGGCCGAACTTCCAAACCGCGTTTGCCCATCCCTATCGATTCATGGCTCAGCTTGGAATCTCAGGTTGTGGCAGTGGTGGGAAGTGCGTTTCGGCAGTTACATCTTGTCCGGCAGCTTCGGCCATATCTCTCAGACTATGACCTCGTCGCTGTCATCCATGCCTTCATCACCTCGAGGCTGGATTAATACAATGTGCTCTACGTGGGGCAGCCCAAGAAGTTGGTCCGGAGGCTGCAGCTGGTGAAGAATGCTGCAGCCCATCTCCTTATGGGGCAGGCCTCAGGGAACACATGACACCTGTGCTCCAGGCTCTGCACTGGCTGCCTATAAAGCACCGAGCTATGTTCAAGGTGCTGGTTTTAACCTTTAAAGTCCTTCATGGCCTGGGCCCCACTTATCTCTGGGACCGCCTCACTCCCCATGTGCCCGTTCACCCCCTGAGATCGTCCGGGGGAGCCTTTTTGGAGGTCCCTTGGGTGAAGTGGGTGGCCACCGATGTTAGATCTTTTTTGGTGGCTGCCCCTGTGCTGTGGAATTCACTCCTGGAGGAGGCTCGGTTGTCCCCCACTCTCCTGTCATTTAGATGTTTATGTAAGACCTGGCTGTTCTGCCAGGCTTTTGGCGAGGGGGGGTAGGGTGGGTGGGGTTGGGGGGTTGTTTCCCTGCATATTTGATTAATTTTTAACTTTTACATTGTTTTATTGTTTCTTTGTTTTTCACCGCCCTGGGCTGCCCTATGGGCAGGAGGGGCGGGATATAATTTTTTTATAAATAAATAAATTAAAAAAAACATCAGAGAGTGTAGCAGGCTGTCCATAAAGTATGTCATGCAAGAAGGAATGGAGTTGTGACAATTTGTGACAAGGGAGAGTGCACAGGTCCTAACTATCTCCTTATTCATTTTCAATTACATGTCTCTGTTTGAAAACTAAAAATATTTCCTTACATAGAATTCAGTGTGGTCCTACCTAGGCTAAAAGAAGAATAAAAAATTGTTTCATGAAAATCTCACGGGAATCAAGAATTAGGGTTAAGATCTCTCAGAAAAGACTCCCCTTCTCCCATCTTTCCAGATGGGGAGGGGGAAAGATGAAGGAAAGAGGTGGGCTAAGCCCAGCTTTTCAGTATTCTATTGGCTGCTGACTCCTAGCCAGGAGAATACTGAATATGTCTGTTGAGTCTACCCCATCCTTCCTGCTCTCCCACCTCCCATTCCTGAAAATCCTTGGTAGCTCCCCACAGAGATTACTGATAGCCCTGGTCTCTGTCCCTGAACTGCCAATGCCAGGCAAGGTAAAAGAGCTGGGAGAGAATGGTGTGGCTTCTTCCTTCTTCCATCCTTCCCCCATCAGCACCAGGTATTTTGTTTCTCAAGATTCACGTGTTTCTTGGTGAGAATCCCATTGATTCTCATCTCATTTTTATTTGCAAGAATGAGCTAAGAATTCTGATTCTTGTCAAGGAACACAAGAAACTAAGAATTGAGTTTCAGCCCTAGTTCTACAGTACTGGTATTAAAAATCTGTGCAGAGGGGATGATTTGGAGAATGATTTGGACATACGTTTTGGAGGGGGGAGTCCATAGTAGAGTTTATAACTGGATGCTTTTAGACACACCCTTCCCTAGTGCTGGTTGCACCAGCCTGCTTCACCCCCAGAAGGGTCCATCCATCTAATGGCACCCAGCCCAATGTGCAGACAGAGCAGGCACGGAGTAAGCTGTGTGCTCTGGGGCAGCCCTGCCGGCGACACTCCAGAACATCCCAGACCATTGGCAGTAGAGCAGGCTGGTGAAACCTGGGGCACCAGCCCAAAGTGGAGAAGCAGTCCGTCTGATGCGTGGAACCATGCTGCTGCTCTGCTTCCAGCTGGCCATCACCCCAGCCATGGATGCTCTACCCTGCAACTCTATGGTGTGTGTGTGTGTGTGGGTGCCAAAAAGGTGGACCACAAGCTGGAAAACCCACTGGGTCCATCTGATTTGAACCCATGTCGTGCTGGGAGCAGGCAGGCGTGGGGGTACTCCCTGGAGCAGCTCCAGGTGTGCACAGCCTTGCGTCCGTGTGTGTGTTGGAGGGTGGGGGGTGTTTGTGTGTGTGTGGGTGTGTGTGTTATGGCACAAAAAGCTCAGCATAGTTAGTAGTCATCACCCTCCAAGGAGATTTCAATGGGAAATCCAGGAGGAACAAAGAGGCACCTACTCCCCTGCCACATATCCTCGAGGTCTTGCACGACCCCATCCCGTACCTGTTCAGATCTCAAGAGAGGGTCACTGAGCTTGGCAGGCACCTCTCCTGACCTCCAGGTTCCCATCAGCAACATGTATGTCTGGGCATTGTCCTCTAGCTTGGATTGCCCCTGGAAGGTTTCCTGCAGCAGCATCTACAGCAGCTGTCGCACCTACTCCTCCTCAGCCTTGCTAGACTGCCCTATCATCCCTACCATAGTGGCAGGGAGGCCCCATGGGGCAGCTGACTCCACAGGTTCCACATGATCTCTCTGCACTGCTTCAGGGACCCAGGCTGGAAGAGCAAAAGGATCAGTCAGAAAAGAGTGTGCCCCCTGATTGTGGCACAGGGGCTGATGCACACCTGGGCCCTCCATGAGCTTCTTTCCCTGGGCTGTACACCTGTCCCAGGTCCCCTTTCTAAAATGGACATTTTTGTTGAAATCTGGCTTCATTAGAACCCGAATTACACAACCCTACTTAAGAGTGTGGCTCGACCTAGAAAAAATTAACCAATATAATAAAGTCTTTGACTACACCTGTTAATTAAGTAATTTACAGTAGTGTCAGTTAGGTAAAGAACTTAAACTGTAAAATTGTATTTCCTCCCAGTTGGTTAAAAAGTTCACTGATTGTCTACATTATTGAGATAGAGTCTGGAGACAACATAGTTCAGACGATCTCTTATTTGGTGACAGAATACAAGCTTCTGGGCCACACAGGGCTTGAGGATGGGCCTGGGGGACCTAAAGGCTTGCATACTCTCAGCAGCTGAAGTTGGTCTATTGAAAGAGATTGTCTGAATGACTTTGTCTCCATCTCTTACGTTTGGGAAAAACATGGTAACCACCACACTCTTTAGACTACAATGGAAGCTACATCTTTGAGGTTATTTTTCAAAGGCCAAATCCTACAGAACACTTTCATTTCGGGTCCAAGATTCTACAGAGCTGTGGCGATTCTTATGTTCAGGGATGGGCAGAACCTAGGGTGTCTGCAGGCGCTGTAAGGGTCTGTAGTACATGATAATGGGGAAGGACTACTTAGACAGCATAGCAGCAGAGAGCACAGGTATGTATGGTTGGGCAGTGGATCTACTACTATGCTGATTCAATAGCCAAACATTTCCCTCGTACAGAAAACTTGCAATAGTTAGAGATGGGAACTCAGAACGGTAGCAGTAAACCTGGAACATACCCTTAAGGAAAGATTCCTGTGCTATCATGTCATTGCTGTAGAAGAACCCTCTACTAGTTTCCAAACTAGTTACTCAAAGGAAGATTTTTTTTTCTTCTTTTAAGTAATTCTGGAATGTCCTATAGTTGGAGCACACTGGATTGAAAATCAGGGCTTGCTATGTAATAGTCATATTTTAGATCTACCACTGGCATCTTCCAAAGCAAGCACTGACAACTGGGAACATGGAATGTTTATAAATAGGACACCTTCCTCCAAATGCATGTAACCTGTCTTCATAATTCAGACACAAATTATTACATGTCAGTTGACATTTCTTTTAAGGCCTCCAATTTCCCTGTGTTTTTTTCAGTGGGGAGGTGTGTGAAATGCCAGATAAATTCCAGTGGAAAGTCAGAATATTTTGCTGCCCTCCTAGCTAGAGCAATAAATTGTAGGGAAAAGAAGCAAATACAGATAGGGTGTTAATTTAACACAGTGTGGCATAATAACTGGCAAAGTCATAACAGTAGTACTTTGCTTTCCAGGCAAGCCATGCTTTGAATGGTTATCCTGTGTTGGGCGTCCTAAGAAAACTTATCACTTTTGTCAGTTAGAACAAAGAAATTCCTAGTGCTTGGTGGCACAGATCAGATATTTGACCTGAGGGGATTAGGTTGGCCTCAAACATTGCATACACAGTAGACTCTTTCACTGTAAATTCTAGAGTGTTTAATTAATTAACGAGAGGTGATGCAATGATATTACATAGGGTTCAGCTGCCCAGAGAGTTGACTAGCAGTATATTAAAAAACTAGTTTGTGTCATTGGAAACAATTAAGAGATTTAATCTTAATATATACATTTTCTCCCTCCTTGACATACAAATGGATTTAAAGGCTACACTTATTTAGACCCCCTCATAATGAATAAATATAATGCACTCTCCTTGAAAGTCAAGTTCTAAATGTTATCATGATCCACATAAGAAGTGGATTGCTATGGCATTCTTGTAGCAAGATCTCTCAGCATTTTTCACCAGCACTGTTTATTCACTTCAGTGGTTTTCATCTTGGTACTAAGCCTTAGTGCTGGTGTTAAACTGGTGAAGGATCAGGCTGTCACATTCAAAATGTAAACTTTTATTTATTCAGATTTGCTAGTTTAGTTTTCACTTTCACACACATACAAAAATGAACACTAGAGTCTAAAAAAATCATGCTGCAATGGTAGGCATGAAATAAATGAAATGAGCTCAAACGCGTACATATTTCAGTCTAGACTAGAGCTGAGATACTACTATCTAGTATCCGGCCAGATACTGTGGCATCTGGTTGGATGTCATATGGTATCCAGTTTAGTATGCAGCGGCTATCACTTAACTGGATTAGAGAAACAAAAAACCTACGGTTTTACAAATGTAGTTAAGGCAGATTCATACCAAGCAAACTTTAACAAACCTAGAAATTGTGTGTTAAGACTCCCGCCTTAACTTCCACACCATGTAAGCAGTAAAGATGTTGTATGGCTTCGCATACTGTGCTCGCTAAGAACTTAGGCGCCATGCACACACACTTTGCCGTGCTCTTTTTCAGCTCCAATCCACTTCCTTTGCAGGTTGGGGGCAACACTAAAGCTGAGCAGGGTACACGTTGACATTAAATGCATGGAAAGGCCAATGGAAGGAATGAAGGAAACATTAATGCTAATTTGCAATTAAATTATATCTCATTAACTGTTTCTGAAATAATACAATGGAGATGCATCTATGGGAGTGTGGGGGGGAGATGATGTGGAATAACAAAGGCAGCAGGGAGAGACAGTGGAATGACAGGGAGGAGGATATAAGGATGTAGTACAGCAGGAAGGAACTTGGTGGAATAATAGGAGGAATGCCATAAGAAATTGGTAGAATGTGGAGATTTTCGGTGATGTAAATTATTGGGAGGAGTGATAGGAGACTATGGGGAACAGTACTATCGTGCTATTAAGCACCATAGCTACATCCTTGTTGTTCTAGTCTTTATTGCCTCATTGTGGTTTCACCTCCTCTCCTGGGTGGTGCTTTCTTTTGGGGGAGAGGGGGTGTCATCTCACACACTCTGTCGCATTCCATATTAGAGATTATGGTCATTATATTGGTCAGGAGTCTTGTAGTTTTTTGGAAGGTGAGTGACATTTATTGGGTAGTCCAGACATCTGGGTTGTGTGTTATGGAGTTGGAAGCTACTAGATTAAACTGGGGGTGGGGAGGCTGAAGTCAGAACTTTTCTATCTTCTAAGAGTGAAGTGCTGGTTAGTGGGGCACAGCGAGTGGGGGGCAAATAAGTAGTGGGTTAGAGTAGGTGGGGATCCCAAATAAAAGGAATTTAAATGTAAGGACATAACTGGTCAATGTAGTTGTTTGATGGTGGCATATTTACATGCTGTTAGTCACCTGTGCAGTG
Source organism: Sphenodon punctatus (assembly GCA_003113815.1). Classification (NCBI taxonomy): domain Eukaryota; kingdom Metazoa; phylum Chordata; class Lepidosauria; order Sphenodontia; family Sphenodontidae; genus Sphenodon; species Sphenodon punctatus. Next base: position 36,746 of record QEPC01011977.1, on the reverse strand, counting down.
GGGAGATGTATTTGACCTAGTGTCACAGAATGGACATCTGGAATGTAAATGAAAGAGAAATTCTTGCCACATTGGAAGTAGAGAAACCATGTAATACTAGACAGGGAGGAGCGTACCTTCCTAGCTTTAGTGTTGCCCCCAACCTGCAAAGGAAGAGGATTGAAGTTGAAAGACCAAGGAAAAGTGTGGGTGCATGGAGCCTAAATTGTAAGCGAGCACAGTATATGAAGCCATACAACATCTTTACTGCTTACATGGTGTGGAAGTTAAGGCGGGAGCCTTAACACACAATTTCTAGGTTTGTTAAAGTTTGCTTGGTATGAATCTGCCTTAACTAAATTAGTAAAACTGTAGGTTTTTTGTTTTTCTAATTTCTTTGGGTATTTAAAAAAGTAGATCAAAAAAGTAATTAGTGATTCGATGGAATTTACTCAGACTGAGAGATGTTAATAACATATTCATTTTAGTTACATGAGGTTAGGTTGAACATGAGATATGTACAGAAGTTGATTAAGGAGAGAATGAATGCCGCGGCAGGTGGACACTGGGGATCAGGGTGGGAGGGAGGCACAGTGGGACCCACCTGCGCTCTGGTGGGAAGCAGCCAGGGATCCGCTGGAGCAGCGGGTGGCTTTGAAAGCTTCAGTTCCCGCTTCTCACAGGAGAGTCCCCACTCTGCTCCCTGCCCCATCTCAGTGGTGAATGTGTGGGGAGGGAAATCTGTTCTCTCCCAGCTTGGGGGGATGCTCTGAGTTTCCCCCATGGCATGGATCAGCGGCACAATCAGAATTTTGCTACTATCCCCTGGTTCCCCCACCCCTGCTGTCCCCTTTCCCCAGTTCCAGGCATGTCTCCTGGACCTGGCTGTGCCCACCCCCCAACACTGCCAGGGTTGGGCTCTGCTGGGGAAAACTGATATGAAGGGGGTTCGGAACCTTAGGTGCCAATGTCGAATCCTTTTATACCTGATCCACCACATCCTAATGAGTGGGTTCCCAGGACCATGGAGCTATGAACATTTGGGGCTAGGGAATGATGGGCCCTGTCCCAGAAAGATGCTTCTTCCACCCAACCCCCACACCTGTAAATGCTGCACACACATCCCAGAGGGCTACTTCTTTCAGGAACCAGTCACCTTCATGAAGCCCTCTCTCTGTGGCGTGCACTCAGGATTGTCCCCTTTCTGTACCCCCCACCTTCCTGGGATACAGGATCCTGGGATAGATCCCCTCACCCTCTGGGACTCTGGGACATTCAGAATGGCAGGAAGGTTGCTGAGTGTCAGGGATCCGGCTTGAGACTCCCCTTCGCACAACAGAGAAGTGCTCTGGTGGGAAGTGGTCAGGGATCTGCTGGAGGCTTTTAAACCTGACTGGAACTGAGCCCATGACAGGTCCCTGGATGCTTCTCAGCAAAGTGGTTCTCTCCTGTGGGAAGGGGGGTCTAGAGACTCAGCTCAGATCCAGACACCCCTTCCCACAGGAGACACCCGCTGTGCCGGGAAGCAGCCATGGGCCCGACATGGGGTCAGCTCCAATGAGCTTTCAAAGTCTTCTGTTGCTCTGGCGGATCCCTGCCCTGGCTGCTTCCCACCAGAGCGCCTCTCTCACATAAGTCCATGAAAAGCATACAGACCCCCCTTCTCACCAGTTCTCGTGTCACCCCCTCCCCACAAGCTATCCTGCCTTGAGAAGCAGAGTGGTTCTGTCCTGTGGAAAAAGTCCTGCCCTCAGCAGCGAGAGAATTGCCCCCCGCCTTCTCACCAGTTCTCATGTCATCCCCTCCGGTTCTCTCTTGTGGGAAAAGTCCTGTCCTTAACGGCAAGAGAATTGTCCCCTGCCTTCTCATCAGTTCTTGTATCATCTCCTCCCCCCAATCTATCCCTGGCCGCTTCCCGCCAGAACGCCTCTCTCACATAAGTCCGTGAAGAGCATAAAGACCCCCTCTTCTCACCAGTTCTCATGTCACCTCCTCCCCCCAAGCTATCCCTGGCCACTTCCCACAAGAGCGCCTCTCTCACATAAGTCCGTGAAAAGCATATAGACCCCCCCCTTCTCACCAGTTCTCATGTCACCCCTTCCCCCCAAGCTATCCTGTCTTGAGAAGCAGAGCAGTTCTCTCCTGTGGGAAAAGTCTTGCCCTCAGCAGTGAGAGAATTGTCCCCTGCTTTCTCACCAGTTCTCATGTCACCCCCTCCCCTCAAGCTATCCCTGGCTGCCTCCTGCCAGAGTGCCTCTCTGACATAATGTAAACAGAAGCACATAGTCTGGAACATTCCCGACTGTCCTATGTGACCAGATTCTCAGGATCAAAGAGAAAACCCTGTCAATATCAGGTTGCAAGCCAGAGGATTTGCGCCGGGGAGCTCCATTGAAGTCAATGGAACTCTCAATGAAGAACATTAGCTCTGCCTTAACTAATGGAGCCACTCGCATGTCTCCATAATTACCATTTACTGCATTACTATTTAATTACCATTTGACTTTTTTTCTTTTTCTTTTTTCTCCATACATTTGGACACGTTTGGTTATGAGATAAACAGTACATTCTGATATTCTGGTTTGGCAGTTAACCTCTGTGGCTACTGGATAGTTATGGGATAACCACCAAGCTATCCAGAATACTGGATATTAACCATGGATAATTTTTTTGCTATCTGTTTCAGATCTTTTCTAGACATTATTAGCTCAGTCAGCAACAGTAGCAAAAACATGACAGGTGTTACATTTTCTCCCCAATGGGAACCTTAAACCTTGGTGCATGTTTTTTGAGTATTTAAACAAATGCATTTAATTTAATTAATTTACTTATTATTTTAATTTCTACCCACCCTTCCCACCAATGGCGGCTCAGGCCATTGTAAGCCATTACAATATATAAATTACAGGTAAAAAACAACCAAAAATATAAAATCATAAAATACCCCACAACCCTACAACATCTCCACCACCTCCTCACACTCTCCCTGCGCAACACCCCTCTCCCCTAACCCCCACCCTCATTAGAAAAACACTGGTAGTATTGTCATGTATTTTCAATTATAAACCTAAGATATTTTGGCTATCTGTGTTTAAATATATTAACTTAGAGTTTGTATATGTTAACTTTCTGTTTTAATGTAAGCTAATTGTAACTTACATCATAGATTTTTTAGAATCAGCTTTTGTGACTAGCTAGATCTAAATAGGGCCCCATAAAAAGCACATTCCTTTGTGTTTTTTTCTAAACTTCCCAAATGACATTTGGCTGTTACTAGGGAAACCACCAAATGATCAAGCCATAAAACAAGCTATCTCTGAAACTTTCCCTCTGGTCTAAGCTAAGGCCATAAAGAGGCCCTTCTACCTAGGCTTGGCTTTTGTTTAGATTTTCTCATAGCCTAGGAGTCTGGAGTGTTATCTCTTTGTGTCTAATTGACAGATAGTTCTATTCATAAGATATCTTCCAGACTAAGAAGGAGGATTTGTTAGTTCTTTCCAGCCAACATATTTATTAAATTTATAGTTGAGATAAATATTGAAAGGTCTGGATTTTCTCTCTGTTATCTGACAATTATCTCTGATAAAAAATACAAAGCCTCTCTTCATTTCAGAGCTTGAGGAAAGTCAAAACTTTTATTGGTCTCTTTACAAGAGCCAATTAGAATCCAGTGTATCTTCTTACTGACTGACGTGTATCTTATGTCAGCATGACAGCCTAAGGATAGAAACTCCCCTAGTATTCCATCCTTCAAAAGAGAGAGACAGCCTGGTTTTCTTCAGACTGAAATCCTAAATATTATTGGGTTTCTTTCTCATTCAAACACCTTAATGGCAAAGGGATGAATCTGGACTGTATGTATGTATAACTTCTTGATATCTTTGAGCCAATGTATTGTGCAAATGTTAAGCTTTTACAAGCTTTTTCTTAAGATAGAAATATTTTAAGATCATGTAACTTTGATGTTTTCTATTTATATTTAAGTAAACTTTGCATATATTTTTATAATCCAAAAGTCTCATGTTCCCTTACTATAAATGAATTGTTGTTTACAATACTTCCTTTGCTAGCTGGACAACAATGTGAAGTGTAAACTCATAATACACAATTTGGGAAAAGTGCAGCCCAATTTAGTTTGACTAGTTCAGCTAAGCTACATAGCTCACTTTCCCTTTGTGATTTATGAGAAAAAACACAAAACGTGACAGTATTACGAACTAAAAAAGATTTTAAAAGGAATGAGAGGGAGACAAAGTAGTTCAGATGATATCTCTAATAGAACCAATGTTTGTTGATGAGAATATGCAAGTTTTTGGGCCACACATGGTCCTTCCTCAGGTATGTAATGGACTGAGCAAATGTAGGACCATCAGTAAATAAAAACAGACATGTGGCCAGTGGGACTGCTCCCTGGGCCACCCCAGGGCAGAAAATCCTGGGCAACATGGACTGTGTCAGGTCATGGCACCAAACTGACATGCCCGTTGCCAGAGGACCATCCCACTGGCTACATGACCCAGGTAGGGCTGGGATCACAACAAATGTGCAGGCAGCCAGTCCCACCCGTGCCCTGCTCCCAGTGCCCTGCCCCCATCATGACAGACAGCCATGGTAGCCAATGAGACATAGTCTTGGCGGCCGGCAATGGCAGCCCCTGGCATGGGGCAGGTATGGTCCAACACAACAGACTTGCTAGCCCACTGGGGTCCGCTTTGGTCCACTCGGGCAGCCCTTAGCCTGGGCTGTGACCTCAGAGATTTGCTGAAGTCACAACCTAGGCTGTGTCAACTCTCCCATGGGCAAACCCAGGCCAACATTTGGTGGTGTGTGTTTGCACGTGCCACTGAATCCTGGGCCACATCAGGCCAAAATCACATGTCTTTTTATCCAGTGTGTCCTTCTCCTACTTACTTTGGAATGCTAGCTATCTTTCCTCCATCTCTTTTCCTATATTCCCCAACATTCTTTTATCATATGCTTAGTTTCTAGCCTGCTTTTCAGTTCATTTATTATTTGATTTAAATCCTTGAAATGCCACAATTTATTTTTGCACATGTGCACAATCACCCAGAAGCCAGCATTCCAGTGTTCCTCAGTGAGTAGGGGTGTGCATGTTGTTTTCATTATATCAATAACGAAAACAAAATTTGTTGTTTTTGTTATTGTTATTGCAATAATGAAAATGTCAAAAAATAATAATGAAATCAATAACAATAATGAAAGTCGTTATTGATTTTGTTATTGCTTGGCAGGTGTTTTTTGGACAGAAATATGGAGAGGGGAGGGAGGGAGAAGACATCTCAGAGCCAGAAACAGTGTTGAACTCTTGAACTGGGAGGGGAAGGACCTGACGGATGTATTTCTGGCCAGTGAGCAGTGCAAGTGGGTACCAGGAGTTGCATGGCACCCTGTTGATTCCTCAATGCCTCTGCCTCCCAGAACCAATCAGGAAGGCTCTGGGGGAGGGCACTGCAACCCTTTATATTGTAGAGCTGGGTTGCTTCACTCTCTGTTAGCTCTCTTTCTTGTCAGGGTGCGTTTGCAGAAGCTGCTGGTGCTTGCACTAGAAATTCTCCCAAATATATATCCCATTCCCTTCCCTACCACCCAATCCTTAATCCTTAGGTACACACATAGCTAGATAGCTATATAGAGGTAGTATAGTTTATAGATAGATAGATTAGATTAGAGTTAGTAGATATACCTCTGAGTTTTACTTTTCCCTTCTCCTGTCTGTCACCCCCTGTTCATATATTATATAGATATAGATATTACTTGTTAAGAATTAAAGGATAGGTGTATTTTATATTATACATAGGTTAGGTTTAACTTAGATTCTGTATATATTATATAAACAAAACTACATATTGTGTACAGTATATATTATTGTGTGCAGTTCTTTCTATATCACAATGAGAAAGGGAAGGAGTTCAACTTCTGACAATAAGGCCTTTTTTACACGGATGTCACCCACCCATGAACACCCATAAACACCCATTGGATGGGTGGGAGAGAGTCCATATAAACGTCCACGAGCCGGGGGGGTGGGGTGTGTTCTCGACCCACCCACCAACACCCATGGAGCAGCTGGGAAGGAGCCGGCATGCTCCGTGGGTGGAGATGGGTGGAGGTGGGTGGAGATGGGTGTTCAACACCCACCTGTTTGTGTAAAAACCCAAACACCCACACCCACAGGGATGGGTCCACCAATACCACAGAGAGATGGCTAGAGAGGCCACGCAGGTGCCCCCAAGAAGACACAAGGGATGTGCGAACAGAGTTTGGGGGTTCAGTGTTTGGCTTGAACTCAGGGTGCTTGGGCCATTCACGAACACCCCAAACCCAAACTTCCCCCCACCCGAACCGGTCGAACAAAGTTCAGGTTTTGAACCCATTCGGGTGGGGGGCGGGGGACAGGGGGGAACCTGGTTTTCCCTCCCCCCTCCAGGCTGCACAGGCAGAAGGGGCACCAGGGCTCACCTCCCCACCCCCCTGCCCAGCCTGGTAATTTAAAACAAAAACAAAAACAAACCACCCCACCCCTGGGATTGACCTACCTGGTGGTGCCAGGGCTCTGACCCGGGTCTGGCGGCGGTGATGGAGGGTCTGGCTTTGGCGGCACTCCAGAGCTCTTCAGGTCTCTACTAGGTCTTCCAGGTCAGCTGACCCAGAAGGCCTAGTAGAGGTCTGAAGTGCTCCGGAGTGCTGCCAGAGCCGGACCCACCACTGCTACCGCTGCTGCCACCAGATCCAGGGCCAGAGCCCTGGCACCACCAGGTAGGTCAATCCCTGGGATAGGGATGCTTTTTTAAAAAAAAAATTACCCGGCTGGGCACAGTGGTGGTGGTGGGGAGATGAGTCCCAGCGCCCCTTCCACCTACACATCCTGGAGGAGGGAGGGAAAACCAGGTTCCCCCACCCCCCGAATGGGTTTGGTGAAACTGTACAGCCTGAACCTGAACAGTTGGGGGGGGCAAACCCCAAACAGGCCAAACGTGGAACCCCCCCAATGTTCGCACATCCCTAGCAGACATACCCACTGGGGGAGACTCCAGTCGCCCAACCAGAAGCCCTTAAAGGAGAACCAAAATATGACATGGGTGCACCGGCTCCCACAATTTCTGGAAGGAAAGCCTCTGACAAAACAAAGGGAGCCAGTGCCATGACACACACAGAATGGGCCAGGGTAAGCTAAGGGACCCCGGGACGCCATGGAGAGGGGGTCCTGGCCCAATGGCACAGATGGTGGAGGGAAAGACAGCTAATCACAGGACACCAGTCCCGTCACAGGGCTGAGGGCATACCACAGAGCCGGATCCACCTGCATCCCGCTAGCCCACTACAGCCATGGGGCACAGGGATAGGAGCACAACCAACAGTGAGATAAGAGCGAGGGTACCCAAACAACCAGGGGGAGGGGGGCGCATGCCAATACCAGAAACCATCCTGATGGAACACAGGGCGGGCAGCTGACAGTTAACCGTTACCCACCCCCACCCCCCAGGAGAGCACCCATACACAGGAGCAATGCACCACCGAGGAGACAACTGAGGAGGGCTTCTTTGACAGTCAGGTAACCCTTCATATGTGTGTGTTGGGGGGCGAAAAGGTCAAGCATGATCTAGTGCAAAGCTACAAGACCAGACAGGTCTATGAAGCCATCACCCAGGAGATGCAGTGGCAGGGGTACAATGGGGATGCCATCCAGTACATGCAGCAGGCAAAGGACTTGAGGTCTGTATATAAGAATATCAAGGACCACAATCTCAAGTCTGGTCATGCCATGCACACAATGGAGTTCCATGATGAGCTGAATCCATTCCTCTGCATGGACGGGAATATAGTTTCCTACCGCTTACACGGCACCACCTTTGCCAGGGGCAGAAAGAGGGCAAGAACAACACACACCCTGCTCAACCCGCAGGAGCAGGGGAAGACTGTTGCCCCTGGTGAGGCCCCCCAGGATGTGGGAGGAGACAGCCCCATCACACAGGGGGAGGAGGCATCTCACGAAACAGGTCACAGTAACATCACCCTCCGTGTGCACCCACAAAACCCACAGGGTGACAGGCCACGGGGACGGGGGGTGCATGCAGAGCTGACAGACACCTGGGATGCCTCCCAGGACATGAAGTAATACGATCCAGGTAGGAACACAACCACGTTCTGGGGGGGAGGGAGGACCCCGGCCACAGTGACCAGGCCACAGTGACCAGGGCCTAAGCCAGGTGGCAGGGATCAACTGATGAATCCCTATTCCCATTACATCTCAAAGGTGCCTGGAGGTGCACGAGGCAGAGGAGGTCACAGAGGAGGTGGTCGAGCAGGAAGCGGTGGCACCCTCGAGACCCAGTGATCAGGACAATGATGGTAGGCCAGCAAGGACAAGGGAAGGGTTGTGGGTGATGCGCCGGGGTGATGGGATAGTTTGTTGGGCACAGAGTTAGCCCTCCTAGTAAGACACCCACTATGCAAGACAGGGAAGGGCTGGGGACCACCATAGTAGGGGCACGGAACAACATGGGCCAACATCCCCTGACAGGTATCCTGATGTGGGGTCTCACAGCCATGGAGGAGGTACCATGAGACATGTCCACAGTGGGGTGCTGGGTCAAAACAGTCCTGGTATAAGGCACGCTGATATGGGGCCACCACAGCGGTTTGACACAGAGGATGGGAATACGGGGACCCCACCCTGTCGGTCGCGATCCACACAGGAACATAGATGGAGGTGGGGTAGCCAGTCCCAGTGCCACAACAGTTGCACTGCTAGGGTTACAGGGTATGGAAATAGAAAGCAACACAACCTATGGGGTAACATATCTTCCACAAAAGAAAGACCTGGTCCTGCGAGGGGTGCTGCTGCCGGGAGCGCTGAGAGGAATCAGATGATGCGGGTCAGGAATTGGAGGAGGAGAGAGGACCTGGGGAGGGAACTAATGGAGGAAACCAGAAGGTTAGCCGAGGTGCACTCCGAGGAGCTCGCCTTCACCAGGGAGGTGCAAAGAGGGGAAGGGGATAGGGACCAGGAAATTCTGGCAGCAATGCTCAACTGGTTCCGCACTGAAGACCTGTGGGACAGGTACCAGTCTGCCACCCTCCACCGCAAGCTGTGCCTCGACAGGGTCGAGAGGGTGAGGGCCTGTGGCATGCTGGAGGGGACAGCTGCAGAACCTGGACCTCATGGGGGAGGCATTGGGGTTCCTGCGGCATGAACCCCAGTGCCACATGGGCCCTCCAGGTACAGATGGAGGGATGGTAGCCGACTACCACCAGGGCGCCCTCCCGCTGGTGCAGGTACCCCCTCCCCAGCACTTTGTACAACCCTGGTTTCCGAAGCAGCACTGCTTCCCTGGCCTCATGCACAGGGTCTCCCCCCCCATATAACCCCAAAACAACAGCCTGTGGGGCCACCTTTCCAGCCCACACCTATCCCGGTTCCTCAACAGCTGCCTCTGAGACCCCTCCTCCGGGAACCACAGTCTCCTCTAAACATCCCGGCACCCTCAGGGAACCAACCGCCCATACTGGCTGCCCCATCAGCTCAGGTAAGCCGGATCACAAATCTGTCTCTAAAGGGGGGGGGGGGGCAGCTGCACCATGACCTGCACAGGAATGGGCAGAGGGCATGCAGTGTGTAGATCCATGGAACCCCCAGAAGGTTACAATCAGGGCTGTGGTGAAGGGGTTTCATCCCGGGTACAAGTGTAATGCTTATCGTATGTTTCAATATCAATACCTGAGCCTGGAGTGGAGCTGCTGGTGGACGACAGAGAGCCTGGGCCATCAGGCCACAGCTCGCAGTGGACGGTGGCAGCAAAGGCCCACAGGGAGTCGCACGCTGGTGGTGCGATGAAGCGGGGACGTGGAAGGCCCCGCAAGAAGTGAACCCAACCCCTTGTAAATATCCCTAATAAACACTATTTATTCGGTACCTCTATGTCAACTGTTATGTTAAGGGGTCTGCATGCACTGGGAGGGGATTTGCAGCGGATATAAGGGTTCGTCCCATGTGCAATACAGATGTGGGACCGATACCGCTCATATCTCCCAGGAGGCAGTGGGGAAACAACAAACCACCCTTGAAAGAGCACAGGCCTGCACATTGATACCAAAGTTGCACTGCCTATGCTAAACATCAGCCAGTGACAGCTGTATACTATACGGGTTACTAATGCCATGGCTGGCAGCTAGTATATAACCCCGCTCCAAGGTACTCAGCTCATACATTACTGGGGAACCCCTAGCACCAAACCAATATGACACATGGAGTATGTAGTCGGGTCATATCTGTGTTTATTTGTTAGGGACACACAGGCTATGGAAGGGGGGGGGGGAATTCACAGGCACAGGTTAGTTGCCTGCCATCTGGGCAACAATGTGCCTACAGAGATCATCCCTGTTTTCCTCTGAGATTTGTTGGAATATTCCACCCTGAATACGTTGGTACAGGGGCATTGGGATCACTCTCTGCACTGGTGGGGGGTTGTCAAGGGCAGCTCTGCCGGTCTCACATATATTGTGCAGAATTCAGGCCACCAGGACAAGGATGGGGGTGTGCTCAAGACTGAACTGGCTCCTGTTCATCAGAAAGCACCAACGCATCTTCAGCTGGCTGAATGTCCGTTCTACCACGCTTTGAGTGGATGAAAGGCACTCGCTGAAGAACCTGCACTCAGGGGTGCAAGCCACGGGATAGGCCTTCATAAGTCATGGGATCAGTGGGTAGGCAGGGCCCCCAATCACCACCGGAGCCATGGAAACACCCCCAATCACCTTGTAAAGGTTGGGGGCTATCTCATCATCAAACATCTGGGCATGGAAGATTGATGATCGCAGATGTGCACATCATGGCTCCGCCCTGACTGACCGGTGTACATGTCAGTGAACAGGCACCTGTGATCCACAATGACCTGCAGATTTATGGAGAACGCCTGCTTCCTGTTCAGATAGTCTGTCTTGATGTGGTGGTGGTGGGAGCAATGATAGGGATGTGGATGCTGTCTATCACACTGATACAATGGGGGAAGCCCATGTCCACAAAGCCATGGATCACTACCTCGGGATCCCGGAGCTGGATGACCCTCTCACATAGCAGCTCCACTATCAGGTCACACACGTTGTGGAGCGCCTGGTTAACGGTAGCTGTGCCCACTCCGAACTGCTCCCCAATGCTATGACATGAATCGGGGGTGGCCAGCCTCCACACCGCCATGGCCAATCGCATTCCTGCTGGCAGCGGATACCGTGTGTTGGTAACATTCCTGTGGAGATGTGGGTTGAGGATATCACCGAGCCGGATCAACAGGGAACGTTTCATGCGGAAGTGGTCTGTCCATTCCTCATCGGTCCAGGTATCAAGCACATTCTCCCACCATTCATTGCTGTGTGAATGCATCCAATTCAGTCGCCGAGTTGTCACACAACAGCCATAAAGGTTGAGGGGCCACCTGGATAAGACAAGCATCAGGTGCTGGGACACTGCTGTTCTGCAAATGGCATGTCGGAAAGCAGAGATCCTCCTCGCCCACTGCAATGATGCTGCTCGGTGCATGTTGCCAGCTCTCCTGCGCCGTGCCCCATGGTTGTAGAACTGGGGTCTTGGGAGGAGTAACTTGGTCCATTTCTGGAACACCTGGACCAGGATCACAAAGCATGTGCCCAAAACTGTTAGCAGGACAGCTCTCTCCTCTGGGGGCTCTTCATCAGGCAGCATGGTACCAACAACACACACTTGTGTGCGCCCACCACCTGAACCTGTGATGGATCACCCCCCAACTACCTGCTAAGCTTCTATGTGAACTGGTGGCTCACCCCAATCCCTGCATGGCTGTGCCCATGGCCCGCTCAAGCACCCGTCCACTCAATGCCCTGACTACTGTCCCAACACCTAGTAGTGGCCTGTGCCTCCCAAGCCTTGTGTACCCAGCACACCCACACCATGCTTCAGTTCACACGTCTCCTGTAGCTCAACAGTTGTCCCCACATACTGGGGACCACTGCCACGGGCAAGCTGCCAAACACACCCACTTCCCCCATGCTCAGCACCACCTCTGTACTCTGGACAGCACCATCTCTGTACTAGCTTTGCTCTATGTCATGATCACTCCTCACACACCCCACCTCCACTCTCTACATGCCAACCGCGAGCAATGGAACAGAGCCACACATGTACCTTGTCAGAATATGCTTGGTGACCATCGATTAGTGCAGTACCTTGGGTGTGTTCTGCTCACCTGGTCGATAACACCATTCAGTGGGCCTACCTCACGTCCCCCCACCTTCACAGACCGCCTGCACAGCAGGGGGCTCGGGCCAGAGTAAGGCTGTAACATATACATGGGGGCCCGGCCACCCCCCACTAGTGCCAGCGACATGCCCCCGTGCAATCCGCGAGCGGGATGCATCAGCGTTCACTGCGGGATGCATGTATCGTTCACTGCGAGTGAAGGCTGTGGCATCATGCAGCTGAGATCACTCAATATATGCTGTATCCACAGCCTCATTAGCTCCGTGCGAGAACCAGCTGTGACCTTGTTCACCTGTCATTGCCTGCGCTGGAATGTGTCCACCCTATGCGTGGGTTAGGGCTTCACTGGGCCTTGTAGTCTGCCCACTATCAGCTATGCAAGTTCACCCTCTGGCTAGCGATGCACTGTTCCTTGAGCATCACTCATTCCCAGCTGATCTCTGTGGAACTCCACCACCCAGTCCTTGAGAAGATCATGGCAGTTGTAGAACAGGCCCTGGAGCGGATGATTGTGCCTGGGATGAGTGGTCTGCATGTGTCAACATGATTCTGGGAAAGCTGTGGCAGAACTGAGATGTCCAGCTGCTGCTCAGCGACCACCTGTCAGTGGCAGATGGATTCAATCTCCTATCAAGGTACATGTGGGTGATGGGCCATCCATTCAGGGGTCCAGATTGTTGAAGGCATGCTGGGGAGCTCAGATTAAAAACAACCTCCTCCAACAACCTCTTTTGGGGCTCTCAGCCGCCGTTGTTGTGCCGTGGACTGCACAGGAGATCATGGTTGTTCACCTGGTGGCTGCTCGCACTGACTATGGAGTGGCCCTCCACGTCGCCCCCCCCCCATTGCTTCTGACTACACCGGCATCCTACTGCATGCCCGTGGCATATCACGACCATGATCAGAATGCCTAGCACTTCTTGGGGAGCTGGACTTGCTACCCCACGATGTTGGTGGCCCACTACTGACTGGGACCCCTACCACCTTGGAGCTGGGTGTCCTGCGAGAGGTGCTTAACAGACCAGATGTCAGAGATGCAACTGCCACAGAGAACTACCTCCTGCCCAGCTTCATGGTGGATGCCCATATGCATTCCCGGAGATTCTGCAGGGGCCTATTTGCCTGGGAGGATCTTGTCCAGGGGCTGATGTTTACCAAGAACCCTCTGTCCGCTCCCTGATCTGGCTTTCCCATCCTCCTGCTCCATGGACTCCTGTTCCCCCTGATTGGGCCGTGCCTCGCCTCCCCATGGACAGTGCTGCTCCTCTCCAGTGTCCTGTTCGATCCCTTAGCTCCATTTCCCCATCAGCTGGGCCCCATCACCGCTTATGTAGCATCCTGTGTCCATCCCAGTTGTGTAATTGTCCTCCACCGTCCTGCTGTGGGTACAATGGTACCCCTATATGATGTTGGGTGGAATGCCCATGGGCCCTAGTAGGGATATGCGAACGCAGTTTGGAAGTTCGGAGTTCAGACTGAACTTGAATACTTCAGTTGACTGAACTGAAC
>QEPC01011977.1:3610-18369 GCA_003113815.1 Sphenodon punctatus | reverse complement strand
GCCACATGGGCAGCATGTGTACTCCACAAATTTGTCCTCCACAAATATCTGAGTAGTGGCAATGTTGTACTATTATTATTTATCATTTCTGTAGTGATTTCAGTGTTCAAAGTGCTTTAAAATATTCTCTAGTTCATTCTCAGTTACCTTGTGAAGTAGGTTACTATTTCCATTTTACAGATGGGGAACCGGGGCTAAGAGACAATCAGTATTTTTACAAATGATGGTGCTAGTTGCCACAACTCTTTGATCCTGCCAAGGGTAAGAGCCCTTATCCCGGGCAGAATTTGGCCCCACCGCCAAACAAACATGATGGTGGCCGGGGCTGGGGAGGGGGAAGGGAGAGAACGGGGACATGCGGACATGGTCCAAATGCCCCCACCCCTGCACTGCTCAGTGTGGCCCAGTCTACTCCCTAATGGACTGGTGCTGCGGCCTATGAGGTCACTGCACCTGCCCGGAAAAGATCTGGCTACCACCCAGAGTTAAGTAGAGAGGGCCATCTGATGTGATGGCCTGCTCTACCATGGTCTGGGTATGGCTTCCCTGGACCGTGGCAGGGCTAACTTCAGGATGTGTGCTGGCATAATCCTGCTATGGTCTGGGGTATGTTTGTTCTCCGCAGAAAACATCTGTCGGGCGGGAACAAATGTGACACCACCATGGGTAGCCATGCCGGGGTAAGCGTGGCCACCCGTGGTAGTGTCACGTTGAAAACACCCAGTGATTTCCCCAAGGCCACCCAGACACTCAGGGCTAACATGGGATTTGAAAGCTTGTCTTCCAAGTCTAAATCCAACACAACCCCCTGGCTACATTGACTCAGTTGTTGTAAAAAGCATCATGAAAATGTCAGATAGAAAATAACCTCATGTTATCTATGGTCTTGCATTAAGATTCATGCCAACATGGCATCATTGTATCAGCTCTTTTGATTTTCTTCCCTCCTGTTGTGTTTTCTGAGTGCACTTAAAGAAACAGAGCCAAAGGCTGCATAGCAATAGGACCAGGTGTGCTGCCAATGTGTATGAGAGCTTGAAAAGCCACATAAGCATAGACTCTGCATGCTTCCAAGCTGTAATCTGTAGATCAGACCTTGTTTTGTCTGTAGGTCATTGACCTCTGTCCATTTACACCCATTCACTCTCTGATCTATCACTGGAAGGGAAGGTTTTGGCATATCTTTTAGGGACAATTAATGTCTTGGATGCTGAGATATCTGGATGTAAGTGGCATAAGTTAAAATAACATGAGTGAAAACTGGAGCCAGGTGACTCAAAGGCACCCTTTTCACTCCTCTCTTGACTTGCACTGGATGCTTAATTGTTCATAGTTCAGAATGATTATTAATAGGAGTACGAATTTGTCATGGACATTTTCTTAAAAAGTCATGAGTTGGTCATGACACGAATGAGAAAAAGGCATGGAAAACTCATGGGTAATTTAAAAAAAACTTTTATTCAATATTGTATTTTGTAAACCCTACCCCTCCCCTTACACTGTAAACCCAGGGATTAGATTGTAACCCCCCTCCCCCAGCACAGAATAGAAAAAGGAGGAAACACCCCACCCCTTGGATTGTAAATCCAGGGACTGAAAAACCCTTTGAAAGCCCAGGCTTAGATTGCAAGCCCAAGCAGGGGATAAAGGCAGACAAAATGCTGCCATCTCCTCCTGGGTGCCTCTTGAAGCTCTGACAACTGTAACGTTCTCTGCCTCTGATCCTGCCGCCACAACATGCCGTGCTGCCACTTGACCATGCCCAAAACTCCGCCTTCCACAAGAAACAACACTGAGGAGGGGTTTGGAGCTCCAGGGAGAGGTCATGGCTTTACCCAGTGGCACTCAGTGTGCTATTCTCTCCGGCTTCTCGCCATGCCACCATGTCTCCACAGCCAGGGAGGCATTTGGAGCTCCAGGGAGACACCATGGATCTTCTTAGCACCATTGAGCATGCTCTTCTCACCAGCTTCTTGCTGGCTCTGCTCTTCTGTTTGGGGGAAATCTTGAAAAACTTGGGAAAATCACGGAAGTCATGGGAAGATCTCAAAAGTTATGGAGGGAGGCAAAAGTCACTAAAAACATGACTTTTGTCATCACTGTGACAAATTCTTAGACCTAATTATTAACCACTTATGTAGTGCTTTTGGTGTCCAATCCTTATCTAGTTCACCCTCACAACAATCCTGTGAACTGGGGTGTAGCTAGTCATCAATGATCTGGAAAAAGGAGTAAAGAGTGAAGTGATAAGATTTACAGATGACAGAAAGTTATTCAAGATAGTTAAAACATGAGCGGAATGTGAAGAATTGTAAGAGGATGTTGTGAAACTAGGTGACTGGGCATATAAATGGAATATTAAATTTAATGTGGACAAGTGCAAAGTGATACACATAGGGAATAATAATTCAAATTATATGTACATAATACTGGGTTCTAAATTGGGAGTAACCACTCAGGAAAAGGACCTTGGAGTCATTGTTGACAATACACTGAAATCATCAGCCCGATGTGCGACGGTGGTCAAAAAAGCAAACAGAATGTTAGGAATTATTTAGAAAGGGATAGCAAATAAAACTGAAAATATCATAATACCCCTATATAAATGGATGCTACAACCACACCTTGAGTATGGTGTGCAATTCTGGTCACCACATCTCAAAAAAGATATAATAGAAATTGAAAAGTTGCAGAGAAGGGCAACAAAAATGATCAAGGGTTTGGAATAGCTTCTGTGCAAATGAAGGCTTGATAGGTTGGAGCTCTTTAGCTTGGAGAAGGGAAGACTGAGAGGGGATAAGATAGTAGAGATGGGTGAACGCATTTCGGAAGTTCGGAGTTCGGACTGAACTCGACCAGTTTGGTCGACTGAACCGAACTTCCAAACCGAACTCGATTTTCGAACCGAACTGAACCGAATTTCCAAACTCGTTTCTGCTCGTCCATCCCTATAAGATAATATTCCATTTAGTTCAATGGGGTTTGAATTTCCGAACTCTGTTCGGAAGTTTGGAGTTCAGATCGAACTCGAATACTTCGGTCGACCGAACCGAACTCAATTTTCGAACTGAACCGAATTTCCGAATCCCTATATGATAGAGGTTTATAAAATGTTGAGTGCAGTGGAATGAGTAGCTAGGGAACATTTATTTACCCTCTCAAGTAGCACTAGAACTAGGGGCCACTAGATGAAACTAACTGGTGGCAGATTTAAAACAGATAAAAGTAAGTATAGCTATTTTTAAAAAAGGACTGGATACATTATTGGAGAATAGGTCAATTAACAGCTATTAGCCAAGTTACAAACTTCTTACTGTTGGGAGTAGGGAGTGATCAACAGGGAATGGTTTGCCTACTGTGACTGCTGATACGTCTTCCATGTGACTGAAATTGGCTAAAGTCGGAGACAGGATGCTGGGCTTGATGAACCATTGGTCTGAATCAGTATGGCACTTCTTATGTTCTTATGTTATGTTCGGTGGGAATGGGCCCTGGTGCAGAAGATGGAATGGGCCCCCTGCTGTAGCACTCCACTGCAGCATACATATGCATTCTACGTGCGTATGCCCCCCAGCCCAGGCCCAGGGGCCCCGGTGCAGCTGCACCTGTGATAGATATGTCCCTGTTTGTGAGGTAGGTTGTTATTATTTCCATGTTACAAATAAAAAATACTATAACTACTTGAGGTGAAGAGTCACTGATTTGCCCAAGGTCACCCAGTGAGTTCATGGTTAAGATGGGATTTGAACCATGGTCTCAGGACCAAGTCCAACACAATATCTGCTAGGTTACACTGGCTCTTAGTACCACTATATCCCCCCCCCCCCCGCAAAGTTAACTATCTGCCCGGCTGCTAACTTTTCTCTTTCCAGTCATCCATCATTTATTTATTTCCTGCCCATTTAATAAATGCTATTCTTTCAGTAGCAATCGTGTAAATAAATGTAGACCTTCTCTAATTTATTGGGAATTAAAAAAACAATTTGGCAAGCATTCTGTAAATCAGGCCTAATAATGTGAAATCCTTTTTTAATAGGTGGAACTGGGAAACGCTTACTCTCTTCTGTGGCATGGTTTATAGTCCATATTTAGAAGAAGGGATGGGGATCAGTGAAGAGAGAAGTTCTGTTTCAAACCAAATGCATTTTTAATTGATTATGTGGCTCCTTTGAGATTAAATATACTAAAAAGAATCTGATAAAGTGGCAGATTGTGATCTGTGCAACTGGCAATCAGATTTCAGGGAAGACAAGCTAATGTGTTCTTCCCATCTTAAATACTTGCAGTTTTCTTTTTTTTTCTTTGTGGAAAGTCAGAGGCAATTGATTATATAACAAGGACTCTTTGTAACTTTGCTGATATAAATGCATACACTAATGTGCGTCCTGTGTCTCCCCTTCCTACCTGAAGCTCCTCACAGGAGGGAAAGATATAAAGTTGTGTGTGTGCTTGAAGGAGGTATAGGAGAGCCAGCTCAAAGGGATGAAATATAGGTTTTGGGGTGACAGTCTATGGCAAAAATCTCAGCTCCTATTCCAGCCATCAGGACCTATGGGATTTGAGCTGTTGTCTGATATACCCAAGATGTAGGTGTTTTTTGTTTGGGCAGCATTTGGCAGGTGGGAATAGGCTTTGTGGGTTTTTGAATGGTTTTAATAATTTTATATAATATACAATATATGTCTTCATTATTTTCTAAGCTGCCATGTATCCACAGGATAGGTGGGATAGAAATTTAAATATATAAAATATTCATTCCCACTTTACAGGATACCCACTTCAGATTTTTTTGGTTCATTTATTTCAGTATTAATTTTGGTTTGTTTTGATATTTCAGGGTATTTTCAGAAGTGACGCTACCATGTTTAGACCCAATCTGGGGTAACGGCCACCACCCCTAGACCCAGAACAGACATGACAGTGCACCTTACCACAGTTTGCCCCAAACTGTGGTAGTGCTTACCACCGGCTGTTCCCCACAATTTTCTGAGATCACAACTGATGGTAACTGCTACCACAGTTTGGGGCAAAGCGTGGTGAGCATCTGGTGGCCGCTGAACAGAAGTGATGGTGGTTGTGACCCTTGAGTGGAGTTAAGTGTGGTAAAGTGTGGCTAAGCGTGATAGTGTCACTTCCTAAAATACTAGGGGTGGGACTTCAGGCAAAAAACTGGATACTGGTTTTACTGGATACTGGTTTCCCAAAAACCGGTTTGCCGGATTAGAACCAGTATACCGGTACCGGTATTTTTCCATTGATTCCATTGATTTTTTCCCCCTCCCCCTCCCTGGCTGTGTGGGTGGAAGGGGGGACACCCCCCACCCACCCTGGCCAGCCTGGATTTAAAAATATTTTTTTTTACCCGAAGTCCCTGCTGCCGTGCTGGCGGCGGTGACCCGAAACCTGCACCAGCAGGTACTAGGGCGATCCCTGGGGTGGGGGGTGGTTTAACACCCCACCCCACCCAGGGATCCCCTACCTTTTGCACTATGGGTGGCGGCGGCAGCTGCAGCACAGCGGTCCGGTGGCTTCAGCACTGGCTGGCTTCAGCACTTTACTAGGCCTTCCGGGGAAACCCGGAAGTTCCCCAGAAGGCCTAGTAAAGTGCTGAAGCCAGACAGTGCTGAAGCAGTCGGACCGTCGTGCTGCAGCCGCCACCGCTGCCCGGAGCGCAAAAGGTAGGCGATCCCTGGGTGGGGGTAGGGTGATCCTTGGGATGGGGTGTGTGTTAAACCACCCCCCACCCCAGGGATCACCCTAGTACCTACCGGTGCGGGCTCCGGATCACTGCTGCTGGCATGGCGGCGGCCCGGAGCCCACACTAGCAGGGACTTCAGGTAAAAAATAAATAAATTTAAATCCAGGCTGGCCAGGGTGGGTGGGGGGTGTCCCCCCTTCCACCCGCGCAGCCTGGATGGGGGAGGGAAAGTGGGGTTTTTTTGTGTTTTTTTCCTTTTACATTGCAGCCATTCATTTCAATGGCCGCAATGTAAAAGAATCCAGCACTGAGAACCGGTACCCCCAATAACCATATTAATCCGATACTTCCAGTACAGCAAAATACCGGCAGTATCAGATACCGGGGGAACCGAAATTCCCACCCCTAGAAAATACTAGGGGTGGGATTTCAGGCAAAAAACCGGATACCGGTTTTACCAGATACCGGTTTCCCAAAAACCGGTTTGTCGGATTAGAACCGGTATACCGGTACCGGCATTTTCCCCATTGATTTCAATGGGGAACTGTTCCCATTGAAATCAATGGGGAAAAAAAAATACCTCCTCCCTCCCCCTCCCAGGTTGTACGGGTGGAAGGGGGGACACCCCCCACCCACCCTGCCCAGCCTGGATTTTAAAAAACCCCATTTTTTTACCCAAAGTCCCTGCTGCGGGTTTTGGGCCGCTGCCAATGCCGGTGGCGGCGACCCGGAACCCACACCATCAGGTACTAGGGCGATCCCTGGCGTGGGGGGTGGTTTAACACACACCACACCCCAGGGATCACCCTACCCCCCGCACCCAGGGATTGCGTACCTTTTGCCCTCCGGGCAGCGGCTGCAGCACGGCGGTGCGACGCCTTCAGTGCTGGCTGGCTTCAGCGCTTTACTAGGCCTTCCAGGGAAACCTGGAAGTTCCCCGGAAGGCCTAGTAAAGTGCCAGCCAGCACTGAAGCCTCTGGACCGCCGTGCTGCAGGTGTCACCGCCGCCTGGAGGGCAAAAGGTATGCGATCCCTGGGTGGGGGGAGTAGGGTGATCCCTGGGGTGGGGTGTGTGTTAAACCACCCCCCACCCCAGGGATCGCCCTAGTACCTGCTGGTGCAGGTTCCGGGTCGCCGCTGCCAATACAACGGCGGTCCGGATCCCGCAGCAGGAACTTCAGGTAAAAATTATTTTTAAAAAAATCCAGGCTGGGCAGGGTGGGTGGGTGGGGTGTCCCCCCTTCCACCCACGCAGCCTGGATGGGGGAGGGAAAGTACTTTTGTTTTTTTTCCTTTTACATTGCGGCCATTCATTTCAATGGCCGCAATGTAAAAGAATCTGGCATGGGGAACCGGTACCAGTACCCCCAATAACCGGATTAATCCAATACTACTGGTACAGCAAAATACAGGCAGTATTGGATACCGGGGGAACCAAAATTCCCACCCCTAGAAAATACCCACTGTTACATTGTTTTGTGCGTTGTTGCACATGTGCTGTTGCCAAAAAAAAAAGGTAACCAAAATATCAATATAACCAAACAAAATAAACAAAGTACCTGAATCAAAGTAACCAAATAAGCTGACATTTGAAAATCTATTTTGGTTGCAGCTATCATTCAGATGTTCAGAGAGCTATCAAAATTTTAAAAAAATTATCAATGAACATAAAATCTACTATTTGTTTCAGACCTGAAGTTTGCTTTGGCCATATGTCTACAGGTCAGCTTCTGCAATCAAGTGGGAGTTCCAACCTTTAAGGCTCACAAGTAGTGCCCTGCCTGTGGTTGGTCAAGACTGATCAGTGTTCTGATTGGCTAGGACCCTGAACTTCATGGGTGTTTTTGAGTTTTGAAAGCGCTATCAGTCAACAGTCCTGTGTCATAGCACGTTTTTAGATGAGGCTTCACTCTTTGAGGATTTCTCAATCCACTCTCAGTAATCTCGTGGGTGTGGGGACAGTTTAGACATTATTCCCTGCACTAAAATTGTATTGGTATTTGCAATTGAAATTCTCTTACTTGTTGGCTAATCCTCACAGGAAAATTATAATTAAAGTGAAAAATGTTGCCCATGCCCTGATAGTTAAAAATTGCAGTCAAGTACTGCAGCCATTTGGTACTCTATAGGTTTCTCTGCATAGAGGATCTAGCTTGATTATTCTGTTAGAATCCCAGTTTTCGTAGTCACAAGGTTTATGACTTATTTAAATGGGATATTTTAGCTGTAAGGCCTGCCAGTTTGGGATTTGACTACTCTGTATCATGAAGCTGACCCTATATAATTTTTGGGTATGTATTTTGCCACAGGAATGTGATGTAATCTAGATATAATATTTTATTTTTACTGTATATTAAGTTTGCTGCAGCCAATTGGTTGAGTCAATAAAACTTGCTACTATTCCCTGCACTGGAAGTTGCCCAGTCACCATTGGAAACAGTGGTGCCTGCCAGGCAGCTCGTGCACATTCATTTTAAATCCAGACTTGTCAAACCTCGATATTGGGGTTTGACAAGTCTGGATTTAAAAATGAATGTACGAGCCGTCCAGTGCTGCTGTTTCCAACGGTGGTGGGAGACCTCCAGTGTGGGGATACATGTCTAAACTGCTCCCCACCACGCGAGATTGCAGAGAGTGGAATGAGAAATTCGCAAAGAGAGGAGGCTCATCTAAAAATGGCAGTGTACTCTGTCTAGTTCCTTCCCTCTATTGTTTTTGACTCTTTATCTGTTACCTTGATCCTTGGTTCCCGCCTGCTTCTGGTCCTTGCTCTCCACTTTGTCATACTTGATCCTGCCCTCCTCCGTGCCTGGGGACTGATGACTTGGAGTAGCTTCTATGCTTTGATCTTTGACCATGAGTTTCTGCCTGCCCAAGGTACTGATAAACCTCAGCTCTCCAGGGCTGATGTTCCTCCTGTCCATGTACCCTGCTTACACTACTCTGAGTTGACAGCTGTATGAAGCCACTCTATTCTGATGTGGCCCAGCCACCCTCAGGGGAAAAAAAATCTCCTGGATTTTTCAGGGATCCTTCAATAACCTGAGCAAATCAGATCTTTACTCAGAGCCATAGATGATTGGTCAAGACTCAGAGGGTATTTTCAGACGTTACGAGTTCACGGTGAACCACGGTGAATACCCACCTGTGGTCACCGTGTCTCAAACGTCTGTTTGGCGGCCGCCAGATGTTCGCCACGGTCAATACCCACATGGGGTCAATTTGAACCACGCTTCCCGGGCTAGCCGGGGGAATGTCCCAGGAAGCGTGGTCAAAAAGATCCCCAGCGGGGACCCAAAAAAAGTAACATCTGGCCGGTTGCCACGGCCCGGGATCCCCGGCGGGATCCCGGGCCATGGTGCTTCCAGCCCAACGCGGCGGCCACAGTGGCCCCGCCGCCCACCCGTCTCCCTGGAGGGCGGGCAGCGGGGTGCGTGGAGGGGGCAGGGCCGTGCGGCTGCACGTTGCACCGCGCGGACCCACCCCCTCCCACATTCCCCGCCAGGATCTCCCCGGCACGTCTGCTATGGCGTTACGGGGTGATCCCGGGGGGGAATGATTTCAGTGATTTCGGTACGGGGCCAAAGGGTCCCATAACATCTGAAATCACCCAGAGACTCTGGGTTAAACCAAGAAGGCAGTGAGGTAGCCCTATTGACTCTCAGTGAGACAACTTAAGCAGGTTATTGTAAGAGTCCACAGTAATTTGCATGAACTCCCCACATAATGGAACCCCTTTCCAGAGATTGATTCTGAGGGCAACTGTAGTCAGGAAAATATGGGTGTTTTCAGATGTGACGAGATCACAGTGAACCACGCTGAATACCTACATGTGGTCACTGTGCCCTGCATGTCTGTTCGGCGGCCGCCAGATGTTCGCCACGCTGAATACCCACATGGGGTCAATTTCAACCACGCTTCCCAGGCTACCGGAGCAAAAATCGGCTGAAGCATGGTGAAAGTGATTCCAGACGGGCATAAAAAAAAAGTAACGTCTGGTCGGCTATCACGGCCCGGAATCCCCGATGGGATTCCAGGCTGTGGTGAACTCAGCCAGATGCTGTGGCGGCATTGGCCTCGCCGCCCGCCCATCTCCCCAGAGGGCGGGCGGCGAGGCAGCGTGGAGGGGGCAGGGCCGTGTGGCCGCACATTGTGCCACACGGCCCCACCCCCTCCCTGATTCCCCGCCGGGATCCCCGGCACGTCTGTTTGCCGTGCCTGGGTGATCCTGACAGGGAATCTCTGGGTTGTTTTCGGGACGGGGTGAAGCCGTCCCATCACATCTGAAAACACCCTATGTTAACACAACTACAAGAATAATGTATACAGGTAGAATCTGGTCCTAAATCTCAGAGCGGAAGAAAGAGTGAGGTTTATATTTAGCACATGTAAGAGTGGAGTGCAATAGATTTGATACATACTAATGAAATAACTATAGAGCAACATGAGGCAGACTAAAGATTAGGAATCAAAAAAAGCTTTCTGAACAAAGCTAGAAAATTAGCTTTGAGGTTCAAAAGCCCTCTTCCTGTGATCTTCTAATTATTTCACTTACAGATATAAAACTGGGTTGGCCCATCCTCTAAATATTCTTAAATGTAAATGGGGAAACAATGAAATATACATGGGGGGAAAGGACTAAAGGAGATCTCATCTCATTGATATGCAGTGCAAGAGGAGTCCTTTCAGTGTACTTGAACTGGGGGTCAGGTGAACCATGTGAAGTTGAGTATTAAAGCAAAAAGCATTTTAGAATTATACTTCTTTAAAAAAGGAGAAAAAAGTCTACAGTAGGGATGACTGATCTGCCTGCCCAGTCCACGTGATGTATCAAAGTCCTGCCAGTAAACACTTCCAACGGTGGCCTATAATTAGAGGTGGGCCTGCATGAAGCAGGTCAGAAATATGCCTGGAATCTCAAAGAGAGAGAGGGGTTTGTAGTGAGAGACTTTATTTTGGATACATTTGAAGTATTTAATAATTAAGGTCCAACTCTTGAAGTCCAAGTTTTAACTGAGGCTTTAAAAAAATATATTTTATTATTATTTTTTGACCAGTGAAACTAGGATCTGTTGTAGAGGCCTGTGGCCTCTGTAGAACGGGATGGAACCCAACTGTTCCTACTTGGCCTGGGCTCAGCTCTCTGGGTGTTTACGATAAAGGCTGGGGGGAAGGGTCCTTGGCTGCTGAGTGGCACAGCTGCAGAGCAGCCACTCCGATGAAGTGAGTGGGGAGGGATTGTAACAGGCGGCTCCCAGCATTGCTACCATGGCAGCTGGCTCATACTCCTCTTCCATGGACCACAGGGGAGGGGGAAGCACGTTGGGCTGACCTTTGAAATGGACATGTCCTGGCTGTGAGTGCTGGATAACCGCGCTTCCTAGCACTCTTGGTCAGTTTCTGTGATTTGCAAAGGTCGTGTCCCCTGCCCACAGTACCTATGAGCGGGGGACCTGTCTGTTGGTGCTGGTGGTCACTCCATGCCCTTTTTTTACTTTCCCCGCCCAGGGTTCTTAGGATTTTTCAGCAGTGCCCTGTGAATGGCCATGAGTGTGTGCTGCATGGTTCACAGGAGCACGTGTTCTCCTGCACCACCTTCAGATGGGCAGTCGAATGAGTGCTTACAAGGGATGCGTGAACGAGGTTCGGAAGATTTGGGTTCGGCCCAAACTCTGGGTATTCAGACCGTTCACGAATACCCTGAATCTGAACTGCCCCCTGCCCGAACTGGCAAAAAAAAGTTCGGGTTCTGAACTGGTTTGGGTGGGGATGTGGGTGGCAAGGAGGAACCCGGTTTCCCCTCCCCCATCCAGGCTGCGCAGGTGGAAGGGGCACTGGGCAGGACCTCCCCCTGTCCAGCCTCATAATTTTTTTTAACCCCCCCACCCCAGGGATCACCCTACCTGGTGGTGTCGGAGCTCCAGCCCTGGGTCCAGCAGTGGCGGGTCTGGCGGCGGGGTGCTCTGGAGCACTTCAGGCCACTACTAGGCCTTCCAGTTTGACCGGAAGGCCTAGTAGCGGCCTGAAGTGCTCCAGAGCGCCACTGCCTCCAGACCTGCTGCTGGACCCGGGGCCAGAGCCCCAGCACCACCAGGTAGGGTGATCCCTGGGGTGGGGTGGTGAAAAAAATTACGAGGCTGGGCAGGGAGGGGAGGTGCTCCGCGGCACCCCTTCCACCCACACAGCCTGGAGGGGGGAGGGAAAACGCCCCCCCCCGCCCTAACAAGGCGAACCGAACAGTTTCAGGTTCGGCCGAACACCGAACGCACTGAACACCAAACCCTCAGGTGTTCACACATCCCTAGTGCGGACCGAGTGGCAATGCGTGGTAGCATCTGTCTGCCTGAGCACCTCGGGATGGAGTGGGGCTCAGCTCCCAAACTTTTGGAAACCTTGCCCCGTATGAAGTGCTGCATCTTCACAGTACTCTGTGGGAGGCGTGGCCATGTCATAAATGAGCCACTAATACCAACAGGGGACTGTAACACAAAGCCAAAGGATAATAGACCAAGCTATTACAAATGACTATAATAATTCACTATGAAACAAATAAAATATCCTCCACTAGTTTGAGCTAGTGGAGGACAATTTCTTAGTGGAGGACAGCTTCTTCTTCAGCTCTCATGAGGTTTTTTTCTTATGTATGTGTTTGACATTTTATATAATGAACAAGTTCATTTTTAATGAGAACACCCCATGTTGGGTTTCATGTTTGTAATTCATAGCAGCACAATTTTGGCCATTAAAAAAATTATTTGTGTTGTGTTTGTGGCCCATTTCACTTCAGATGCCCTCCCCCTCCCCATGCCCACTTAGATCTGCTGTATGGGCATGAGTGGGGGCCACCCGTGTGACCACCGCAGCAGGTGGGTGGGGGTGTGTGCACACTCCTATGCTCCACCCATCTCCACCCAACCATAGCCAACACACAGAGCAACCGGTGAAAACGGCGGTCCCTCAATTCAGGGTCGATGGGTGGAGGTGGGTGAAGATGGGTGTGTGCCGTGTAACGGCTGCCCCCTTCTGCCCCCTTCTGCCCCCACACCACAGCTCACACCCATCTCCCATGCACCGCAGCCTGTTTGAAAAGGGCCTGTGTGTATATATTAGGGATGTGCAATTTGTTTTGTTTTTATTAGTTACTTCAATGAATGGAGCCCAACTTGTTTTAATAATGAATGTTTCAAAAATGAATGTATAAGCAAACAGCATATTTGCTTTCATTCATTTTTGTTTAATTTTTTGTGAAAAATAATAAAAAATAATTTTTTTAAAATCTTTAAGAATTACTGTGCATGTGCAAAATTGGTGCCTTTCTCCATTCTGTGTGGCCATTTTCTGCTGCTGCCATTCTGGAAAAGGGCACATATGTGCAGAATGGTCCAGTGGCATTTTCACACATACACAGTGGTTTGTTGTGGTTGTTTTAATTTAAATGGCCGCTGGAGCCATTCTGCACACCCATGTACTTTCCAAAATGATGACAGCAGCAGTGGCCATTTTGCACATGCACAGTGATTTGTTTTAATTTCATTTTTAATTTTATTATTTTAAAATGGAAAAATAAATGAAAATGAAGGGAGATTTTATGAAATCTCTGAAAACCAATGGGTTTTAAATCCATAAAATGAAAACAAAATCAAAAACAAAAGAAGTAAGTGCTTGTGGCAGAGTCGAGCCAAAAGATGGTGCAGGCGCCTGGATACATCACAAAATGGCCACCAACTGGAGCTAAGATGGCCACCTCAGGAAGTTGAATAGTTTGGGCCATGCTTTCCAGTATAAAGAAGAGCCAGCCGAGGAAGTAGGGGCAATCTGCTCCTGACCCTTGACGAGAGCACATCTCTAGAGAGGCTGCCTAAAAGACAGCTAGGGGGAGTTTAAATGGCCCTGGCCACTCAGCTGGTGATGCTCTGGGATGTTCTGGCGCACTGGTAGTGGGGCTGGAGTGGAGCAGGCACTGCTCCACTCCAGACTGTACATCTTTAAACGTGCCTTTAAACAGGTGCATCATCTGGGTGTGAGGTGGAGCAGAGTCGTGGGTACTGTCCATGTAAAAGTATCCATTCCCTCCGGAAAATGTTCAGGCTTTGACAAACCTCCAGGCGAAGAGAGTTTCACAACATCAAGGCTTCAGATGAAAACTCCTCTCTGCAAATCCTCATTGTATGATTCCGATGGGCAGATGGTACCTGACAGATCAATCCCAGCTGACTCCAGGGATCATGATGGAGCTTGGTGGAGGAGATGGTCTTTCATATACGTGGGGACTAGGCACACATGCTTTGACCTGAGGAAAGAGGCAACTCTTGAATGAGCAGGGAAAGGAATTCTTCTACCCTTTCTGACATGTCTGGCAAGTCTCTAAACCTTTCCTTTTTAGGGAAGGTTATTAAATGGGTTGTAGCCTGTCAGTTGTTGGTGCATCTAGTTTGCACCGGTTTTCTTGATCCCATGCAGTCTGGCCTATAACCAGACACATGACTCAGAGACAAACACCCTAATCCGACTCCCAGGAATCCAGGACTCCAGTTTTAGCACTCCAGGCCAGGCCACAGAAAAAGTACAAAATAAATTAAAAGAATTATAACAAATTCAATATTAACACTAACAGTATGCATGACCAAAGGTCATTGCTTAATAAAACAAAAAGCAAACACTACATGACAAAATACATTAAAATAAACCAAAATCCTTTAAAATAGAACAAAGGAATAAAAAATTAAAATAAACCAAAACCATCACCTACCTTTACTTGCTGCCTGGAGTTCAGCTCAGGTACAACAGCCCAGGCCTGGCTGGCTCCCAGTTCCTGCTCAGAGTCTGAGTCTCTTAGTCACTCCCTTTCCACCCTCCCACAGTCTGAGTCACACAGACACCACACATTCCCCACGTTTTTCTGTGGCCACTGATTGGCCAGGGCTATGGCTGTGGAGCCCAAAAACGTGTTGTTTTTTTTCTGGAGGATTCCTAAAGGAATCCTCAAGCACCTCCTCCCTGCCCGCCCCCAAAATGCAAGTGAGCATGTGCGAGAAAGCAAGAAAAAGGGCTCTAAGACTAT
>QEPC01011976.1:153015-165840 GCA_003113815.1 Sphenodon punctatus | reverse complement strand
GAAGTGACCATCCCCCACATCACCAAATCAGAGTGCGGGAGGATTTGGCTATATGGGACATCTTTTTGAAAGACTACAACGGGGTTAGTTTCTGGCAGCAATGGTTCCTGCTGGAATCTGAGCTATAGATACACTCTGATGCAGCAGGCAGACATGGTTTTGGGGTTTACTTTAGGGGGAAATGGTGTGCATCCCCACGTCTGGCAGATTGAGAAGAGGCAAGAAAAACTAGGGATCTGACATTTTTTGAATTCTTCCCCAAAGTACTGGTTGTGAGATTGTGGGGAAAGGATTTCTCCAACCGGAGTGTCCTGTTTTGGTGCAATAACATGGCAGATGTCCATGCTATCAACAAATTGTCATCCAAATCAGAAAGGGTGATGAGGCTGGTGTGTGTTTTCATCCTCAGGTGTCTAAGATTGAACATCTTGTTTATGGACAAACACGTACCTGGCATTAACAATGGCATAGCTGACATCCTTTCTCGATTTCAGACAGACCGATTTTGCCTGCTTTCCCCAGATGCCAGGGAGGATCAAGACCCGTTCCTGAGTGACATGTGGAACCTTGGATCTTAGACTTATTTCAGACAGTCCAGGGTTCCCTAGCTCCCAGAACCAGAAGGGCATATGAAATGGCCTTCAGCGAGTTTCAGGACTACAGGTTCCAGAAGAGTTGGTCTTTAGGTTTACCCATTCCTGAAAGCCAATTGCTACAGTCTGCGATATCCCTCCATAGCAAAGGCTTGGCACCAGGAACAATCTCTGGAAAAATATCAGCTATTACATTTGCATGCTGGTTAGAAGGTCACCCCTCCCCGGACAACGGTTTCTTTATGAGCTGTATGAGCAAAAGCTGGTCCAAAGGAATGCCCCCCATGCAGGATATCAGAGCCCCCATTACCCCTCAGCTGTTGATTCAACTAATAGGGATATTTCCCAAAGTTTGTTACTGTAGCAGCAAAATCCAGCTTTTCGCAACAGTATTCCAGGTTGCCCTATTTGGCGCATTCCGTATAAGTGAATTGGTCCCAGACTACAGAACTGACATGTCAGGTAGGGCTCTGTAGCTCCAAGATGTGGGGTGGCAGAACAATGCTCTTACTCTGCACTTACGATGCTTGAAGACTGACCAGAGAGGAAAGGGGCAGATGATTAAACTGTATCCCTTGGTTGATGCCCAAATCTGCCTGGTTAGAGCAATAATGGAGTATTTGGGAGAATGCCTTCAGGGCCTGGGCTCATTATTTAAAAATGCGAATGGGGAACAATGCTCAGCATAACAGCAACAAATAGAAACAAAAACGAGATTTTGTTTTTGAAAAAAAGGGAAAACACTGAAAAATGTATTTCCGGTTATAACTTTTATGTTTCTTATTCAATTTTAATAAACCATGGGAAGGTTGTACCCNAGATAGTATGGGGCTAGATTTAGGGGGGGAAATGGCAGGAGACAGGGTACCTCAGGCCAAATAGGTAGCCCCAAGCATTGGGGAAGTCCCCCAGCCCCGGTTCGGCATGGGTCCTTAAGGGCAGTCACCCATGACTACCCTGACATAGCCACTGCCAAGTGTGCGGTCGAGGGATTCTGGCTAGGTTTTAGGATCCCAACGATAGTACCCCGCTACCACCTCAGAGCTAAGAACATGAAATCAGTGGAAGGGAATGAGCAGCTTGTCCAGCAAAAACTTGATAAAGAAGTCAGGGAAGGGAGGAGTGAAGACTTCTTTGAAACACTCCCTAAACCCTCCCCCTCAGGATCTCACCCCTGGGCATAGTCCCAAGAAAGGTGCCCAGAGAGTTCCACCTCATTCACCACCTTTCTTACCCAAAGGGCGAGTCGGTGAATGACTCGATACCCCAAGAGTTGTGCTCAGTCAGGTACGCATCATTCGACTCAGCAGTTGAAATGGTCAGGACTTGCAAAAAAAGTGCCATCCTGGTGAAGACTGATATTAAATCCACCTTCTGCCTGCTCTGGTTCCATCCTGATGACTTCAAGCTACTGAGAATGGAATTCCAGGGCAAGCTCGACTTTGATAAGGCAATTCCCATGGGATGCTCCATCTCTTGTGTTGCCTTTGAGAAGTTCAGTTCGGTGCTTGAGTGGGTCATGCACCGGCGGGCTGGGCGGAGCCAGATCACTCATTATTTAGATGATTTCCTCTTCACGGGAAGGGCGGGCACCACAGAATGCAATCAGCTGCTGAGCACATTCCAGGAAGTGGCCAGGGAGTTAGGTGTGCCCTTGACACCAGAGAAAACAGAAGGCCCGACAACTAAATGAACGTATTTAGGCATAGAACTGGACACAGTGCAATCCCTCTCGCACCTATCAGAGGACAAGCTTCAGGTGCTCTAGAACACGATGGCAGCTTTTCAATTAGCAACTAAGGTAACTGTCCAGCAGCTGCAGTCACTCACAGGTAGTTTTAACTTCACCTGCCAAATCATTGCCCCAGGGAGAGCATTCATGTCCCACCTGTATGCACACATTAGAAGTGACCATCCCCCACATCACCAAATCAGAGTGCGGGAGGATTTGGCTATATGGGACATCTTTTTGAAAGACTACAACGGGGTTAGTTTCTGGCAGCAATGGTTCCTGCTGGAATCTGAGCTATAGATACACTCTGATGCAGCAGGCAGACATGGTTTTGGGGTTTACTTTAGGGGGAAATGGTGTGCAACCCCACGCCTGGCAGATTGAGAAGAGGCAAGAAAAACTAGGGATCTGACATTTTTTGAATTCTTCCCCAAAGTACTGGTTGTGAGATTGTGGGGAAAGGATTTCTCCAACCGGAGTGTCCTGTTTTGGTGCAATAACATGGCAGATGTCCATGCTATCAACAAATTGTCATCCAAATCAGAAAGGGTGATGAGGCTGGTGTGTGTTTTCATCCTCAGGTGTCTAAGATTGAACATCTTGTTTATGGACAAACACGTACCTGGCATTAACAATGGCATAGCTGACATCCTTTCTCGATTTCAGACAGACCGATTTTGCCTGCTTTCCCCAGATGCCAGGGAGGATCAAGACCCGTTCCTGAGTGACATGTGGAACCTTGGATCTTAGACTTATTTCAGACAGTCCAGGGTTCCCTAGCTCCCAGAACCAGAAGGGCATATGAAATGGCCTTCAGCGAGTTTCAGGACTACAGGTTCCAGAAGAGTTGGTCTTTAGGTTTACCCATTCCTGAAAGCCAAGTGCTACAGTCTGCGATATCCCTCCATAGCAAAGGCTTGGCACCAGGAACAATCTCTGGAAAAATATCAGCTATTACATTTGCATGCTGGTTAGAAGGTCACCCCTCCCCGGACAACGGTTTCTTTATGAGCTGTATGAGCAAAAGCTGGTCCAAAGGAATGCCCCCCATGCAGGATATCAGAGCCCCCATTACCCCTCAGCTGTTGATTCAACTAATAGGGATATTTCCCAAAGTTTGTTACTGTAGCAGCAAAATCCAGCTTTTCGCAACAGTATTCCAGGTTGCCCTATTTGGCGCATTCCGTATAAGTGAATTGGTCCCAGACTACAGAACTGACATGTCAGGTAGGGCTCTGTAGCTCCAAGATGTGGGGTGGCAGAACAATGCTCTTACTCTGCACTTACGATGCTTGAAGACTGACCAGAGAGGAAAGGGGCAGATGATTAAACTGTATCCCTTGGTTGATGCCCAAATCTGCCTGGTTAGAGCAATAATGGAGTATTTGGGAGAATGCCTTCAGGGCCTGGGCTCATTATTTAAAAATGCGAATGGGGAACAATGCTCAGCATAACAGCAACAAATAGAAACAAAAACGAGATTTTGTTTTTGAAAAAAAGGGAAAACACTGAAAAATGTATTTCCGGTTATAACTTTTATGTTTCTTATTCAATTTTAATAAACCATGGGAAGGTTGTACCCCCAATGGAGGGCACTATGTGTACCAATGTTTGAAACAATTAGATAAAGGGAACCGATTCTAGAAGCAATTAAACATTGTGATTTTAAGAAAAGCTCCATACACATTCACGGCTAAACCTTTTTTACCTTCCATCCAATTTGAATGGAACATGTGAATATTATGTCCCTTCACAATCTTAACACTCTTGCCAGTTTTCAGAAAGATTGGATAAAGGGTCTTGCTGGTATAAGACATTAACATGAAAGTACATTTCCAGCTGTAATGTTTGTATATTCCATCCTGTTTACAAGATAGGAATTATTTGGAAGGAATGTATCAAATACCTTCCCTGTCATTTCTGCCAAACTACAGGATAATTTGATAAAGGGACCCAATTTTATAAGCAATTGAAGTTGTCCTCTTGAAGACCATTATTCAGATAAATAGCAGCACATGCAGTGCCAGTCAGAGGTAGGCACCTGGCATGGCAGGGGGAGAGAGGCTGTAGGAGGGAGGATGTGGAGCAACCCAAAAGACTGACAGACTCATTCACTGTCCAATTACTGCATGCTTCTAGCATTACAGGACCAATCAGTATTTGCTTTGAGGCGGGCATAGGGGGCAGCCCCGAGGCGAGCATAGAAGGGACATAACTGGGACTTTAGGGATAGCATCCCAAAAATCAGGAGACATAGTTTACACATCCAGCCTGGCCAGTTATCATCGCAATCACATCCTGCAGCACTGAGACAGAGGACATAAGAGTATCTCTATTGGCTCTTTCCTAAACAGATGCTTCTGACTTCTGAGTAACAAGTGGGGGAGAGATGTTGGGATGGTCACAGCATATGATAAGGATATTTGGTTGACATTTCTGCTGGCAAATTAGTATCATAAACCGATCTTATACCACAGACACACGTAAGAGAATCCCTGGCATAGGCTCCTTCTCTGCATATAAAATTGGGACCCTTTATCACATCTTTCTGATATTTGGCAGTGATGATAATGAAAGTGTTATATAGAACCCTGCCAAATGTCGTGTACACTGGTTGAACTACAGCAATGTTACAGTCAGACATACATTTATAAGTGAATTGCTTATACCACCAGAACCCTTTATCCAATCCTGCTGAAAGTTGGAAGAGATAGTAAATATGGGAAGGGGTGTAAACATGCCAAGTTCATCTACATTAAATGTGAGGCAAAGAAGTTACACCTAAGAATGTATATGAAGGTCTTTGAAAAATAAAATAATTCAACTGCTTCTAAAATTGGATTCCTTTATTCAGTCTTTTTGGAATTTGGTACACATAATGCCTTCCATTGGAGGTATAATGTTTCAGTCAAATATAGTAAAAACAAAAATGTTATCAAAAAAAATGTGTTTCCATTGAAACCAATGGAAAACTAAAATGAAAGCAAAAACGAAAATGACAATTTGATATTTATGAAAATGAAAATGACAGATTTAAATAATTAAAACAAAAAAATGAAAATGAAAACGACATTGGCCCCTGGTACACACATCTACTGTTCCACCCAAGTGTATAAAGAGACAAGGCTGGGCCCTCAAAATAAGTTAGTCTCTCCTGTGTCTCTGCATGAGGAAAAGTGATCTTATGCATACCAAAAGAGTCACACAATCTATGGATATGTTTAAGTATGAGATGTGAAAGAATTCAAAATCAGAAGTTGACAATAATTCATAATGTAGCAAAACAAAATCTAGATCCTTTTCACTGTTTAAATAAGGGCGAATTCACGCGTGCTGCAATTATCTGGATTTTTAAAATTTGGTTCTCAATAGTTTGCTGTTAAGTCCTGTTGCATTCACTTGCATGCCATACCAGTTTTAACTACAGCGAAATAATGCATTCAGACCTTCTTGTAGTGCGCGCTTACCCGGCTGCTCAGTGCGGTTCAATTACAGGAAGTGGCCTGTGGGGAGCCAGAAGGTTGCTGCCTTGTAAACAACATTCTTTGAGATGTCTCTGAACATTCTCACAACACACGACCTTCCAGCCCGCATGGATTTTTTTTTCTTGTATGTCTAGAAAGGGTTGGAAGGAACGGTCATTCTGAAGGGTAGAGTGTTTTTTATACTAGAGAAGCTTGAGACCATCATGTGGTCTATTATTTGAATAGGGTGAACATGCACAACCCAGTTGTGAGAATGTTCGGAGCCAACTCAAAGAATTGCCTTGTTTACAAGGCAGCAACCTTCTGCTTTATCTCACAGTGTAATCAGCATCTCACTGTGAGATAAAGCAGTAATCAATTATCTCACGGTGTCCTGCTGCTGCTACTGCTGCAGCGCTACTAGGAGGCAGAGGCAGAGGCAGAGGCAGATGCTGGAAGGGGACAGGAAGCATGAAGGCGAGGCAGAAGAACTTTTGAGGGGAGAAGATGGCTGCAGCCTGCCCTCAGCGAGGCAAGTGCAGGGCCCCAGCTGGTCTCACTGCTTCCAGTAGGGGCAGGAGTAAAACAGCATACTTGGAAGCACAGTTGCATTCACATGCAGAAAATATTTTGCACCAGTTAAAACCACTATGATGTTGCTTTCACACAGCTGTAAAGTATGGATTTATTGAAACCGGACACCAAAAAGGTAGGTTTGAGTAGCTTTGACATTTGGATTTCTTTAGTGCGATATTGACCACAATAATTCACACGAGGGACTTCAGAGGTGCATAATACATTCAAATTATGATTTAATTAAAAAAAACAGAACGTCTGAATCCCACCTAAGTGCACAAAATAGATAATTTAGATGGGCTGGATATGCAAACACATGCTCTTAATGTTCTTACCATTGTCCACACACCATACCAATCGAAGACCCTTTTTACACAGACACTCTTAACACTGATAAAATGGGTGTTACATTTTATTATACATATTGCAGGGCACTCTTAGAGCACACCTGCAGCCCTGCAATGTGTATAATAAAATGCAGCACCCATTTCAAAAGTGTTAAGAGTGTCTGTGTGAAAAGGGCCAATGCTATGCCTTTAAAAAAAAAAAAAAAGTGTGTGCCACTGCTGTTCACATTGTTTGGCACCATGAGGCCAGAGGGATCTCTCTGCATGGCTCCCCTTGCCTGGGCTGTTCATGTTACCAGCACTACACAACACACTAATCAATGCCATGCCTTTTTGAAAAATAAGCATGTGCCACTGTTGTTATCACTGCTTGACAGGCACCATGAGGCCATCTCTCTGCATGGCTCCCCTTGCCTGGGCTGTTCAAGTTACCAGCACCACACAACACCAATCATGCCATGTCATTCCCTTTTTAAAAATAAGTGGGTGCTCATGGGAATGTATGGGAATGTATGGTTTCTTTCCTGTGGGTGTTATAATAATTATGGCTGCTGGGATGGCTGGCTTTTGGTGAGATTTCTCCACACAATTGAACACTGTTTTGTGAGATTGTGTGTTGTCCTCTTTCTCACCAAGGCTGTGGCTGCCACATGGCACAGCAGAGCCTAATTGTAAAGTGTAAGCTAACTGTAACTTTTCTTGTTCTGCCAGATGCTTGGCACCATTAGGTCAGAGGGATCTCTCTACCTGGCTCCACTTTCCCTTGCCTAGGCTTTTCTAGTTACCAGTGCCACAGTACCAATGCCATGCCTTACAAAATACAAGTGCATGCCCCTAGTGCATGTGGGGTATGAATGTCTAATTTCTTTCTTGTGGGTGTTATAATATGTCTGCAGGGCTGGCTGGCTATTGATGGGATTTCTGCATGCAGTTGCACTGTTTTGTTGGGCAGTTGTATTAATCTTGAGTGAGTGTCCCACTCCTGCTAGCCTGCTTTTCTGTGCACTGCTTGGTTGGCATAATGATTTTAAAATGGGTTCACTCACTGCTGATAGTGGGCCAAACTGTGGGTACTGTTGGCTTTTTTGGATTTCTGCATGCAGTTGCACTCTTGTGGAGTTGTCTTCTTGAGAGATTGTCCCACTCTTGCTAAACTGCATTTCTGGATAGTGCTTTGGCTGTGGGTTCAAGAACGTTGCCAAGATGTGAACAGTCAGAGCACTGGAGGAATACCTTCAAGTTTCTTTCTGGTTAATGGTGTGTGGGGAGGGGTCTTGCCCTACATAGGTGGGCTGGGCATACACAATGGAGGCTTTTTAACCACTGAGTAGTTCCGAGTTTCTGCAATTCCGAGTTCTGAAGTACTGAGTATTTCCAAGGTCCAGAATTCTCAGTTCCGAATTCTCAGAAAAGTTCCAAAGTACCGCCGAGTACTTGGACCGAGTTCCCAGAACTTTGAAATTTGGCCCGAGTGCCCAGAAGTATTATTCAGTACAGTCCTACCTATTACCCACTATTGTGTTTTTTCTAGGGCTGAAGAAATTTTTCCTATAATTAAAATTTGCATATTTATTCCCATGAACAAATATCCAAATTTGTCTTTGTTTTCTCTGCATTGCTGTAAAAGAAAACGGACACAAGTATTTGGTAAAAAATCTATAAGTCCTTATTTAATATAACCCTCAGTCTGGGGACAACATTCCTCTCTTAATTAACTCCCTCTTTGGTCCAGATTTACCAAATTCCATGCATGTTTCCTCTGCATCCAGTATTAACAGATCTTAAACCTTTTGAATCCCTCCTAAAAGGGAATCCCGAGTAAGGAGGGATGGTTCTGACACCTGCTAAAAACCACTGGTATCATCCACAGTGATGTTGCTCCCATCAACTCGACTGGGTTGGAGGTCAAGCTATGGGTCTGTCAAAACCCCTTCTCTCACCTCATATGAAGATTTATTTATTTTATTTATTTTAAAAAATCTTGTTACCCCACCCTTCCTGCCACAGGCAGCTCGTGGCGGCTTACAATCAATAAAAACAACAATAAAACTTGCTTCCTCTTTCCTTCTTGTGCACCTGTTCTCCTCCATTTAAGATTTTGCATGACACTCGACTGCCAAGCTACCATA
The DNA here is from genome assembly GCA_003113815.1 of Sphenodon punctatus. Taxonomy (NCBI): domain Eukaryota; kingdom Metazoa; phylum Chordata; class Lepidosauria; order Sphenodontia; family Sphenodontidae; genus Sphenodon; species Sphenodon punctatus. Next base: position 156,999 of record QEPC01011976.1, on the reverse strand, counting down.
ATTAATAACAAGGAACAATACCTGGACTTGAGCACAGCTGCACAAAACTATAGTTGCACAAACTGCAATCTGAGGGTGACAGAACTACAGGGAAGGCAAAAAAGAAAACAAACCTAGCAAACAAACAAATAAACCCTCATGTTGTCTGCTCTGGCCAATTACCACTGCAAGGAAAAAAATCCTCCCAGATCCCTCAAATTGAGGCAACAAGTGGAACCTGTACAACCATTCCAAGTGGGTGGGTGGATGGGTGTCTCTCTGCAATGCCCAACTCTTCAGGGCACCACCCCACCCCTAGCCGCCTCATAAAAAGTGGGGTGGTGCTGAGCTGACCTAGGTTCCCCTCTCACAACCCGCTACCCCATATCAGTCAATGGTCTGATCCTTTAAAATCTTCTTCCCAGAGAGCCTTGCCCCTTTGGCTCCCTGGTGACTAGAGCCTTTCGCACCTCCATGGGCCCATCCCAAACCTCACTGCCTCTTTCTAACTGAGGGTAGCAGGGGACAAAGTCCACCCACACCCAAGGCAGGGGGAAGAATGGCAATTTCATCTTTGTTTCTTTATTGTTTTGGTATTCCAAACTTTGTTCATTTTGGCTTCTTTGATTACTTTTCTCTTCATTATTTGAAACCTTTGTGAGTTCGGCCATTTTTAAATGGGACGTGCCCATGCAGTTCCACCCATCCCCCACCCACCTGACTGATTATCAGAATGTGGCATGGGTTGGTGGGTGCACACTCCCATGACCCATGCACTGTCCACTCATGTGCATGCACAGAGCATTGGGGCGGGTGGGTGGGTGGGAAATCTGGGATGCTCTGTGTGGGGGCAGGCCAAACGATGTGTTGGTAGGGGTCTCCCCACCCATTGCACACCCATCCCAGCCTATTTGATTTCCCCTACACTCACTGTATGTGTGTGGGTGCTCCACATGGCACACATGGACCCCTGTTAAATAGCATGACATTTAAATGTTGAAATTGAAGAATACTAAAGTGAAAGAACAATAGAATGCTGAAATACTGACATGGCCAAAATATCAAAGTGAAAACTGGAATGAAGATTCAAAAGCACAAATGAAAATGAAATCAAATCCTGTTTTTGTATCCACTTCACAAAAATGCATGTGAATATACCCAAGTTGTTGCATTTGGTATTCCCTTCAAATATTCTTTTCACCTTTAATCTTGTCTCAAAGTTAGACTGACTATATTTGGTGGAGGGAGCATATGAAATTCTTTGTCCATACACTGTCTTGTACATCAGAGGCTGTGGGCACAGAAATAAAATAAAATAAAATAAAATAAATTAATAATAATAATAATAATAATAATTAATAATAATATAGATCAAGAAGCAGAGAGGAGTACCTACCTGGTTAGCCAGTGCAGCTGCTCAGCACTGTCTTTCTCAAAAACTTTAATTATAAAGCCGAGTGAAAACATAAGTGACTCAGAGAATTACTGGGGATTACATACTGTATCTGTTTCAGAAAATGCTTGGCACTGAAAAAAGGCCAAATCCATCCTGAGGTTTAATTTTGAATTAGGATTTAGATCAGAGATGTGTATCTCCAAATAAAATAAAGTAACCGAGTGCCGTGTAAATACTATTCTTCCTTCACAGCCACTTCCAGACCAAATAAAATAACACATAAAATTAAAAAATCTGTAGTTCTTTTTTAGACTGCTGAACTTTTATATTTTCACACCTCCTTCTTATGCAGCTGGGGTGTCTTGAAGCTTTAGCAATAGCCTTGATTAACTGATTACCTTGCCATCATATATTGCGGATATTGCATACCATATCATTAGACTTTTCACCAAACTGGAGAACATACATTTCAAGGTCATGGGTACATCGTGATGGAGAGGATTTACACTTTAGATATTTTACCAATAGCCATTCCCCACGGACAATATTTTTACAGGAGCCAGAAGTTTTCCATTTTAATACTTTTCAGCCTCTTGCACAGGGCATATCTAAACCTCTGACTGACAGAAGCTGGGAGGGATGGATCACCTCACTTCATATATGCCCTGTTCTTCTACATTTCCTCTGAAACATTCAGTATTGGCTACTGCAAGAGATAGGATATTGGGTTAGGATAATCATTGACCTGACCCAGTCTAATTGTTCTTGTGGCATACATTTTCAAAAAGAACTAACAATTCTGGTTGCCACTGTTTTTGGTTTCCCAACAAGCATGGGCCTAGGTTCACTGCATTTTCCTCACTGGTGACAATGAGGGGAAACACAGTAATCATGGGTCACTGCTAGAGCTGAAATGGGTATCTAATTTAATATCTGCAGTATAAACCCACAATCGTGGGTCCTGTGATGGGTACCCAATAGGCTATCTGGGTTCAAATTATTTCTGAAACTCGGTATTCGGTTCTCTTCAGAAAATACCAAGGACGAGTGTTTTGGCTTCGATTTCCTGAGTTCTGAAGTTCCAAGGAAGGTCCCCGGAACTTTGTAATTCAGAAAATCCTTGGCTGAATGCAGGGAAGTGGACCAGAGGGCAAGGAAGCCCTAGGTCTCAGGTCCACCTTCCCTGGTCCCCGCTGACTAGGGATGGAATAGACCAGCAGAGGCTATGGAAGGGAGGCAGGGGCCTATCAGAGGGTCAAGTGTGGGGTGGGTGTTTAGGGGGAGTGGCGGGTCTAGCAGGGGGACCTGGGGGTCGCTTAGGCTCCAGAGCGGTCCCACACTGATGCATGGCCTCTTTCTGACTGGTAACTTTGAAAATAAAAAAAACTGAGCATGCACAGAAAGGGCTTGAGTGGTCCCTTCTGAGCATGCTTGGCCCTTATCAAGGATGGTACTGGCAGCATCAAGAGACCCCAAGGCAGAAATCCCAAGGAAGTGATGAAAAATAATGAAAAATGCTGGAAAGTAATGGAACTGACAGGAAATAGCAAAAATCACAAGCACTGATCTCAACAGTGGTGGAAGCGTGGAGTCATCAGAGACTGAAAGACCCAAGTACCAATGAACACTAGAAAGCACTCCCACACAGTTGGTATTGCGGGAGCGAGGAGCACAGAAACTGGTGGGTCTTAACCATGCTGCCCAAATGAAGTAAAGTAGCCAAGCCACAGGGCTTGGGAATGGGCTGCAATAGAAAGAAATAGTATTTCAGAAAGAATTAATGAATATGGTCAGTTTCTGGCATTTTTCAACTGAGAACATTCTTCATATCACAGCCAGATGTCTATTTACACAATTTAATTAATGAATTAATTTTTTGGAGGCCTGGTCCTATCTGAAACATGAGCTATTGAAAAATAGAGAATAGTTAAGATCAGATAAGATTGCCTGGCAGACTTTTAATAGAGTGGATGCATTATCTCTAAGAAACAGAGGCAATAATAGGAGATTTCTGTGGAGAGCTAGAACCTCCTGCTTGTTTACCTAAATCATCTATTCAACTACATTGTTTCTCCCAATATCACTTGGTTTATATCTCTTTCTGCAGCATAAAGGTATCCTGATTAGTATTAGCATGTGAGCGGTATAATTCAGCGGTCCATTGAGGATAACAAATAATTATTTATCTGTTTAAAAGCCCTGCTTGAAATGCAATAACAAAAGAAATTTAATTAATATGGGAGGATTTGCAGTCATTCCTTATGCATAGACTTTAGCTGTTCGTCAAGTTCATACTACATGAACTAGTGGCTCCAACACCATGAAAGCAATCAGCTGCTGTCTAGGGATGTGCGAACATAGTTCGGACATTCAGAGTTCAGCAGACTGAACCGGCCAGCCGTACCGAATGCCAAAGCCCCCGAACAGTTCAGCCGTGGTCTGGTGAGTTCAGGCACATTCAGGTGGGAAAAACCTGGCTGGCTAGCCCAGAGGTGAAGGGGCAGCTGAGGAACAGACTTCCTGGTGCCAGGGGTGGAGAGGCTTGGACTAGCAGCCAGCTGGCCCAATCACTATCCCTCTTTTCCTCAGACCTCTGGCTTCGCAGTCTG
>QEPC01011976.1:141126-151141 GCA_003113815.1 Sphenodon punctatus | reverse complement strand
TCATATTAGTCAAGTTTGTCAACCCAAAAACCCAACATTCAAAATTAAAATTTAAGATGATATAATTCACTTTACATCACATAATATAAAACAAAAATAAAACAGAATGGGAGAACGTGCAAAAACCCCACCAGCCAGCCTTAATCCCCCAGTAAGGAGGATGCAACGACCTCAGGAATTGATTTACTGGCCAAGAAAAGAGCTCTGACCTGGAACGCCTCTACCAAAAAGCACATCACTGCATGTTTTGTGTCCCATGTGACATTCCTAAGCAACACTCTTAGGGTCTCCTGGGGTGATCTCCCTGGCAAGTTTTCCATGATCCTGGCTAACCATCGGAGTCTTGGCTCATCATATAGATGACACTCGCCAAGTATATGCTCGACAGTCTCAGCAATGAGATTATCAAATGGACAAATCCTTTGGGAAAGGGGGATACCCCCATATCTTCCATCTATAAGCCTGGTAGGGAGAGCATTCAATCAAGCCAGAAAAAACAGATGTACCTTCCGAAACCCACAGGGTCTGCCCAAATAATCTGCCATGTCCGGGGAGGAGGGAATTATGTCAGCATAATATGCCAGAGATCGGAAATCAGCTACCTTGGCATAATCCTCCTGTCTACTAATGTCCCGAAGCCTGGTATAAACTTCTACTTTGGCCGCCTTTTCTCCTTTCCATGAAAACTCATCAGCAGATAGACCCATGTGGCATATTTTAGCTCTTATTTGCTGTCCACATGCACTTACAAAAGAATCGGCCCGCCTATAACTAACCAAGTCCAGCCTTGTTGAGGGAAGCATAAAGGTGTTTATACGCAGCCAGAGGGTTATAACCCGAACCCACAGGGCACAACTCCAGGGTGTTACACCAGTCTCTAAGCTTACAGCAGCGGATTAACTTTGATTTTCTTAAAAAATTCCTCCCAGTCGTTGTAAAATTCTTCCAGGGTCCCTTTAGCCTCTGCTATGATTTTCTCCACTGTCAGTATATGCCAAATCTGGTGAGTACATTATTTTGCTGTAGGAGGTCCTGGGTTCTTCCACTTCCTCACAATTACATTTAATTCTGCCGAAAATAGGTGTATACAGGTGGACTTGTGTCTATCCATCAAAGGCATCTTCGTATAAACACCTAAAATTAGGACTGAAATGCTATATCGCTGTGGCAGCATTTACTGGCAGAAAGTGTTCTTCCACCCCAAGCATCACGGTTAGGAAGGGAGCAATTTTTGTGCCTTGCACTCGTGGCTTTCCGTGGTTGCTGCCGTGGTATTTTCACCACTGTAGATTTCACATGGAAGCAGCAGGTTTGCCACAATTTTCCCTTTCCATTAAGCATGGCAGCTTTGTGATTCTCGCAGAATTGCAGCCAGGGATGTAGCCACCGTGGCGTGGGGGAATTTGCTGCCTTGTAAACAAAGTTCTTCTTCGAGGGGCTCCTTCCATTCTCACTTGCGTGCCCTTCTCTTACTGGCATATACCAAGCTCAATATTTAAATAAAAAAAAACACGTGACGTTCACATGCCCCCACCCTATATAAGGTACCTAAACCCAAGACAGTTCCTTCCAGCCCTAAGCAATTAGGAAGAAAATTCCATGCAGGGTCGGAAGGGTGGGTGCTTATGAAAATGTTTCGAGCCATCTTGAAGAACCTTGTTTACAAGGCAGCAAGCTTCTGTTCTCCTTCGAGTGACTCCTCCCATTCTCAAAAATGGGAGAGTACCAAGCCTAGAAAGAGGCTATGGTGGAATTTTCTAACAAAATGACACTCCATGAAAGTTGGATCTATGGCCTGGGAGGGGGGCAGCAGGCAGGGGGAAGCCTGCTCTGAGGGGTCCATTCAGCTGGGGGAGGGTTGGTTGTTCAGTGCTGTCTCTGTTAGAAGGATGGACAGATCCTCCTTCTTCCCTTTGCGATCACCCCATAGAGAGAAATGGGGGTGCAGAGCAGCTACAATGAGGCAGAGAGTCATCCCGGCAAAGGGCAAGAATTTATCCTTGACACCCTAACGCACAAGAGAACTCACAGAAGAGCAGGGACTCCTCCCCCCCAAACCCCTGGATCAGCATCAGGAGCCAGGCGCTCACTCACTGCTGCTGGGGAATCCCTGCACTCTAAGCGGGACAGAGACATTGACTTGTACGCAAGGAGGGATAACAAAGATCCCTCCCTCAAAGCTCAACTCTGGGTGCTGCCCTGTTTGTTGTCTCTCCTTGTGCACTAGTCTCTGTCCCGCTTAGAGTGCAGGAATCCCCAGCCCCAATAGTAGCTTAATGGTGTCTAGCATCTCATTGGAAAGTTTCCATTATACAGGCCCTTCACCTGTTTAGTCAGGTTAATACCCAAATACCTGATCCTTTCTGGTTCCAATTTGAATGGGGAGATGGTGGAGAGCTTTGCATCTCTCTCTCTCTCTCAGGCATATAGTATAGCAGATGATTTATGTAAGTTAAACTTATATCGTGAAAGGAATCCAAAGTCTGCAATCAGTTGCGTAAGCTTAGGGATCAATTTTTCCAAATCCGTAAGGAACACCAACATATCATCCACATATAAGGCTAACTTGTGATTAGTATTATCTATCTGTATGCCCTGTATCCCACTTTCCTGTCTAATGGCTATTGCTAAAGGCTCAAGTGCTAAATTAAAAAGCAATGGTGAGAGGGGACATCCCTGTCGGGTGCCTCTGTTAAGTGCTATCAGTGTAGAGGGTTCTCCATTTATAATTAGTTGTGACTTAGGTTTTGTATATATTGCCCTAACCCCATTAAGAAAATTCCCCTCAAATCCCATGGCTTCCATAGTTTTTAACAAAAAATGACATTCAGTGCAGTCAAAGGCCTTTTCCGCATCCATAGAGATTACCATCGCTTCCATAGCAGTTTCGCTGATAGGATGCATCAGATTTACTGCCTTTCGCACATTATCAACTCCCAGTCTGAACAGTATAAATCCAACGTGATTGGGGTCAATTATTGTAGATATACACCTGTTCTGTCTAGTGGCTAATATCTTGGAAAATATCTTAAAGTCAGAATTTAGGAAAGAGATCATGTGATAACTTGAGCACTCCTCTGCTGGTCTTCCACTTTTGAGACAGATCGTTACACTAGCTGCATAAAATGAAGGTGGTATGTTGCCTGAAACTAATATGTAATTATATACTCTACAAAGTATAGGTGCCAATTGCTCACTAAAAACTTGATAAAATTCAGTCGGGTATCCATCCAGACCCGCCGCTTTTCCCTTGGAAAACGATGTAATAATTTCTTTAATCTCCTCTATCATTATGGTTGCATTCAAGGCATCCCTGTGCTCCCTACATAATTTGGGTATCTTTATAGTTTGCAAGTAAGTAAATAAGTAATTTATTTTGACATGACCAGTTTGCAAAAAAGACTGGATTTTATCTGCTGCAGGTTTTTGTGATTGATATAGTACTTTGTAATAGTTATTAAAAATAGCAGCTATCTCATTCTCTGTTGTGACAATCTGACCATCCGCATTTTTTATTCGTTCAATTTTTGCTTTGTTTACTTTTTGTTTGACCATGTTAGCCAATAGTCTGTCGCATTTATTGCTTTTTTCATAAAACATGGCCCAAGATTTGCACAGTTGTGCAGCCGCCTTTTCTGTTTCAATCAGATTAATTTCTCCCCTTAAGTTTACTATTTGTTTTTGTCTTTTAACACTGGGAGTATTTTTATCTTTGAGTTCAAGACCCCTCAGTTGGTTATATAGTTCCTTTAATGCAAGTGCTCTTTCTTTTCTGCATTGCACATCTGTAGCTATGAACTGTCTTTGACGCTTCTCATAGCATTTGTATTGAGGTGTCGGGTATTGTTATGTCTTAAGTAGTCAGTCCAGGTCTCTTCAATTTTACTTCGAATTATTGCATTTTGGAGCAGTTTCCTAGGTAAGCACCATGTCTATTTTTTTCTATTTTTAGTTTTATTCTGCTCTCCCGAGATATCTATGCAAATTGCATTATGATCAAACATCGTAGCTGTACGCACTGGATAGTTACTACATCTAAAAGTCAGATTTGTGTGTAGGAGAGCATGATCCATTTTTGTGTAGGTGCCATGCCTAGGGGAAAAGAAAGTGTAATCTCTGTGGTCAGGTTCATGGGCCCTACTCACATCTACAGCTCCCAGGTCTTTAAGTAGTTTAGCCACGGCTTCCTGCCACCTTTCCAAGGTCTGTGAAGAGGATCTGTCTTTTGGGGAGAGAAGAATGTTCAAATCCCCCAGAATCTTCAGCTTCCTTTCTGTTACTTCTCTAATCTTATGCACCACTTTTTTGAAAAAATCTAGAGAGTTGCCATTAGGGGCATAGATGTTTACTAGGGTAACCTTTTCTCCCTCTAGTTCTCCTATTAGGATTAGGTATCTGACCTCTGGGTCCCTAATTTGTTTCTTATTCTCAAATGTAATTTCGTGTGAAAAACCTATAGCAACCCCTGCTTTTTGTTTTTTGTGTACATGTAAAATAGTTTCTTAATGGATTTGTTTTTCAGTCTAATGGTATCCTGGTTAATGAGGTGTGTTTCCTGAAAAGAAAAACATCCGCCCTAGTTTTTTTTAAATAAGTAAATCAATCTACTCCTCTTCAGAGGACTATTAAGCCCTCTGACATTTAAAGAAAAAATCTTTAGCAATTGCTTGGTCTCATTCATCATTTTTTATACTATTTTTTCCTTGTCCAACATTTTACTTTTTGTGCATTTATACTTTTCAGGTTGGTGACCCACCTTACTTTAAAGCCCCTTCCCGAAAGACACTTTAATCCTCTCTCCTCCCATTGTGGGCAGTTCTCACCTATTTCTTTATACAGCCATTCATACATCTGAAATAAAAGCTTAACAAATAATAGTGTCTCTCTCACTCAATTTTTCCTTCCCTTTTCCCCCCATTCCCTTTCCCCTCCCCATCACAATTTATTCCCATTGTTTCCAGAGCAAGTGTTGCTATCAATTGGAGCAGAATTGCTCACCCCCACCCCTAACGGGCCAGTAGATTGGGAAAACGTTACCTTTCCTGCTTAGTAACAGTCAGCCTTTAAAAAAAAANGCGTAAGCTTAGGGATCAATTTTTCCAAATCCGTAAGGAACACCAACATATCATCCACATATAAGGCTAACTTGTGATTAGTATTATCTATCTGTATGCCCTGTATCCCACTTTCCTGTCTAATGGCTATTGCTAAAGGCTCAAGTGCTAAATTAAAAAGCAATGGTGAGAGGGGACATCCCTGTCGGGTGCCTCTGTTAAGTGCTATCTGTGTAGAGGGTTCTCCATTTATAATTAGTTGTGACTTAGGTTTTGTATATATTGCCCTAACCCCATTAAGAAAATTCCCCTCAAATCCCATGGCTTCCATAGTTTTTAACAAAAAATGACATTCAGTGCAGTCAAAGGCCTTTTCCGCATCCATAGAGATTACCATCGCTTCCATAGCAGTTTCGCTGATAGGATGCATCAGATTTACTGCCTTTCGCACATTATCAACTCCCAGTCTGAACAGTATAAATCCAACGTGATTGGGGTCAATTATTGTAGATATACACCTGTTCTGTCTAGTGGCTAATATCTTGGAAAATATCTTAAAGTCAGAATTTAGGAAAGAGATCATGTGATAACTTGAGCACTCCTCTGCTGGTCTTCCACTTTTGAGACAGATCGTTACACTAGCTGCATAAAATGAAGGTGGTATGTTGCCTGAAACTAATATGTAATTATATACTCTACAAAGTATAGGTGCCAATTGCTCACTAAAAACTTGATAAAATTCAGTCGGGTATCCATCCAGACCCGCCGCTTTTCCCTTGGAAAATGATGTAATAATTTCTTTAATCTCCTCTATCATTATGGTTGCATTCAAGGCATCCCTGTGCTCCCTACATAATTTGGGTATCTTTATAGTTTGCAAGTAAGTAAATAAGTAATTTATTTTGACATGACCAGTTTGCAAAAAAGACTGGATTTTATCTGCTGCCGGTTTTTGTGATTGATATAGTACTTTGTAATAGTTATTAAAAATAGCAGCTATCTCATTCTCTGTTGTGACAATCTGACCATCCGCATTTTTTATTCGTTCAATTTTTGCTTTGTTTACTTTTTGTTTGACCATGTTAGCCAATAGTCTGTCGCATTTATTGCTTTTTTCATAAAACATGGCCCAAGATTTGCACAGTTGTGCAGTCGCCTTTTCTGTTTCAATCAGATTAATTTCTCCCCTTAAGTTTACTATTTGTTTTTGTCTTTTAACACTGGGAGTATTTTTATCTTTGAGTTCAAGACCCCTCAGTTGGTTATATAGTTCCTTTAATGCAAGTGCTCTTTCTTTTCTGCATTGCACATCTGTAGCTATGAACTGTCTTTGACGCTTCTCATAGCATTTGTATTGAGGTGTCGGGTATTGTTATGTCTTAAGTAGTCAGTCCAGGTCTCTTCAATTTTACTTCGAATTATTGCATTTTGGAGCAGTTTCCTAGGTAAGCACCATGTCTATTTTTTTCTATTTTTAGTTTTATTCTGCTCTCCCGAGATATCTATGCAAATTGCATTATGATCAAACATCGTAGCTGTACGCACTGGATAGTTACTACATCTAAAAGTCAGATTTGTGTGTAGGAGAGCATGATCCATTTTTGTGTAGGTGCCATGCCTAGGGGAAAAGAAAGTGTAATCTCTGTGGTCAGGTTCATGGGCCCTACTCACATCTACAGCTTCCTGCCACCTTTCCAAGGTCTGTGAAGAGGATCTGTCTTTTGGGGAGAGAAGAATGTTCAAATCCCCCAGAATCTTCAGCTTCCTTTCTGTTACTTCTCTAATCTTATGCACCACTTTTTTGAAAAAATCTAGAGAGTTGCCATTAGGGGCATAGATGTTTACTAGGGTAACCTTTTCTCCCTCTAGTTCTCCTATTAGGATTAGGTATCTGACCTCTGGGTCCCTAATTTGTTTCTTATTCTCAAATGTAATTTCGTGTGAAAAACCTATAGCAACCCCTGCTTTTTGTTTTTTGTGTACATGTAAAATAGTTTCTTAATGGATTTGTTTTTCAGTCTAATGGTATCCTGGTTAATGAGGTGTGTTTCCTGAAAAGAAAAACATCCGCCCTAGTTTTTTTTAAATAAGTAAATCAATCTACTCCTCTTCAGAGGACTATTAAGCCCTCTGACATTTAAAGAAAAAATCTTTAGCAATTGCTTGGTCTCATTCATCATTTTTTATACTATTTTTTCCTTGTCCAACATTTTACTTTTTGTGCATTTATACTTTTCAGGTTGGTGACCCACCTTACTTTAAAGCCCCTTCCCGAAAGACACTTTAATCCTCTCTCCTCCCATTGTGGGCAGTTCTCACCTATTTCTTTATACAGCCATTCATACATCTGAAATAAAAGCTTAACAAATAATAGTGTCTCTCTCACTCAATTTTTCCTTCCCTTTTCCCCCCATTCCCTTTCCCCTCCCCATCACAATTTATTCCCATTGTTTCCAGAGCAAGTGTTGCTATCAATTGGAGCAGAATTGCTCACCCCCACCCCTAACGGGCCAGTAGATTGGGAAAACGTTACCTTTCCTGCTTAGTAACAGTCAGCCTTTAAAAAAAAAAATTTAAAAAATGATGTGCCCCTTATCTGGGACATCCTTCAACCTCCCTTAATCTGCTTATCTGTTGCAGAAATTAAAATTTTATTTACTGTAGCCTGGTGCCCCCCTACCATTTGGTGATAAAATATTTAACCCTCTTCAGCTGCTGAAGCTTCTTCATCCAGAGCTGGGTTAGCACGTAGAAATTTCTTAACTGTTTCCACTTCTGAGAACACCTTTTTCCTTCCATTGTATGTAAAGTCTAGCTTGACTGGTATCCACAATTGGGGCGTCAAACCTTTTCTAGTAAGAAGGTCCATGAACTGATGCCACTCGCGATGTCTGCACTGTGTCTCTGGTGAAAGGTCTGTGTATATTTTGACCCTTTCCCCCATGTATGTTAATTTGGGGTTGCTTCGGGCAAGTCTGAAGATTTTTTATTTGTCTTGAAAAGACAAATATTTTATGATCAGAGTCCTTGGAGGTTCTCCCGCATATTATTTGGGCTTAGGGTTCTATGTGCTCTCTCAGTGATTGCATTGTGAACTTGTGTCTCAGAGGGGAACAGCTCACACATAAGCTGCTTAATAAATTCTCCAGTGTCGGGATTTTCTTTGCTCCCTAGGATTCGGAGATTAGATCTCCGGCTCCTATTTTCCAGATCCTCACACTTAGCTGAAAATCTTGATACTGAGGTTTGCAATGTCAGTATCTAATCCGCTGCTCTCAGCCCAACATCTTCTATGGTGCTTATTCACCCCTCCGCTTGCACCATTCTAGCGGTCACACTATCAATGCGCTTGGACATGCCTTCAATTAAAGGATCATTTCAGAAAGCTGGTTGAACTTCACTTGATCAATCTTTTGCCGATGTCAGAGACGCCCTAGGCCTTCCGGGGAAACCCGGAAGTTCCCCGCAAGGCCTAGAGCATCTCTGACGCCGGCAGCCACAGCTGGCNCCTGGTCTGGTCAAGTTACCACTGCCACAGTATCAATGCTATGCCCCTGCGAGGTGGGAAGGGGTGAATGTCTTGTTCCTTAATTTTGTGACTGCTGGGTTTGCTTGCTGTCTTTTGGTGGGATTTCTTTCTCCATGAAGTTGCACACTGTTTTGTGGGGTATTCTTATTGAGCAAATGTCCCATTTTTGCTGGCGATTTGTGCACTGCTTGGTTGGTATACTGATTAAAGTGGATGCCTCACAGCTGATGGTGGGCCATGCTGCAAGTACACTACTGTTGGGGTGGGTTTTTTATTTATTTGTCTCTGCACACTGTTGCACTTTTGTGTGGTTGTCTTCTGGAGCTATTGTCCCACTCTTGCTAGGCTTCTTTTCTAGGTAGTGCTTTGGCTGTGCATTCAAGAACTTTTCCAAGATGTGATTAGCCAGGTCACTGGGGGAATACTTTATAGTTTCTTTCTTGTTAATTAGGGGTGTGCTATTCATTTTCATTATTATGATAAAGAAAATTAAAATATATGTTTTCTTTTTTGTTGTAAAAACAAAAACGAGGAATAATAATAAGAAAAACAAAAATGAAAACAAATTTCAGTTTTCAAAATAATGGGGAAAAAGTGAAAAACGTATTTCTGGCTATAACTTTTGTTTTTCTTATTCAATTGTGATGGAAATTTGAGAGATTGTACCCACAGTGGAGGCACTATGTATTCCAAATTTTTGAAAAATTGAATAGAGATCTGATTTTCTAAGCAATTGAATAGTGTTATTTTTAAAATTATTATTATTTTTCAAAATACAATGGTGTTTAGTGATACAGCATACGAAATCTTACAGGAATCCCATTCTGTGGCGCACCTCACCAAACCTTCCTGGTGTTCCAAAACTTCCTTATTTCATTTCCTCCCTCCCTCCCTAACCATGTAACAATACCCTCCCCTTCATTTCCTCCCCTCCTCCCCCTGGAGTGAGAGACAGATAAACATACAATATAAACATGTAACCCTGAGTGTGTGAGTCCTTCATATATCAGTGAATATGGGTGATCCAGATAGGGTCTACGGTCCTCCCTATATCTGGATTAACTTTTTTTTTTTAATTATTTGCATGACCAAAAGGTCCTTGCATAAAACATACAACAGACTATATATATTAGACAAATTCATATGACATAATCATATTAGTCAAGTTTGTCAACCCAAAAACCCAACATTCAAAATTAAAATTTAAGATGATATAATTCACTTTACATCACATAATATAAAACAAAAATAAAACAGAATGGGAGAACGTGCAAAAACCCCACCAGCCAGCCTTAATCCCCCAGTAAGGAGGATGCAACGACCTCAGGAATTGATTTACTGGCCAAGAAAAGAGCTCTGACCTGGAACGCCTCTACCAAAAAGCACATCACTGCATGTTTTGTGTCCCATGTGACATCCCTAAGCAACACTC
>QEPC01011976.1:97069-135033 GCA_003113815.1 Sphenodon punctatus | reverse complement strand
CGGATTCCGAATTTACCGGTATTCCCACCCCTAGTGGTCGGGGCCACGATCCGTGATGGGCCAAGGTAACATACGTTACTTTTGACCCATCCTGGATCATGACCAATCTAACCACAGTTCTTGACCTCAGGCTGGCCTGAGGTCCATAACTGTGGTTTGCTTTGATCCCTGCCAGAAATTCACCGAGGTGAACATCTGGTGGGGATCAAACAGACGTTACCATGATTGCTGCCACCACATGGAATCCACTGGGATTCACTGTGGTGAGCAGCAATTTCATAACATCTGAAATTAACCAAAGGGTCCCGATGTTACAAGCCATTAATTTTAAAATGCATTTCTGACTGTAATTTTTTTAATATTCCATCTTGTTTACAAGAAGTTTGGCAGGGATGTATTCCACAGCTTTCCTGTAATCTCTATCAAACTACAGGACCATTTGATAAAGTGCCCCAGTTTTATAAGCAATTAAGGTTATCCCCTTGAAGACCATTATTCATATAAATAGCAGCACAAGCAGTGTCAGTCAGAGGCAGGAACCTGCATGGCAGGGCGAGGGAGGCTGTAGGAGGGAGGATGGGACCAACAACCCAACAGGCTGATAGAGACATTCACTGGCCAATTGGTGCATGCTTCCAGGTTTACAGGACCAATTAATGGTGGCTTCGAGGTGGGTATAGGGGGTGGCTCTGAGGCGGGCATAGAAGGGACATAACCAGGACTTTGGGGATACTATCCCAGCAATCAGGAGACATAGTTTACACATAAAGACTGGCCATTTATCATCACAATCACATCCTGCAGCACTGTGACAGAGGACATAAGAAAATCTCTAATGACACGTTCCTAAACAAATGCTTCCGATTTCCCAGTAACAAGTGGGGGAGAGAAGCTGGGATGGTCACAGCACAGAATCAGGATATTTTGTTGACATTTTTGCTGCCCAATTGAAATCACAAATAGATCTTATACCACAGTGACACATAAGAGAATCCTCGGCATAGACTAATTCTCTGCATATGTTGTGCAAGCATATAAATTGGAACCTTTTACCACATCTTTCCAATATTTGTAAGAGGTGTGAGATACAGCCCAGCCAAATTTCATGTACTCTGTTCGACTACAAAGATGTTACAGTCAGACATATATGTATAGGTTAATTGATTATATTGCCAGGACCCTTTATCCAATCCTTCTGAAAGCTGGCATAGATAGTAATCTTGGGGAGGCATATAAACTTGCCAAGTTTCATCCACATTAGATGGAAGAAAAATAAGTCACAGCCAGTAATGTATATGCAGATTTTTGCAAAATAACATAATTCAACTGCTTTTAAAATTGGATTCCATTGTGCAGTCTTTCTGAAATGTGGTATACATAATGCCTTCCATTGGAAGTTTTCAAAAATGAAATTTTGATATTTACAAAAATGAAAACAAAAGATTTAAATAACAAAAATGAAAAATGAAAACGAATAATGACTTGGGTCCCTGGTGCCCACCTCTATTGTTAATATGGTGTTTAGGGGGGGAAGTGGGAGGGAGGAAGGTCTATGTGGTGTTTTGCATCTTGATTTTCTGGGCAATTAAGGGGGATGGGCCAGGAGGAAGGGGTAGATGTGCTATTGTGCACACTGATTGACTAGGCAATTAAACAGCTGCAGTTGCTGCACATGGCAACACCTGTTGAGATGCCAATCTGGCAGTGAATATTTATGAAGTTTCTGAAATTCCAAAGTTTTCCAAGGTCTGCAATTTGAGTCTGAATTCTGAAACTTTAGAAACAGTGACGAACGGTCACTGAGTATTCAGGCCAATTACTCAGAACTTTGGATTTCAGCCTGAGTACCTGGACATACTATTTGGTACAGCCCTACTCAAATCCCAAATGAAATGGAAAGAAATTAACATACAGATGAGAAGTAATCTACCTAATGAGTTATCCCTAATTAACCAATTCAATCAAATACAAAGGAGATAAATCTTTGGCTACTCTTTACTCTTCAAGAAAGACACAAACTTTTCTACTGTCCTCATTCAAACAAAAAGTAGAAAAGAAAAAAGAAAAAAAGGGGTGGAGAAAAAAGCTGGCCAAAACATAGCAAGTACCGGATATGCCCTCTAAAATGTATCTAATCCAATAAACTGCCATAATTACTATATAACAACAAACTAAATAAACCAAATAAATTACCAGCCATACTGGTACAATTCAGTAACACAGTACAAAACTTAGGCACAAAAACTGACGCCAAAAAAGACAAAAGAGAACTACAATGAATACATTGGCCCTTTTTACATGGACAGCGGTCGATGGGGGATGGGTGTTTTGGAGTGGTGGGTGGAGGTGGGTGTACATCCCTTTACATGGACACACACACCCTCCCCCCATCTCCCCCCACCTATGTCCATGGGGCCTCCTCTGGTTTTCCAGACAGGGACATCTAGCATAAATTACTTGTCTGGTAGAGCAGGTGGAATAATATTGTAAAAAGTGTTCTTTTTTCCTTTTACAGTAGATGATTTAATATTTATTTTATTTTTATTTATTAAAACATTCAATATCCCACCCCTCCTGCCACAGGCAGCTCTGGGCAGCTTACAATGTATACAAATATAAAAATACGCATGTAAAAAATATACAAACAACATAACCATAAAACATCTAAAAAGGGGGGAGAAGAGGAGAAAAAAAGGGAGATATTGATTGTTAATTTCCAATAACAACATTCCTCACACTAAATGACCAATAACTTTTCCTGCTATGCCAACCTGTTTGAAAACCTTAGGCGACTGAATATCCGCTCTTTTACCAACATTTCTTTAATATTCATACTATGCTTGTAAGAAAACCAAGGAGGAAGATCACAAGATGGAATATGCTCTACAAGTCTCCAATACCTCATAATAATAGATTGTATTACAAGATCTTCTGGCTAAAGTAATTGATGAGTTTGACTCATGTAATGGAATAGCAGGGGATAAGATTAGCTCAATCTTGCTCCATAGGTAAACGTGCCAGGAGTAAATTTTTAGTTAGACTGTGTTATATGCAGATCAAACAGGGCATCGCAATGAGGACCAACATTCTTGTTAATGTATGTTTATGAGGTAATCTCAGTTTACTCCAAATTCCGCAGAAGGATAAGTTGGTCTAGATTGTGCTCATTGAAGAGTGGATGTCTATGTTTGCATATATGTCTACATGATAATAGATTCCTAGGATCGGAGATTTTGGAATTAATAGGCCCTTTCAAACTGAAAATATGTGGGAGAAAATCTGTATTTTTTATTTTTATTGCCTTTATAAGGAAATGAGTTGAGGTTAAAATTTAAGGACTTTTAAAGTCTAAATGTATGTCTATATATAATTTCTTTCTGTGTTGGAATTTTGTAAAAAAATAATTAAAAGTATATGGCTATGGCAAACACTGATGCCATGAATAAAGGATTGATTGATTTATTAATTGATAGATTGTACCTTAGAAGATAAGTGACCATAGGTTAAAGGACGAACAATCCTCTGTCACCCAGGCATCTTCTCTATCATATTTCATAATTCATCCTGTGAAAAATCAAAAGTCCTACTCATTGTCATATTTATTTTTTTTTAGGTATCCGTATACATAAAACTCATCATAGAAATGTTATGATTCTAAGTTGGTCCAATAAAAGATATCTCTATGCTACTTTGTCTCTATGACCTATTTCTGGAACCACATGGCAAACAAGCTCTCTCTGTGATACTATTAAAAACATATCATTTCCGGAGCAATTTCTCCTAAACCTAAGGAATTGCCTGTACAGCAGGTTCCTTTAAAGTGGGATGGATGAAAGTTATTAAAGTGAAGATGCCTATTAATTAGGGATGGGCATTTGGACTGAATTATGGATTTGGATCCATTATGGATTTGGATCTGCAACTTGCAGATTTAGTTACAGATTATGGATTTGGATTTTCCCATTAAAGTCAATGGGAAACTGATCCATAGCCCAAGTCCCATCTCTAGCCCTGGCACATTGGGTCCAAACTTCCCCCAACCCTATTTCCCTGTGTCCCAGAGTCAGGGGCGTAGCTAGGGTGGAATGGGCCCCTGGCCAAGAAGTCAAAATGGGCCCCCCATTTTGTGTTCCGCCAACAGGCCTAGGTGTCCAAACAGCTCAGTGGGCCTGACGGGACTGCTATCAAGCACACAAGACACTCAAAATGCAGCCAGCCTATTAAGCGCACTATGCAATGCAAAGAGCCATATATATAACCAGTTTGGTTGTGCACCCATAATCAATTCATGCTGCTCCCACCCCATAACCAGTTCATTTACGCCCCATCCCCATATAATCAATTCATGCTTCCCCCCACCCATAACCAGTTCATTTGCACCCCAAGGAAGCATGAATTGGTTATATGGGATGAACTAGTTATGGGGTGGGGGTTTAAAGACAGTATTCCTTAGCAATAACTTCATTAAGAAGAGTTAGTGAAGTAGCGACCATAATAATGTCAGAACCATACTTGCAGAGTTTCCAAATAGAATAGATATTGCTTTACATCCTAAATTCCTACCTAAGATAGTATAAGACAGTTGTGGGGTGGGGGTTTAAAGACAGTATTCCTTAGCAATAACTTCATTAAGAAGAGTTAGTGAAGTAGTGACCATAATAATGTCAGAACCATACTTGCAGAATTTCCAAATATAATAGATATTGCTTTACATCCTAAATTCCTACCTAAGATAGTATAAGACAGTTGTGAGAATGTGGTCCTTTTTACACAGACATCTCCCACCCATGAACACGCAGATTTCTGCATGTTCATGGGTGGGGGAGCCCTGTGTGAACAATATGGTGCCTGTGATGAGTAGGGGTGCACGCGCCCACCTAACATGCATCCCCACTTACACCCCCCTACTCGTCCCCACACATAGCACAACGAGGAAAAACGGCGGTTGCTTCATAGGTGCAGATGAGTGGGGGGTGAGTGGGGATGAACGTGTGGTCATATGCACGCCCAGCCCAATGCACCAGCACACCCACGGACCCCCCACCCGATGGAGCCATGTAAAAAGGGCCTGTGAGGACCCACTTGAAGATGAACAGAAGGTTGCTGCCTTGTAAACAAGGTTCTACAAGATGTCTCCTAACATTCTCACAACACCCACCCTTTCAGCCCTGCATGGAATTTTCTTATATTCCTAAAAAGGGTTAGAAGGAACTGTCATTCTGAGGGGGAGAGTCAGTGCTTTTTATACTAGAGGAACTCAAGACCATCATGTGGTCTATTATTTGAATAGGGTGAGCATGCACAACCCAGTTGTGAGAATGTTATGAGCTATATCGAAGAACCTTCTTTACAAGGCAACAACCTTAGATCACTCAAATGGGGAGGAGTTTGTTTACAAACAGCTTTATCTACCAGTCTGATTGGTGTCCTGGTGTCCTGCTGCTGCAGCAGCACTATTAGCATGCATGCAGAGGCAAGTGAGGGATAGGGACCCCACATGATGTGGGGGTGCCCTGTGCCCAGGCCTCTCCAAGCCCAGGCACGGGGCTTCCCCTGTGGGGCCA
Source organism: Sphenodon punctatus (assembly GCA_003113815.1). Lineage (NCBI taxonomy): Eukaryota > Metazoa > Chordata > Lepidosauria > Sphenodontia > Sphenodontidae > Sphenodon > Sphenodon punctatus. The sequence goes on along the minus strand of QEPC01011976.1, from coordinate 129,469 downwards.
GGAAGTGGCCTCTGGGACCTAGAGACCCCCAGCATTAAGCCGGGTTTGCTCAATGGACACTACGCCCTTGCCTAGAGTGATACTTACCACCTCAGAGAAATGAATTTGGGGAGTCCAGCAGGCTTCCTTGCCATGGCATGCTCTCTGCTCCAGACCACACATGTTCAAAAAAGGCCACCGGGGTAGTTTTGTGCATGCACAAAATGGCTACCACTCTTAACCAAAATGGTGGCAACATCATTTTGGCCATGGCCTTTTTGGTGAAGGGTGGCAGCCATTTTATGCACATGAAAAACAGTCCCAGTGGCCATTTTATACATGTGCGATAAGGAGCAGGGAGGATGCAGCATTGAGGGATCCTGCCAGAGCCCACAGCAGCAGAGGTGCTTCAATCAAGCCCATAGCTGGTAAAGTAGACTTCAGGGTGCTTGAGGATGGGGATGGATGGCAATCTGGATCCATAAGTACAGATCCATCACATATTGTGGATTGCACAGGTTAATCTGCAATTGCCTATTTTCAGATAGTTGTGCATTAATATGAATCCAGAATGCCCATTCCTACTATTAACATATGTAGATTTAGAATATATAGGAATAATAAAATCTTCTGAACCTAATGCCACTTGAATATCCCCCCCCCTCAAAAGAAATAGATTTACAATCATAATGCACATCAAAATTGGGTGTGGAACTGCACCATGAATCCGAACAACAGACAGACAGCAACGTTTGGGTTTGGCTGGCCTGCTCCATGCAGCATGCTCCTGGATGTTCTGGAGTGCTGTTGGCACGGCTGCCCCAGAGAAGACACAGCCTTCATATCTGGCATCCACTCACTACACGAACAGGCCAACCTTGGACGGTTTGATGAACACTGAATAAAGTATCCTGTAGGAGAAGAATTCTAAGTGATGTAGGTTCTTGTGGTGTGCACCTGTGGAAACACCACAGGCAGTGAGTGGGGGGTTGGAGGTGCGCTCCTGGTGCATACCCACCTCCACCCATCACCCACCCACGGAACCATCCAAAAAATGGAGGAGGCTCCGTGGGTGGAGATGCGTAATCATCCATGGGAAAGGGGGGACACCCACCTCCACCCAGTGCTGGTGCACACCCATCCCCCCACCCAGCAGCACCGTGTGAAAATGACCTCACCCCTGGGACTCTCACCACTGCTGCACTATTATTACTACAATATCTGCCAATACTAGGGAAGTGCGAACACTGGGGGGGGTGGAGGGTGTCAGTGTTCGGCCGAACCCAAAACCATTCAGTTTGGCCTGTTCAGCCCAAACAGGTTCAGGGGGACTGAACCCATCAGATGGGCGGCCCCGGTTTTCCCTCCCATCTCCCCGGGTGGAAGGGGCACCAGGGAGCACCTCCCCCCACCCTTCCCAGCTCAAAATTTTTTTTTAACCCCACCCCACCCCAGGGATCACCCTACCTGTTGGTGCCGGGGCTCAGGTCCCAGGTCTGTCAGTGGCAGGTCCACCCACAGGTCCGGAGACGGTGGTGCTCCAGAGTGCTTCAGGCCACTACTAGGCCTTCTGGGTCAAACAAGAAGGCCTAGTAGCAGCCTGAAGCACTCCACCACTGGACCCGCCGCCACTGCTGCTGCCGCTGCCGCCACTGCCACACCCAGAGCCTGACCTACCTGGTGGTGCCAGGGCTCCATTCCTGGGTCTGGTGGCAGCAGCAGGAGCTGTGGCAGGTCCGGTGGTGGCGGTGGTACAGACCACTTCTGGCTGCTACCAGGCCTTCTGGTTTGACCTGGTAGGCCTAGTAGCGACCTGAAGTGCTTTGGACCACCACTGCCTCTGGACCTGCTGCTGGACCCACCAGACCCAGGGCCAGAGCCCCAGCACCACCAGGTAGGGCAATCGCTGAGGTGGAGTGGGTTTTTAAAAATTACGAGGCTGGGCAGGGAGGGGGGAGATGCTGCCTGGAGCCCCTTCCACCCACACAGCCTCGAGGGGGGAGGGAAAACCAGGTTCCTCCCTGCCCCCTGGACCCCCACCCAAACTGGTTCGGAATCTGAACTTTGTTCGGACGGTTCAGATTTTGAGTGTTCATGAATGGTCTGAACACCCGAGTTTGGGCTGAACCCCGATCTTCCGAACCGTGTTCGCACATCCCTAGCCAATACTGCTTGGCAGCTTTTCAATATCTCCCTGGCAGCTTTTGAATATACCACCCACAAATCACTGTTGGATCTGCTCTAGTCTTAATGATAACCTCCTTGCGAAGCCTACTGGTGCATACAAATGGTCAACAGACTGGCTGGTCATGTAAGCCAGGTGGGAGGGGGGAAAATTCAGAGAGAAATAAACTGCCCATGTGTGAAGAAAATATTGTTGAAGCAACAGCAAAATCCACATAGGTTCATGATTAAAGACTGGTTTCTGTTTACGGGGAACAGATAGGATCTTAGTAGGAGCTAATATATCACCTTAATGTTAATTTGACAAAGTTTCAAGATATCCTGGAAGATTTCCTGGAAGTTAAAACAATTCAAATGTAGGAGAAAATTAAGTTTGTGACCTAAGCACAAAACAAAAGGACATTTATTCATTTCTTATTTTCTCTTAACTTTTTTCCCCTCTCCACCCCCCACCCCCCCTTGCCTGCTATTCATCTTTCTCCTTCAGTTTCTCTAGGTCTGGATTATTTTTTCATTACCAAGTTCAAGGATAGTGTGAAATAAGTACATTAATCTCTTGTACAGTGGAGTTACTTGGCCAAAATCTGCTCTCAGTTGAACGGATGTAAGTCTGCAACACTTAGACTTCAGGTAGAAGTTGATTGAATTTCTTTGGAATTATATCATTGTCTGCTGGAGTGCAGGGTTTAGCCTGATGCAGTGTTACTGTGAGGAGCTGGTGCTCTTGAGACTCTGTTTCTATCTTTTCTTTATTTATGAAATTTCTAATAATAATGATACCAGAGGAACAAAATAGGAGTGGCAAGCTCTCCGTGGCATAAGCTTAACTGCAAGCACATGATTAGTCCCTTTGAAATACGTCTACCATGGTCAGGAGGACAAACATCTGAACCAGATGTTCTAAATTGCATACCAGTGTCTTTTTAACCCCACTAAAGCTATAGTTTAGTCATCACTTACTTTATAAGACCTGGTAGTCAGTGGTTAGAACTCAGATGATAATATTCATGGTGTTCTTTCCCAGGAAGCTGGCATGTTCTAAAGCCTCTCCGTCTAAAAGCTATTTTCTCTTTCTTTATTTTTATGAAATTGTTTCTCATGCTGCTTTGGCTTCATCTTAAAGAAACAGAAGTATTTGGGCTAGTTTAGGGTAGGTGGTTATTAATATTCTACCAGTTTCCTTAATGAGGAAATGCTTTCTGTGTAGCACGTACATCTCCATGTTCTTACCAATCAGCAATGTGAAATGATCCTTTTGGTACATTACTGTAAAATTTGAACAGATATTTATGTTAGTCAAGCAGTTCATGCATTAGTCATCCAGTCAGTCAGGCAGACATGCAGGATTTGCTCCAACAATGCTTTTTAGTGTGCACTGAATAATGTGTTGCCAATAGAGTGCAAATGCAAATGGAAAAAAAAAAAACCAATCTAAAAAAACCTTCCCACCAACCTTGCTATTCTCTTCATTGGGATATGTTCTGCATTTTATGCATTCAACAATAATGAGGCTCTGCTGAATTGTGCTGGCTTGACCTTTGCTGGCTTGGCCTTTGCCGGGATACCAGATAGGGCAGTAGCCAACTGGGACAATTTTATAATAGTCTTTTGAGAAGAATACCTGGCATCCCTTATTACTCCTAAAATCACCGAATCATACAACTAGAAGTAACCCCAAAGTTTATCTAGCACAGCGCCCTGTTATTAAGCAGGATCCACAGTATCTAGATCACTCCTGAGAGATGTCTCTCTTACCTATTTTAATAGTCCTACAGTGATTGGGACTGGAGCTGCATCAGGTTGCATGTTAGCTACCCGCAGGTAGTATCTGCATTTTCAGGCATCCCAAGCAGGCACCTGAAGGGTCTTGTACCTGGTGCCCCAAAATGGTGCACCATCATGTACCTGGTGCCCCAAAAGCTGGGTATTACTAGGGCACCCTGGGACACCCCTGCGATGCCCCAGAACACCAATCCTAGCACCCGCGGTTGCCTGAGCCCCAGACTGACTCACCCCACCAGCTGGACTGCTGCTCCTCTGGACACCTGGCGGCTCCCAGCTTCTCCCTAGCCGGCATGCTGCTTGGCTGAGTGGAAAACCTCCCCACTCAGCTTTTTCTGAGCAGGGGAGGGAGAAGAGTGAGGAGGCCTCTCTCAATCTATGTGCGCCCCCTGTTCTGGTAAGTTGGGAAGCCTATTGGGTAGCATTTGGGTACCAGTTTGTGCTCTAATGCAACTGGGGCAAGTCAAATACCCCAAATTTGATGGGATGCCTGACTGGCCAGGTACCCAGTTTCAGCTCTAATGGAAACACCACAATTCCCATTGGCAATTTTTTCCACTGCTTAACTATTTATTTATTTAAGCATTTTCTACCCCACCCTCTCCTGCTCACAGAGCAGCTCGGGGCAGCTTACAAGGCACATAAATAAGAAACATAGTATAATAAAAATAACTAACATAAAATATAATTAAAATCATGAAAATGCTAAAAATAAACTTAAAGTGCAGGACCCACCATCTCCCTCTCCAAAGACCTGTTGGAACAGCCAGGTCTTACAGTCTTCAGAAAGAGGGGAGGTCAGGGGTCAGGTGGGCCTCCATCGGGAGGGAATTCCACAGCCTACGAGTAGCCACAGAGAACACCCTCCCCATTGTAACCACCTGGGCAACCTGGGGGACTTCGAGTTGGGCGTCCCCGGACAACCGCAGGGACTGCAATGCAATCCGGGGCCTGAGGCAGTCCCACAGGTAAGCTGGGCTCAGGCCATTTAGGGCTTTATAGATCATTATGAACACCTTGAATTGGGCCCGAAAGTCAGTGCAGAGAACAGAACACTGGTGTAATGTGCTCACGGTGACTCGTCTCTGTTAAGAGACGGGTTGCTGCATTCTGCACCAGCTGCAACCTCCAGACCATCCCCAAGGGCAGCCCCACATAGAGTGTGTTACAGTAGTCTAGTCTAGAGGTAATAAAGTCATGGATGATGGTGGCCAGATCTGAGTCCAAAACGTACGGCCACAGCTGCCGTACCAGATGTAACTGGTGAAATGCTCCGCTCGCCACAGCCTCCACTTGGATTTCCAAGCAGAGCTGTGAGTCAAGGAGCACCTCCAGACTACGAACCTGTGTGGACAAAGGGGGGCAGACCCTCTATCCTGCTAGCTAGAAAAGTCTTCCTAATGTTTAGCCTAAATTATTTCTCCTTTAATTTTAAACCCATTCTTTCTGGTCCACTCCTCAGTTACCAGAGAGAGCAACTGGGCACCGTTTTACTTATTGTAGCTTTTTACATATTTAAAAACTGTAATCATGCCCCCTCCCTTAATCTTTTTTCAAGACTAAACATTCCCAATTGCAACAAACAAAAACAGCCACCACCACCACTCTCCCTTGTCTGGGGTCTTCCTTTGTGCAACTGAACCATCCACTTTGAACTTCCGGCATCTTTGCCATAGGTAAGACTAGGGCTGAAACGCAATCTTGAAGTTCATTATGCATTTTGTACATGCACATTACTGAGTTGAAGACGGTACATGGTAAGTGTTATACATGGTAAATTGTTATATGGTAAATTGCAGTAAACTGTAAATGGTACTGATAAATGGTATTATCAGAAAAATGTCTTGACTGAAAATTCTTCCTAATGTTTAGCCTACTACTCAGTCTGTTATTGAGACTGTACCAAGATCTGGATGACAATTATTGATTCTGATGATATTTTTGCAAGAAAAAAACTGCCTTTTGTTTCAGCCCTAGGTCAGACCCTCATAGCTCCTGGCCTCCTTACTTCTGACCGGGTCTTCATGCAAGCAAGCTGTGAGGAGCTCAAGGAAAAGCTGAAACGAGTACTTGCAAGAACAGGTATACTCATCGAAATTGCAGCATCTGAATTTAACTGGTAATATTGGGTAATAATTGGTACTCAATTAGTTCCTGATGGGCTACCCGATTTACTGAAATAGCATTTTTGTTACCCATGATCTGGTTTTCTGTTTCTGGCATAGGAAAATGAATGGACAAAATGAAAAAAGTGAACTACAATAAAAAACATAAATAATAGTTTAAATCCTATAAATATCAATAAAACATTTAAAGTACAAAAAGTGTGCTATAAAATATAAACCCCCTCCCAACCCAACCCTCCCCTCCACCCTCCCCTCCACCAAATGCCTGGCGGAAGAGCCAGGTCTTACACTGACAGTGGAATATAAGAAGATTGGGACTGAGGCGGACCTCCACTGGGAGGGAATTCCACAGCACCGGTGTAGCCGCTGAGAAAGCTTACCTGTCTGTCCCCACCTGTCTATAGTGGGGAAGCTCCAGGAGAGCTGCCACCAACAGCCACAGGAGCCACTCAGGGGCCCATAAAGTGAGGTGGGCCCTCAGATAAATAGGGCCTAGGTCATTAAGGGCTTTATAGGTTAACACCACTACCCTGAATTGGACTCAGAAGTCTATTGGCAGTCAGTGCAGTGCCCAGAGCACCAGCATAGTATGCTCCCTGTGGCCCATCCCAGTGAGCAGGTGGGCTGAGGCATTCTGAACTAGCTGCGGCTTCTGAACTGTCACCATGGTCAGCCCCACGTAAAGCACATTACAATAGTCTAGCCTCGAGGTGAAAAATGCATGAATGACAGTGGCCGGGTTGGAGTCTGAGAGAAAGTGTCTGAGCCGCCTCACCAGAGGTAGGTATAAATGATGACCTTCTTACTGTCAGGAGATAGGAGTGAACAAAGGGGAATGGATTGCCAATTGTGACTGTTTTTTCTTTTCGAGATTGGTCACCATCGGAGGACAGGATGCTGGGCTTGAACCATTGGTCTGACTCAGTATGGTACTACTTATGTTCCTATGTTCATAGGTAGTGGAATGCACTTCTGATCACAGCTGATGTCTGGAGTTCCAGATGCAGTTGTAGCTCCAGGAGCACTCCCAGACTCTTAACTTGAGATACCAATGTGAGGGGAACCCTGTCGATAACAGGTAACAGGCCCTCATCCAGGACCCCAGACCCACCAATGAGGATCACCTCCATCTTTTGGGGATTCAATTTCAGTCAGCTCGACCTCATCCAGTCTGCCACAGCAGTCAAGCACCAGGAAAGCACCAAGACTACAGGACCTGGATTGGATTAAAAGGACAGGTATAGTTGTGTCTCATCAACATACTGATGAAAAGGAACACCCCATCTATGTACAGTCTCTCCCAATGGCTCCATATAGACATTGAACAAGAGGGGGCAGAGAATATAACCCTGTGGGACCACACATAGGAGAACCCTAGTAGAAGATGTAAAATCTCCTAGGCCTGTTCAGATCTACCTGCTAGGAGAGACTAGAACCACTGCAAAACCATTCCATCCAGCCCATCCAGGTCCCGCAGGTAAGTCACCAGCACCTCATGGTTCACTGTGTTGAATGCCACCGAGAGACTGAGCAGAACCAGAAGGGATGAATTACTTTTATTCAACTCAACTCGGAGGTTGTCGACCAAGGTCACAAGAGAAGTCTCATTGCCATAACATGGGGAAAAAACAGACTGCAAAGGATCTAAAAAACTGACATGGTCCATGCGCCTGCAACTGATGAGCCACCACCGGCTCAATAAACTTCCCTAAAAAGGGAAGGTTAGAGACAGGCCAATAACTCACTGGGAAGTCCACGTCTAAAGATGGTTTCTTGAGGAGGGGTCGGACCACAGACCCCTTAAGGGACTTCGGTAACCTTCCCTCCCTCAAGGAAGCGTTGTTCACCCCGGTGAGCAATGGCCTCATCATCTCCCAGCTGCCTTTGACCAGCCAGGATGCCAAAGGTCCAGTTCGCAAGTTGTGGCTCGCACAGAGTCAGGCACATCCACCACCTTAGCAGGTGTCACCAATTAGAACTGATCTCATTAACACTGACCAGAGAGGGAATTTCTTACCTCTGGCTCTGCCAATGTATCCAAAAGGGCAGCATCGAAGTCGCGTTCAATGTGAGTGATTTTATCTGCAAAGTATGTCATAAGCATGTCACAGTGGGCCCTGGAGGACAGGCAGTACTGACCAAACCCTTCACCACCCCGAAAAGCTCCGCTGGACATGATTTCCCAGATACTACGAAGGCAGCAAAGAAGCCCTTCTTTGCCGCCCACACAGTCATGGCATAACTTTTCAAAAATAGTTTATGCCACAATCGGTCGTCTTCATCACAAGTATGGTGCCACCGTCACTTCAACCACCTTCCCTCGTGCTTCAGCCATTCCAGGTCCTCCATGAACCACGGGGACCTGTGGTGCCGAAACGTGGTAAGCAGATGCCTAGGAGTCACCTGATCAATAGCCCCAGCCAACCAATCATTCCAATAGGCCACCAGGGCATAGATGGAGCAGTCACTGGAGAAAGCCCTGTGGCACTCCACTATTTACTTTTCTTCATTTTGAAAACTGACCATTTAGTCCTACCTTTTGTTTTACTAGCCTTAGTTTATCCAGTTACTGATCCACACTAGGACACAGCCTCTTATCTGATGACTAATTAGTTTCCTCAAGAGTCTCTCATGAGGGAACTTATCAAATGCTGACTGAAAATCCAGATACACTATATCAGTTGGCTCACCCTTATCCACATTCTTATTTAATCCCTCAAAAAATTCCAGTAGATTAGTGAGGCATGACTTCTCTTTGCTAAATCCATGTTGAGTTGTCCCCATTATGCCATGTTTATCAATTTGCCCAGTAATTGTGTTCTTGACAATCGTCTCCACTAGTTTTTCCAGCACCGACATGAGGCTCACTGTTCTGTAATTACCAGGATCACCTCTGAAGCCCTTTTTAAAGATCGGCATTAAAGCAGGTGTTTCTAAGAAAGGTTAAACAAAAATCAGTTAAATTTAACTGAAAGGACCATCCTTCACCATTAAAATCAATGGGGATTTTGTCTTTGACTTTTATGGCAGAAGTCACCATCTTGTACCCATTGAAGTCAATGACAAAAGTTCCAACACTGTCTGTCCCTGCTCTCCCATTTTTAAAAGGTCCAGCAATAGAACTTATGTGTCTGCTTAAAGCAGAGTTTCCGAAACTGTGGGACATGATCTAAGTCAGCTTGTTTCATTGGTACACAAACCACAATTATGTTTATATTCTTCTCACATTTTTGCTGCTGCCACAGGGTTAATTTTGTGTCGCAAAATAGGATCACAAATGGAAAAATATTGGCAGCCACTGGGTTAGCTTATTTACTGCTGGGTTGATAATTTCCTTAGCATGCTTATTTAATGAAACTTAACTCTTCACTTGGTTTGGTTTTAGAAAACAAAAACAAAACAATAAACTAGATAAAGCAAAATTGAATGGATTTAATTAATCAGAGGTGAATAATAGCTCTGCTAAGATCAGCAAATTAGACAAAATTCAATTCTGTACAAATAGTAAAAACCAAAATGGTGAGAATTTGATTTTGCATATTTATTAAGGAAAGTGATGAATAATCATTTTGGGTAAAACAAATGTGACAATTGCCTGCTCTGACTGCTTTGACCCACTGTGGGCCGGGACCCGCCAGCATGTTGGCTCAGGATTGTTCCAGGGAGTGTTGGCAGCTAGCTTGGGCTGTGACCTTGACAAAACTCTCAGGTCACAGCTAGGGCAAAGGACCTCCCATGTGGACCACAGCAGGCTAGCACATCTGTTCCAATGCAGCATACAAGCCAGGGGTCTCCATGAACAGCCACAATGGCTGTCTGTTATGGCGGGGATGGGACTCTAGGGCTCTGGGAGCAGGGTGTGGGTGGGTCCATCCACCTGTCTGCACATTTGTTCTGTTCCTGGCCTTAATCAGGCTGTGTAGGCAGCAGGATGACTCCCTGGCCTTGGCACATCAGCCAACCTTGACTGTGTCGCCCACAATTTTCTCATCCGGGGCAGCCTGAGTCACATTCCCGCCAGCCACGCTGGTTTTACCCTTTGCTTCACAAATCAGAGCCACCCTATATATTTAAGTCTTTATATTTTCTTTTGTCCATGTGATTTATAGTAAGATCTTAATGCAGTGAAGTCAATAAATGTTTTTCCATTGACTTCAATTGTGATAAGATAAGTCGTCAGGAATAGTAAAGCCTTCAAGGAAGGGTGAGATAAAAAAATGTCCTAAGTAAATACAAAATATGAAACTGACAGGACAGTTCCTGCAGAAACTGTGCGTGGGATCCGCGGGGCTTGGCCCAATGAGAGTTTTGCCATTAACTTCAGTGTTTGGAGGCTTGAGCCCTGAACTGCCAGAGGAGATGTAACAATTTAAAGCATCAAACAGATACTATCTATATTGAGGGTGAATTTTAGGCTTAAGCTACGCAATAAGTAAACAACTATTATCTCCCCTAAATTTTCTTGTAATAGGATCAGAGTTACTTAATATTCTGATGTGGAAAAGAGACAAAAAAGTGCCAAATTTAAAAGCAGAAATATAGCCAAGAATTTCGTTTAAATGGCACAATGTTAACACGCAAAACAACTGTGAAGCAATTCTTAATTCACAACATGAATTGCAGATTTTAATGATATTTACCATTCTGTTCAATGCATTTTAATTCTTAATTCAAAGACCATAATACAAGGAAACACAATTTTAAGTTTATGTCAAAGGCTAGTAGTTTTGATGTTATAAATGTCTCTGTGTGCTAATTTTTCAGATGAGGCCTGAATCAACATAAAATGTCTGACTTCTGGATGTTGAGTCTAACTCTTATATTTTCTTTTTTCCTGTGACACACAAACCAAATTCAAAAGATTCATCAGAATTATGATTTATCCCTGCATGAGGTGGGTGTTCCGTTAATGGGGGAGATATCAACTCTGCCCTTGTCATGGATGGATCATTACCTCCTACAGACTTCCCTTCTAGCACATGTCTGCCTCCGGCAAGGTGCGAGACCTATTAGGATGGTCCGCCCCCGGAGGCTGATAGATCCAGTGTGATTTATAGGTGGTCTGGGTGAGTTACCCTCTGACCTTGATGACTGTCTCATCGATGACCTCATCAAGCTATGGAATATCTTGCTGAAAGAGGCCATCGATCAAATGGCTCCCAGACGTCCTCTGCCCATGCGGCGGCCCTGCAGTCGTCCTTGGTTCTCTGAGGGGCTGCGGGTCCTGAAGCAAGAAGGGCGAAAGTTGGCGTGACGGTGGCATCGATCTAGTACTGAAGCTGACAGATTGCGACATAGAGCTAGTTTACGAGCCTATGCCGTGGCTATGCAGATAGTAAAGAGGGAGTTCTTTGCTTCCCTCATAGCATCCACGAAATCCCATCTGAGGAGTTGTTCCAGGTGGTGCGGGGGCTGGTCAGTCCGGCCTCCCTCAACGCAGGGGTTGAGTCATCTTCCACCCGCTGTGACCTTTTTGCAGATTATTTCATGGATAAAATCACATGGATTCACCACGACCTCAATGCCGCACTTAGTGAAGTGGAGGAGGTAGAGGGTGTAGAAGTCACGACTTGTCCGTTTTTCTGGGATCACTTTCAGTTGGTAACACCCGCTGATGTGGTGGGGGTGCTTGGGGCTGTTCAAGCCACCTCTTGTGAATTAGATCCATGCCCATCCTGGCTGATTAAGAGCTGCCGGGAGACATTGGGGTCGTTGCTTGCTGGTGTGGTCAACGCCTCTCTGAGGGAGGGCAGAGTGCCGAACTGTCTCAAAGAGGCAGTGGTGCGGCCTCTGCTCAAGAAACCATCACTTGACGCTGACTCACCTGCCAGGTATCGGCCTGTCTCTAACCTTCCCTTTTTAAGGAAGGTTATTGAACAGGTAGTAGCTCAGCAGCACCAGGGGCATTTCTTGACCGCGTCGGTTATCTTGATCCTTCACAGTGTGGCTTTTGTCTAGGTCATGGCACTGAGACAGCACTTGTGGCCCTGGAGGATGACCGTCGCTGAAAACAGAACCGGGGTCAATCGACCCTATTAGTCCTATTAGATCTATTGGCAGCATTTGATACAGTTGATGACGAGATGTTGGTGATGTGCCTGCGGGACAGTGCGGGGGTGGACGGGATCATTCTTGAATGGTTCCACTCATTCCTGACTGGAAGAACTCAGCAGGTGGTACTCAGTGATTTTTTTTTATCTTACTGAAACTTTCCATGTGGGGTCCCGCAGGGTTCGGTTGTATCCCCTCTCCTGTTCAACATGTATATGCAGTCACTCAGCGAGGTGATCAGAGTGTTCGGGGTGAGGTGTCATCAATATGCTGATGACACCAAACTGTACCTCTCATTTTCAACCAACCCAGGCCCGACTGTCTCGGTGCTTACCCGGTGTTTGGCAGCTGTGGGGGACTGGATGAGGGATAATCGACTGTGACTGAATTCTGAAAAGACGGAGGTGATGCTAGAGGGTAGGTCGGCAGGGGTGATGGCTCCATTGATTGATGGAGTAGTCTGCCCTCCGCTGATGTCCAAGGTGCGGAATCTGGGGGTGCTCCTCGAAGCACAGCTCCGCCTGGATATCAAGATGGAGTATGTGGCGATGAGTGCCTTCCGCCACTTACATCTGGTGTGGCAGCTTCGGCCGTTGGTTTCAGTCCTTGACCTGGCCACAATCATCCATGCTTTTATTACCTCTAGGTTAGACTACTGCAACACACTCTATGTGGGGCTACCTATGGTGACGGCTCAGAAGCTGCAGCTGGTGCAGAATGAGGCGGCCCGGCTCCTGGTGGGGTTGGGCCGATGGGAACACATTACACCAGTGTTCCGATCTCTGCACTGGCTGCCAATAGTCTTCCGAGCCCGATTCAAAGTGTTGGTTTTAACCTCCAAAGCCTTACATGGTCTGGGCCTTGCTCATTTGCGAGACCGCCTCACCCCCCATGGTTCTAGATCGGCCCCTGCGGTCATCCAGGGGCGCCTTGTTGGAGGTCCCCTGGGTTCTCCGGGTGGGGGGGGGGTACGCAGGATAGGGCATTCTCAGTGGCTGTGCCGTCCCTCTGAAATTCCCTTCCAGTGGGGGCACAGTTGGCCCCCACCTTCTGTAGGAACTGCAAGACCTGGCTGTTCCGTCAGGCATTTGGTGAGGGAGAAGGATAGGGTGGTGGTGGGGATTGGGGAAGGTGGTTTGGATGTTGTTTGATTGAACTGATTTTATAACTGAATTGTTTTATTATATTGTTGTTAGCCTCTCTGGGCTGCCTGTGACAGGGGAGAGCGGGATATAAATCCTGTAAAATAAAAATAAAATAAATAACTCAGAGACTGTCTTCATTCACAGCCTGTACATTTCTCAGTATCTTTACTTGCTATTGAATTGTTTTGACAACCTTCTGCTGTATATAAATTGACCTTTAGGGAGAGGTTTTTCATGTTTTCCTAATCAAGCTCAGCTAGTTGCCAGTTGTGATTAGATCTGAAATGAAAATACAAACTGACCAAAAACATACATTATATTTGAGGTTATGCTATTGAGTTTTCATTTAGGTTTATTGCAAAGTAACATAGGAAGATAATGCAAATGGATGATACCTTGCAAAACACTGAGACATCAGCACAGATAATCTAGAAAAACTGCATTCTTACCATTCCTCTGTCTTTTTTGAGTATCTTCTGATAACTGAATTATAGACCCACAGTCATGGCTCTATAGTTAAGGTGGTTGCAAACTCTCATTGAACAATGCTTATGCTGTTCAAAGGAAGTCAGAAGAAAAAACACTTCTGGTTGGAGACCAGACCGTTGATGGGTTTACAGAGTTTCTACACTCTGCCGGTTACATTTAATCACCTGAAAAATTCAAGGAGAGTTTATTGTAGAATATGTTGGTTGTGAGTATCCAATTCCTGTTTTTAGACAAAAGTTATACTGTTGGAGAACTTCAATTCTCTGTAAGTGGGAGAAGAAATTATGAAACGTACACACATGCTTCTGTCAGACTGCAGCGGCGATCATCCAGTCAGCCACAAGAGAGAATTCAATCTTCAGCCAGTCACCAGGCTTCAAGGGCATGGAGATTCAGACCCTCCTGGCTTCTTCACTCTCAGCTCACCTCATTCACTCTCCCAGCTGCCTGGCTGTTCAATACCTCGGCCAAGCATTCACACACACCCCACACACTAGACACTTACCCCCCACCTGGTGGAAAGCCCCATTCATTTTCCCCTGTTGCCCAGTTCATTCTCCCCCCCCCAGTTGCTTGGTTCATTCTCTCCACCATCACCCCCCCCCCAGCTGTCCAGTTCATTCTCCCTGCCCCTCCTGCTGCCCGATTCATTCTCCCCCCTGCTGCTCAGATCAGTCTTCCCTGTTCATATAGTAAATTACATAAGCAAAAAATCTGTGGTTTAAACCTGTGGTTTAAGAAACTGGTTAAGGCGGAATTCCAAATTATACTCAAACTCTAACATGACAGTTAATTGTCAGGTTAAGGCAAATAAAATAAAATGTACGACTTAACTGAAATTAAAGTGCATACATGTGGTATGGTGACTGAATAATACTTATACGTAGGGCTACGAATTTGTCATGAAAAATTTCTTTAAAAGTCATGAGTTGAACATGGCAGGAATGAGAAAAAGTTACGGAAACTCATGGGTACATTTTTTTAAAACTTTTATTCAATATTGTATTTTGTAAACCCAGGGATTAGATTGTCCCCCCACCCCCAGCACAGATTGTAACCCACCCAGCACATAATAGAAGGAGGGAAACATTCCCCACCCATTAGAATGTAACCCGAGGGATTGTAAAGTCCTTTGAAACCCTCAGGCTTAGATTGTAAGCCCAAGCAGGGGATAAAGACAGAGGAAATGCTGCTGTCTCCTTCTGGGTGCCTTTTGATACTCTGACAATGGTAATGTTCTCTGTCTCTTATCCCGCCGTCACACCATGCCGTGCTGCCACTTGACCATGATCAAAGTTCTGGCCTCCACAAGAAACAACACCAAGGAGGAGTTTTGAGCTCCAGGAAGAGGTCGTGACTTTATCTGGTGGTGCCCAGCATGCTATTCTTGTCGGCTTCTTACTGCCACATCTCCACAGCCAGGGAGGGGTTTGGAGCTCCAGGGAGACACTTTGGATCTTCTTAGAACTACTGAGCATGCTCTTCTCACCAGCTTCTTGCCGGCTCTGCTCTTCAGTTTTGGGGAAATCTCAAAAAACTTGGGAAAATTTTTCTGGGTCACTTGTGCGTGACACTGTGCCAGCTGACTGGGCAGAGTTGGGAACAATGAAAGATCTTACTTTTTTAGAGTTTTCCCCTCAAGTTGTAGCTGCCCATTTGCAGGCTGATGACTTCTCTGGCAGGTGAGTCATGGGAATATCTCAAAAGTCATGGAGGGAGGCAAAAGTCACTAAAACCTTGACTTTTGTCATGACCGTGACAAATTTTTATCCGTACTTATATATGATGAGGAATGTATGCAGTTTTATTTTCAGTTAAGTTATACTTTTTTTTATTTGCCTTAACCTGACAATTTTCTGTCATGTTAGAGTTTGAGTATAATTTGGAATGCCAACTTAACCAGTTTCTTAAACCGTAGGTTTTTTGCTTGGGTAATAATATCCATGACTGAGACAAGAACTCACATATCCGTTTTCAAGGTATTCAAGAACAGAGAATACCTGTTAAATGACCACACTCTTTATTGTTATAACTGTGATTAAGTGGGGGAGGGATCCCATCTTGCCCCACTCCAATAAACTGGAGTTCAAATTCAATAACCTAGCTTAACTATCTTAACCCTTGAAAGGAGGTTCACAAAGTGCACTCTGGTAGCTGCCTCCTGCCTCCTAATGCAATCGCTTAGCTCCTACACATTTGCAGAGTTCACATTGGTCGGGGTGGAGTGTTTATGCATAAACACACTTCTGGTCAGAAGAAAGGGGGAGGGTAGTCTGCAACCTCTTGGACCGTGCTTGTCCACAGTTATATTGGCTTCTCACATCTGTGCCCTCCCCCCCCGGGGTGGCCAAGACACTGGAATGCCACCTGCCCATGTGCCTAGCTGTATTCCCATCATCTCATAAAGAGATGTTTCTGCTGCAGAATCTGCTCTATTCTCACTCATCAGGAAAACTGAAACTAACCTCTGGACCCCACCACAAGAACTGCCAGCTTTGCTTGGCTGGTTCACCACCAACANAATCTGCTCTATTCTCACTCATCAGGAAAACTGAAACTAACCTCTGGACCCCACCACAAGAACTGCCAGCTTTGCTTGGCTGGTTCACCACCAACCCCCAGCTGCCCTGGGTGCTTCCTCTAATTTTGCTTTTAGGAATACTTGATAAAACTGTGATCCATCCCTAGACAGGTGTACCCCATCATTTCTATACAGATCACGGCCATCATGGCCACCACTTCTACTCATTGGCTATCCATGTCCCAAACATAGTTTTTAAACAGACCAGACCCCTAATGCCCAGCCCCTTGGATTTCCCAGTCATAAGGCTCGATGACTGGAGCTGTGCTTGCAGCACCAATTTTAAATTAGTGGACCTTGAATTTATTTGAGTCAAGCTGAAGTTACTTCATACACAACCTCAGAACCACCTTGAATTGATCATGGCAGAAGGTCACAGTTACCACCCTAAACAGTGGGCCAGGGAAGCACAGCCAGAGCCTCAAGTAGTTCCCCATGTCTGTACAAGGCAGAGTTTGGGAGTCCACCAATGGATGTAAAGCAACAGTCCTCCCATGCCCCCCCCCCTTTGGTCCATGTTGAAGTGACACAGGCAAAGGGTCAGTGCATTGCCTGTCCAACCCACTTCTGTCTCCAAGGCACTCCCTGTCCTATCATTTCAGAAATTGGGGACAAATTCTCTAATCCTAAATGTGCCAAATAGGGCTATGCTAAACTCAATAGCAAACTGGGATACCTCATTGTTGTTAAAGCATAGTCGAGGCAGCACCCTAAAATCCTAAGCAGGAGGGGAAATGTAATTGGGACTCTGACATCTTCCCTACATCCTTGTTCCTGCACCCAGCTCTCAACAATTCTCCCTAAAAAGAAATCTTGGTCAGGGAATGGTTGCCCAGGCAATCTGATAACATATAAGGATGACATTTTAGAAGCCATTGTCTCTGGGGCCAAACCCTTGTGCTGAAGCATCTGGGGCATGGAATGGGGAAACCCCAGAGCCCAGACGTTTTGGAACTGGACAGTTCTAACATCCAAGGTTCCACAGGTCTTTGGTAAACACTTCCAGAGTCTCCCTGGCTCCAGGTGTGAGAAGGTGAAAGTGGACCATCTGGAAGTGAGAAAGGGCATTGATTATGCCATTATTAATACCCTGTATATGTTTCTTCACAAACAAAATATTCCTCTTCAAACATGTGAGCACAATACCCTCCCTGATTAGCTTCATTGCCCATGCTGACTTGGATGACAGTACGTTAACATGTACTATTGCCAAACTGTTGCACCAGAAGAATACTCACCTGCCAGAGAAGTCATTGGCCTGCAAATGGACGACTACAATGGCTAACAATCTCAAAAAAATATAAAAATACAATTATAAAACATTTTAAAAATACTAATAAAATTACAACAATTAAAACCAGGGTAGCACCAACATCATTAATACAATAAATAAGGGTGGAGGGAGATAAAACCCCTTATCCCCCCTCCCCAAAGGCCTGGGCAAACAGTCAGGTTTTGCAAATTTGCCGGAATGTTAAAAGGCTTGGGGCAAGGCGAACTTGGGGGGAAAACGCTAGAAAAGTAAGATCTTTCATTATTCCCAACTCTACCCAGTCAGCTGGCACAGTGTCACACACCAGTAACCCAGAAAATATAACCCAAAGATTAGTATCCTTGCAGCATTGGATTGGAATTGGAACTCATCCTCGCAGAAGGGGTACTGCCTCCAGAAACCAACCCCATTATATTCGGTTAAAAATTTATTCCATAACACAGAATCCTCCCACATTTCACATGTAACTTTCACATGGAAGCGTGGAGGGAGATTGCTCGCTACCCATGCGTAGAGGCATAAATACCCACCCTGGTGTCACAACTCGCCATTCAAAGTTTATACTTGAGGATTGTCACCGCCTCACAGTTGTCTTGCCAGCCCTTAAATAGGGCCATTACATCTCAACTGAGGGCAGCAAGATTATCAGTTGGAAGACGCGAGAGGGACTTAACTATGTTGACTGTTGAACTAAACCCCAAATACATCAATTTGGTGGCTGGGCTTTCAGTTTGTTTGTTTGTTTATTTTTGAAGCCAACAGAACACCAAGTTCCCCAGCTACCTCCTGAAAGGTGGTGAGCAGGAAGGATAAGTGGTGGATTAGGCAAAATCACCCATGAGACCTTCTTTGGCACCAACCCCAAGGGAGAAATCCTGAGTGTGGGCATTGAGATTGAGTCAAAGGGGCTCACAATCCTGGCCTCCTGCACTTCCTTGCCAAGTTTAGTGGAAACTACATTTGCTACCAATAAATAATTTTGAATTAATTTAATTTTATTTATTTATTTATTTCATCGATTTATATCCCACCCCTCCTGAAAACAGCTTGGGGAATTAGGGCCTTCCTATGGTATCCACACCTGATGCAGGTATCCTAAGGCCTGATTGGCAGTCCTTGATGTTGCTGTGGCAAGGTCAGAGTAGTTACTGGTGTTTTTTTTTTTAAAAAGGCATCAGGCCAAAGTGAGGTCAGAGCTTTTCCCTATACCCAGGGTTCTAGCCCATTTCTTCACATTTCTGCCCTGCTCTCCACCTTGTGTTCTGCTCCCNCACAGAGTCAGGCACATCCACCACCTTAGCAGGTGTCACCAATTAGAACTGATCTCATTAACACTGACCAGAGAGGGAATTTCTTACCTCTGGCTCTGCCAATGTATCCAAAAGGGCAGCATCGAAGTCGCGTTCAATGTGAGTGATTTTATCTGCAAAGTATGTCATAAGCATGTCACAGTGGGCCCTGGAGGACAGGCAGTACTGACCAAACCCTTCACCACCCCGAAAAGCTCCGCTGGACATGATTTCCCAGATACTACGAAGGCAGCAAAGAAGCCCTTCTTTGCCGCCCACACAGTCATGGCATAACTTTTCAAAAATAGTTTATGCCACAATCGGTCGTCTTCATCACAAGTATGGTGCCACCGTCACTTCAACCACCTTCCCTCGTGCTTCAGCCATTCCAGGTCCTCCATGAACCACGGGGACCTGTGGTGCCGAAACGTGGTAAGCAGATGCCTAGGAGTCACCTGATCAATAGCCCCAGCCAACCAATCATTCCAATAGGCCACCAGGGCATAGATGGAGCAGTCACTGGAGAAAGCCCTGTGGCACTCCACTATTTACTTTTCTTCATTTTGAAAACTGACCATTTAGTCCTACCTTTTGTTTTACTAGCCTTAGTTTATCCAGTTACTGATCCACACTAGGACACAGCCTCTTATCTGATGACTAATTAGTTTCCTCAAGAGTCTCTCATGAGGGAACTTATCAAATGCTGACTGAAAATCCAGATACACTATATCAGTTGGCTCACCCTTATCCACATTCTTATTTAATCCCTCAAAAAATTCCAGTAGATTAGTGAGGCATGACTTCTCTTTGCTAAATCCATGTTGAGTTGTCCCCATTATGCCATGTTTATCAATTTGCCCAGTAAATGTGTTCTTGACAATCGTCTCCACTAGTTTTTCCAGCACCGACATGAGGCTCACTGTTCTGTAATTACCAGGATCACCTCTGAAGCCCTTTTTAAAGATCGGCATTAAAGCAGGTGTTTCTAAGAAAGGTTAAACAAAAATCAGTTAAATTTAACTGAAAGGACCATCCTTCACCATTAAAATCAATGGGGATTTTGTCTTTGACTTTTATGGCAGAAGTAACCATCTTGTACCCATTGAAGTCAATGACAAAAGTTCCAACACTGTCTGTCCCTGCTCTCCCATTTTTAAAAGGTCCAGCAATAGAACTTATGTGTCTGCTTAAAGCAGAGTTTCCGAAACTGTGGGACATGATCTAAGTCAGCTTGTTTCATTGGTACACAAACCACAATTATGTTTATATTCTTCTCACATTTTTGCTGCTGCCACAGGGTTAATTTTGTGTCGCAAAATAGGATCACAAATGGAAAAATATTGGCAGCCACTGGGTTAGCTTATTTACTGCTGGGTTGATAATTTCCTTAGCATGCTTATTTAATGAAACTTAACTCTTCACTTGGTTTGGTTTTAGAAAACAAAAACAAAACAATAAACTAGATAAAGCAAAATTGAATGGATTTAATTAATCAGAGGTGAATAATAACTCTGCTAAGATCAGCAAATTAGACAAAATTCAATTCTGTACAAATAGTAAAAACCAAAATGGTGAGAATTTGATTTTGCATATTTATTAAGGAAAGTGATGAATAATCATTTTGGGTAAAACAAATGTGACAATTGCCTGCTCTGACTGCTTTGACCCACTGTGGGCCGGGACCCGCCAGCATGTTGGCTCAGGATTGTTCCAGGGAGTGTTGGCAGCTAGCTTGGGCTGTGACCTTGACAAAACTCTCAGGTCACAGCTAGGGCAAAGGACCTCCCATGTGGACCACAGCAGGCTAGCACATCTGTTCCAATGCAGCATACAAGCCAGGGGTCTCCATGAACAGCCACAATGGCTGTCTGTTATGGCGGGGATGGGACTCTAGGGCTCTGGGAGCAGGGTGTGGGTGGGTCCATCCACCTGTCTGCACATTTGTTCTGTTCCTGGCCTTAATCAGGCTGTGTAGGCAGCAGGATGACTCCCTGGCCTTGGCACATCAGCCAACCTTGACTGTGTCGCCCACAATTTTCTCATCCGGGGCAGCCTGAGTCACATTCCCGCCAGCCACGCTGGTTTTACCCTTTGCTTCACAAATCAGAGCCACCCTATATATTTAAGTCTTTATATTTTCTTTTGTCCATGTGATTTATAGTAAGATCTTAATGCAGTGAAGTCAATAAATGTTTTTCCATTGACTTCAATTGTGATAAGATAAGTCGTCAGGAATAGTAAAGCCTTCAAGGAAGGGTGAGATAAAAAAATGTCCTAAGTAAATACAAAATATGAAACTGACAGGACAGTTCCTGCAGAAACTGTGCGTGGGATCCGCGGGGCTTGGCCCAATGAGAGTTTTGCCATTAACTTCAGTGTTTGGAGGCTTGAGCCCTGAACTGCCAGAGGAGATGTAACAATTTAAAGCATCAAACAGATACTATCTATATTGAGGGTGAATTTTAGGCTTAAGCTACGCAATAAGTAAACAACTATTATCTCCCCTAAATTTTCTTGTAATAGGATCAGAGTTACTTAATATTCTGATGTGGAAAAGAGACAAAAAAGTGCCAAATTTAAAAGCAGAAATATAGCCAAGAATTTCGTTTAAATGGCACAATGTTAACACGCAAAACAACTGTGAAGCAATTCTTAATTCACAACATGAATTGCAGATTTTAATGATATTTACCATTCTGTTCAATGCATTTTAATTCTTAATTCAAAGACCATAATACAAGGAAACACAATTTTAAGTTTATGTCAAAGGCTAGTAGTTTTGATGTTATAAATGTCTCTGTGTGCTAATTTTTCAGATGAGGCCTGAATCAACATAAAATGTCTGACTTCTGGATGTTGAGTCTAACTCTTATATTTTCTTTTTTCCTGTGACACACAAACCAAATTCAAAAGATTCATCAGAATTATGATTTATCCCTGCATGAGGTGGGTGTTCCGTTAATGGGGGAGATATCAACTCTGCCCTTGTCATGGATGGATCATTACCTCCTACAGACTTCCCTTCTAGCACATGTCTGCCTCCGGCAAGGTGCGAGACCTATTAGGATGGTCCGCCCCCGGAGGCTGATAGATCCAGTGTGATTTATAGGTGGTCTGGGTGAGTTACCCTCTGACCTTGATGACTGTCTCATCGATGACCTCATCAAGCTATGGAATATCTTGCTGAAAGAGGCCATCGATCAAATGGCTCCCAGACGTCCTCTGCCCATGCGGCGGCCCTGCAGTCGTCCTTGGTTCTCTGAGGGGCTGCGGGTCCTGAAGCAAGAAGGGCGAAAGTTGGCGTGACGGTGGCATCGATCTAGTACTGAAGCTGACAGATTGCGACATAGAGCTAGTTTACGAGCCTATGCCGTGGCTATGCAGATAGTAAAGAGGGAGTTCTTTGCTTCCCTCATAGCATCCACGAAATCCCATCTGAGGAGTTGTTCCAGGTGGTGCGGGGGCTGGTCAGTCCGGCCTCCCTCAACGCAGGGGTTGAGTCATCTTCCACCCGCTGTGACCTTTTTGCAGATTATTTCATGGATAAAATCACATGGATTCACCACGACCTCAATGCCGCACTTAGTGAAGTGGAGGAGGTAGAGGGTGTAGAAGTCACGACTTGTCCGTTTTTCTGGGATCACTTTCAGTTGGTAACACCCGCTGATGTGGTGGGGGTGCTTGGGGCTGTTCAAGCCACCTCTTGTGAATTAGATCCATGCCCATCCTGGCTGATTAAGAGCTGCCGGGAGACATTGGGGTCGTTGCTTGCTGGTGTGGTCAACGCCTCTCTGAGGGAGGGCAGAGTGCCGAACTGTCTCAAAGAGGCAGTGGTGCGGCCTCTGCTCAAGAAACCATCACTTGACGCTGACTCACCTGCCAGGTATCGGCCTGTCTCTAACCTTCCCTTTTTAAGGAAGGTTATTGAACAGGTAGTAGCTCAGCAGCACCAGGGGCATTTCTTGACCGCGTCGGTTATCTTGATCCTTCACAGTGTGGCTTTTGTCTAGGTCATGGCACTGAGACAGCACTTGTGGCCCTGGAGGATGACCGTCGCTGAAAACAGAACCGGGGTCAATCGACCCTATTAGTCCTATTAGATCTATTGGCAGCATTTGATACAGTTGATGACGAGATGTTGGTGATGTGCCTGCGGGACAGTGCGGGGGTGGACGGGATCATTCTTGAATGGTTCCACTCATTCCTGACTGGAAGAACTCAGCAGGTGGTACTCAGTGATTTTTTTTTATCTTACTGAAACTTTCCATGTGGGGTCCCGCAGGGTTCGGTTGTATCCCCTCTCCTGTTCAACATGTATATGCAGTCACTCAGCGAGGTGATCAGAGTGTTCGGGGTGAGGTGTCATCAATATGCTGATGACACCAAACTGTACCTCTCATTTTCAACCAACCCAGGCCCGACTGTCTCGGTGCTTACCCGGTGTTTGGCAGCTGTGGGGGACTGGATGAGGGATAATCGACTGTGACTGAATTCTGAAAAGACGGAGGTGATGCTAGAGGGTAGGTCGGCAGGGGTGATGGCTCCATTGATTGATGGAGTAGTCTGCCCTCCGCTGATGTCCAAGGTGCGGAATCTGGGGGTGCTCCTCGAAGCACAGCTCCGCCTGGATATCAAGATGGAGTATGTGGCGATGAGTGCCTTCCGCCACTTACATCTGGTGTGGCAGCTTCGGCCGTTGGTTTCAGTCCTTGACCTGGCCACAATCATCCATGCTTTTATTACCTCTAGGTTAGACTACTGCAACACACTCTATGTGGGGCTACCTATGGTGACGGCTCAGAAGCTGCAGCTGGTGCAGAATGAGGCGGCCCGGCTCCTGGTGGGGTTGGGCCGATGGGAACACATTACACCAGTGTTCCGATCTCTGCACTGGCTGCCAATAGTCTTCCGAGCCCGATTCAAAGTGTTGGTTTTAACCTCCAAAGCCTTACATGGTCTGGGCCTTGCTCATTTGCGAGACCGCCTCACCCCCCATGGTTCTAGATCGGCCCCTGCGGTCATCCAGGGGCGCCTTGTTGGAGGTCCCCTGGGTTCTCCGGGTGGGGGGGGGGTACGCAGGATAGGGCATTCTCAGTGGCTGTGCCGTCCCTCTGAAATTCCCTTCCAGTGGGGGCACAGTTGGCCCCCACCTTCTGTAGGAACTGCAAGACCTGGCTGTTCCGTCAGGCATTTGGTGAGGGAGAAGGATAGGGTGGTGGTGGGGATTGGGGAAGGTGGTTTGGATGTTGTTTGATTGAACTGATTTTATAACTGAATTGTTTTATTATATTGTTGTTAGCCTCTCTGGGCTGCCTGTGACAGGGGAGAGCGGGATATAAATCCTGTAAAATAAAAATAAAATAAATAACTCAGAGACTGTCTTCATTCACAGCCTGTACATTTCTCAGTATCTTTACTTGCTATTGAATTGTTTTGACAACCTTCTGCTGTATATAAATTGACCTTTAGGGAGAGGTTTTTCATGTTTTCCTAATCAAGCTCAGCTAGTTGCCAGTTGTGATTAGATCTGAAATGAAAATACAAACTGACCAAAAACATACATTATATTTGAGGTTATGCTATTGAGTTTTCATTTAGGTTTATTGCAAAGTAACATAGGAAGATAATGCAAATGGATGATACCTTGCAAAACACTGAGACATCAGCACAGATAATCTAGAAAAACTGCATTCTTACCATTCCTCTGTCTTTTTTGAGTATCTTCTGATAACTGAATTATAGACCCACAGTCATGGCTCTATAGTTAAGGTGGTTGCAAACTCTCATTGAACAATGCTTATGCTGTTCAAAGGAAGTCAGAAGAAAAAACACTTCTGGTTGGAGACCAGACCGTTGATGGGTTTACAGAGTTTCTACACTCTGCCGGTTACATTTAATCACCTGAAAAATTCAAGGAGAGTTTATTGTAGAATATGTTGGTTGTGAGTATCCAATTCCTGTTTTTAGACAAAAGTTATACTGTTGGAGAACTTCAATTCTCTGTAAGTGGGAGAAGAAATTATGAAACGTACACACATGCTTCTGTCAGACTGCAGCGGCGATCATCCAGTCAGCCACAAGAGAGAATTCAATCTTCAGCCAGTCACCAGGCTTCAAGGGCATGGAGATTCAGACCCTCCTGGCTTCTTCACTCTCAGCTCACCTCATTCACTCTCCCAGCTGCCTGGCTGTTCAATACCTCGGCCAAGCATTCACACACACCCCACACACTAGACACTTACCCCCCACCTGGTGGAAAGCCCCATTCATTTTCCCCTGTTGCCCAGTTCATTCTCCCCCCCCCAGTTGCTTGGTTCATTCTCTCCACCATCACCCCCCCCCCAGCTGTCCAGTTCATTCTCCCTGCCCCTCCTGCTGCCCGATTCATTCTCCCCCCTGCTGCTCAGATCAGTCTTCCCTGTTCATATAGTAAATTACATAAGCAAAAAATCTGTGGTTTAAACCTGTGGTTTAAGAAACTGGTTAAGGCGGAATTCCAAATTATACTCAAACTCTAACATGACAGTTAATTGTCAGGTTAAGGCAAATAAAATAAAATGTACGACTTAACTGAAATTAAAGTGCATACATGTGGTATGGTGACTGAATAATACTTATACGTAGGGCTACGAATTTGTCATGAAAAATTTCTTTAAAAGTCATGAGTTGAACATGGCAGGAATGAGAAAAAGTTACGGAAACTCATGGGTACATTTTTTTAAAACTTTTATTCAATATTGTATTTTGTAAACCCAGGGATTAGATTGTCCCCCCACCCCCAGCACAGATTGTAACCCACCCAGCACATAATAGAAGGAGGGAAACATTCCCCACCCATTAGAATGTAACCCGAGGGATTGTAAAGTCCTTTGAAACCCTCAGGCTTAGATTGTAAGCCCAAGCAGGGGATAAAGACAGAGGAAATGCTGCTGTCTCCTTCTGGGTGCCTTTTGATACTCTGACAATGGTAATGTTCTCTGTCTCTTATCCCGCCGTCACACCATGCCGTGCTGCCACTTGACCATGATCAAAGTTCTGGCCTCCACAAGAAACAACACCAAGGAGGAGTTTTGAGCTCCAGGAAGAGGTCGTGACTTTATCTGGTGGTGCCCAGCATGCTATTCTTGTCGGCTTCTTACTGCCACATCTCCACAGCCAGGGAGGGGTTTGGAGCTCCAGGGAGACACTTTGGATCTTCTTAGAACTACTGAGCATGCTCTTCTCACCAGCTTCTTGCCGGCTCTGCTCTTCAGTTTTGGGGAAATCTCAAAAAACTTGGGAAAATTTTTCTGGGTCACTTGTGCGTGACACTGTGCCAGCTGACTGGGCAGAGTTGGGAACAATGAAAGATCTTACTTTTTTAGAGTTTTCCCCTCAAGTTGTAGCTGCCCATTTGCAGGCTGATGACTTCTCTGGCAGGTGAGTCATGGGAATATCTCAAAAGTCATGGAGGGAGGCAAAAGTCACTAAAACCTTGACTTTTGTCATGACCGTGACAAATTTTTATCCGTACTTATATATGATGAGGAATGTATGCAGTTTTATTTTCAGTTAAGTTATACTTTTTTTTATTTGCCTTAACCTGACAATTTTCTGTCATGTTAGAGTTTGAGTATAATTTGGAATGCCACCTTAACCAGTTTCTTAAACCGTAGGTTTTTTGCTTGGGTAATAATATCCATGACTGAGACAAGAACTCACATATCCGTTTTCAAGGTATTCAAGAACAGAGAATACCTGTTAAATGACCACACTCTTTATTGTTATAACTGTGATTAAGTGGGGGAGGGATCCCATCTTGCCCCACTCCAATAATCTGGAGTTCAAATTCAATAACCTAGCTTAACTATCTTAACCCTTGAAAGGAGGTTCACAAAGTGCACTCTGGTAGCTGCCTCCTGCCTCCTAATGCAATCGCTTAGCTCCTACACATTTGCAGAGTTCACATTGGTCGGGGTGGAGTGTTTATGCATAAACACACTTCTGGTCAGAAGCAAGGGGGAGGGTAGTCTGCAACCTCTTGGACCGTGCTTGTCCACAGTTATATTGGCTTCTCACATCTGTGCCCTCCCCCCCCGGGGTGGCCAAGACACTGGAATGCCACCTGCCCATGTGCCTAGCTGTATTCCCATCATCTCATAAAGAGATGTTTCTGCTGCAGAATCTGCTCTATTCTCACTCATCAGGAAAACTGAAACTAACCTCTGGACCCCACCACAAGAACTGCCAGCTTTGCTTGGCTGGTTCACCACCAACACCCAGCTGCCCTGGGTGCTTCCTCTAATTTTGCTTTTAGGAATACTTGATAAAACTGTGATCCATCCCTAGACAGGTGTACCCCATCATCTCTATACAGATCACGGCCATCATGGCCACCACTTCTACTCATTGGCTATCCATGTCCCAAACATAGTTTCTAAACAGACCAGACCCCTTTTCTAGCCCATTTCTTCACATTTCTGCCCTGCTCTCCACCTTGTGTTCTGCTCCTGGTGCCATAATGTCTGAATTTGGTGCAGTTTGCGGCAGCGTGGGACCCCCTCCCCTGCATGCAGATGTGTCTGAACCTGCAAGATAGGCAAGATCACTTCCCCCTGTTGTTAAAATCCCAGAATGTTAGTCCACTGGGTTTCCATTTTGGCTGCTCCTTGCCTCTTACTCCCAATGGATAAACCCCACCCCCTTAAGTGAGCACATGGCCACTGTCTGCCATGGGGGTATTCCCAGAGTCACCAATGCACTCCAGCCACAAAACAGAAGTGTGTTTATCCCATCTTAGGCATAGGTTAATGCTGACTGCTACTGAAAAGCCTCATCATAGCACAGCCACGAACCCAGGCTGCCCGAATTATATGCTCTCTTTATTATATCTGAATATTTGACTAAGTTGCCCTCCCTTCCTTCCCTGGGGTACATTCTGAGGATCACCCCATGAAATTGTAAAGGGCACCAACCTTTTGTCCAATTACGTTCAGGCTTGGACATCTTAAAGTGCTCACGCTCCTTCCTATCCACCTTATTGTTGGGGTCAGGGATGAGATCACTAAACAAGAGTGCAAAGAAATATATGTACTCCCTACTCCAGATAGTCTCCCTGGTGGACTGCAGTAAGTGTTTGCCTATTGACGCAAAGATGTCTGTGTAGCCCCTAGTTAGTGGAGGAAGCTTATCCCACTCTTCTGCACTATCCCCTGTGTGGTCCTGGCAGCATCCCATTCCTCTTCAGACTTCTGTGATGGCACCGCACCACTGGGAAGAAGCTGGCCTTGGCCTGTTCATGCTGGTGAGGGATGCTACTTATCACCCTGCTTGTAATGCGTGGGCCATGACATCCAAATTCCCAATCCAACACATCCTCTGCTTGCTGAGCTGAACACCTGGCATGATCTGCCCTTCCCCCACATGACTCATACACCTTAGACCTTCTTCCCCCCATGAAGTCACACCTGCCCTCATTGTCACCTCGCCATAGGCCCAGTACATTCCCCACAAAGTAATGCAGCTCCATGTCACATGTGGGGTAGAATGGTCCCTCATATGCATGCTTGTCCATGTTTCACTCCAAGGACTTCATCCTGGCCAACAGCCCATTAATACATTCTTCTTGTTCCACGCCAAATTCCTCATGAGGGTGAGGTGAGCTGGCAAGGGGGTGGGATCATCGCTGAAATGATAAGAGGTACCCGCCACTTTCCCCCACACCTTGGAGGGGTCCACTGGGAGGCACGGTCCCTTGTGATCCTTTTTGTCCTCCCCAGTATGAGGGTTCAGCTCACTCACAAGAAGGGTGGGCCCTTGAGGTGATAGAGGAACCCAGGGGTATTCTCCATTTGAGTAAAGTTTTGCTCATTTCCATCCAGATGTTCCTGAAGGAACAGCAGGATGGCATCAACCCACCTAGATTGGGGCTGATGGTGTCACAGGTGGGGGGGGGAGAGGGAGACGAGGGAACAGAGGGATGCCAGGTACAAGGGGCTGGTATCTCCCCACACAGTTTATCAGGGCAAGGTAATTCGCTCTGTATCTCATGTGGGCTTTCCTTCCCAGCTGGGAGGCAACCCGAGTCATCACAGGGAAAGAGAGAAACCAATGTCTGAAGGGGGGGAAGGGTTCAAGAGTCTTACACACACACAACATGGGGTCCAAGGGAAGGGGACCGGGGTTGAACGTGTGGGGGGAAACGGGGGGGGGAGGAGACCCCAGGGGTGAGGAAGGGGAGTAGGGAAAGGGCGAGGGGATCGGAGAGTCAAGTGGAGCAGGTCTTTCACTCAGGGAGGGGATGTGTGGAGAGGGGAGGGGTACTGGAGGGAGGTGAAGCCGGGGCAAGGAACTAAGGAAACTTAAGGCACACTCGCAAGCTGGACAACATAACGCCACAGAAGGGGAGGTCACACTCAGCACAGGCACACCCACGTTCACATGCCAGGTAACCAAGTTTGCACTCTGGGGACACAGGAGGGGTCGGGGTGGGGACAAGGTCAAGACAAGGCACAGCAGGCAGAGACAGTAGCAAGGCAATTAGCAAGAAGGCAATGAATTCCAGGGGCCAATTTCTCTCAAAGATTACCAGCGGGGGACTGTCGCCCCGCCGGCTGCTTTTATTCCTCTGCAAAACCTCGCCCAGCAGTCGTGCTATGTAAGCCCCACCCCCCGCGCCACGCAGCTTCCGCCAGGCATGTGCTGCACTGGGGCAGGGATCCCTGAAGGTCTGCACGGGGTGGGCCCGCCCCTGCTGTGCCGACTCCCCCATCCCAGAACCCAATGTTCGGGGGGAGCTCCTTCCCCCGCCTGGCCCCGGTGGGAGTGTCGCCGGGCGACATGTCACGCCTGCAGGAATGGCGTGACAGATGGGGGATGGCTGGGGCTGGGGTGGGTGGGTTTGCAGGCCTGCTCTTCTCCCCTTTTCTCATGGGCAGCTCGTTTTTATCAGTTTAGGGTGCCCATGGGTGTTTTTACACCCACATTTCTCCTGCATGTTTGCTGTTACATCCTGAACTTTCTGTGTGTCTAAATCACTCACCCAAATCTTAAACAGCTGGCTCTTTGAACTTCTGCATAGAACTTCTCCCAGAACTTTGGTTTGTAAAATGTTTTCATAGTAAACTGCTTTGCTCCAGGCAACTGTGGTCACTTGGTTTCCATGGCAGCCCCTCACGTCTACAGCTGTGGCTACTTTAGGCTTCTCCTTCCTCCCAAAGATGGGGAGCACTGACAAAAAAGAGAATAATTTTAGCCATTCTGCATCCATAATAGTACTAAATTTTCCAAAATAATGTTACTGAACTACTGAAATACCGACATCTTTGAACCCCCCAAACCCAGCCCAAAATAACTAAACCACATACTCAGTAGAGCATAAATGGAGATCAATTATTCTGTGGACTGTCCATTTTTGGTACAGCTCCAGTGTATTGAATAGGTTTATCTGTTGTTGTGGGTACTCATAGTTCTAGTTAATAGTGGCATCTCAGAAAGAAAACAAAACAAAGTTCTAAATTAGTATTTACTCTTTGGGAAAATTACTCCTGGAGTAATAGCACAATGCTTACTAATTGGCTATGATAGAAGGGTCATGTACTGTTCACACAGTTACCGTTGCCTTGTCATGTGAACTGATGGTGACAGTATATTCTATTGCAATGGCAGGATTATGTCTAAAATGCATTAAAATAGTTTGCAAATTTCTAAAGATTTTTTTGGAACATGGAAGCATCCTGCTTAGAAAGTTATTTTTAGATTTGATTAATATGTGTACTGATTATCGATGTGCTGCTATCAAATAGATCATGTCAGGATTCCACAAGATTTTCAAACTCTTGGACTCTGAAATATTCCTTTTCCTACTAAAGTTTCACAACATTGTGGATAGAGCTGAAATGAGCAGTGAATTTATTACCTGTTAATAATATCTGAATTTTCAGGCAACCCTTTGATTACCCAACCTTATAACCACAATGGAAATAAGTATTTCTCTACCTGTTTTGGATTTAAAATGGGGACAAACTTGTGTGAGCAAATGCCCACTCATTTTATAAACCAGCTGTTTAAAAGGGTCTTGAGCAAGCAAAGAACCTAAGACCCTTGCCACAGCTGTGCCAAGACCAGGTAGCTGAACTACACCAGAAGGACCCTTTCATGGCACTAACTGTAAATTCCTTATATGACCAATTTGCATGCCCCTTCCTCATAATCAAAGTAGATAGGCACAGATAGAAGTTGTTGTGGTAGCTCTCCAGGTAGAGCTTTAGAAAAGTTTGAAGCACCTGTAGGCAAAGAAACTGCATAGACATATCAGAGAATCCACTGGCCATAGCAGGGAGGGGAAAGCCCCTCTGCTTTCTGTTTTGAATAATGAAGGAGCAGCTCCTACTGTTTCTTTTCTAGCTCAGCTGGTAGGCTAGATTCCAAAATGGATTGATGAGGCAAGGGTTGAAATCTGTCCTGTGTGGCAAGCTGAAGGTGTGATTTCTTGCATTTATGAACTTACCTTGGGAAGCAGAAATACAGGGTTTTCCTCCTGTGTGGTGGATTCTATGATGTTTCCAGACAGTCTCTTTGCCTGTAGAAGCCTTGGACCTCCAGTCTTTTCACATGTCTACCAGGAGAGCTATCAGAGAACCTGCTAGCTGCTCTTATCTACTTTGGTTAGAAGATTGGGAATGGTATATGGGATAGATAAAGAGTTTGTGTTCTGAAAGTGTCCTCCTGGTGTGGTTCAGTTTCTACTTTAGAACAGCTGTGCCAAGGGTCCTAGGTCCTCGACTTGGCCATGTCTGCTTTTACCTTGAGAGTTTTGTGAAATCCTTACCACTTCCTATGTTTCTTAGTGATCCTTTGGGTAATTTCAGACATGCTGGGTCTCCGGGCCCAACACACTAAAACCTGGACTGGGATCCGTTCCGGATTCCAGTCCATGATCAGGCCAGCCGTCCTTTACACATGCCAACCTGATCACAGTGTGGAATCAGGGAGGGGGAGGGGCTGTGCAGCACGACATGTGGCTGCTCAGCCCTGCCCCCCGCACTTCCATGGTCACCCACCCTTGGGGAGATGGGCGAGTGCAGAGGCCAATCAGACCGTTGCGTCCAATACCATCCTGCAGCCATTCCCAGCCCCGTCCCGGAGCATGGCCAAACTAACCATGGTTCTGGAGGGGAGGCCAGCCTACCCTCCAGCAGGGCTGGTCCAAGGGTTTCAGGGGCCATATGCCAAGCCTTGCTGCGGGGCCCCAAAGGCCAGCCAGCACTCGCTAGAATTGGGGGGGGGGGATTTTCAGGGGATGAGGGGCGGCTGGTTACTTACCTGCAACTTGACTGTGTAATCTCTAGGGGTGGGACATCAGGGCAAATACCGGGTACCAGTTTTACCGGTTCCCGGATTTAAAAAAACCAGTTTACTGGATTAATACCGGTTTACCGGTACCGGATCTTTTCCATTGATTTCAATGGGGAACTGTCCCCATTGAAATCAATGGAAAAAAACAAAAACCTCCCCCCTCCCC
>QEPC01011976.1:79381-90670 GCA_003113815.1 Sphenodon punctatus | reverse complement strand
CCCGTGATTGGCCATTGTCTGATACAGGATGCTGGGCTCGATGGACTGTTGGTCTGACCCAGTATGGCACTTCTTATGTTCTTTTGGTTCCTTTCTGCTAAATTCACATAGGTTTCTTATTTGCTTGTTGTTAAGTGTATACATATAATGTAATAAAGTTGGGGCCAAGACCTCTTTTATCCCAAAGCAAGAAAACATGTTTTGTCTCTTCTTATGGATAGTGCGGGCACAATAACAGTAGCTTTTTCATGTACATTCATTAAAAGGCTACTGAAGCTAAAGAAGTGTCTGTGCTTCTAAACAATTCAGGTCAAATCAAGACCTGTATTTATCAAATATAAAATATTAACCATGGCTCAAACTTTGGATATCAGGAAGAGGAGGAGGATGAAATAAACTTATCTTTCTTTAAAAGAAAGAAAGAAAGAAAGAAAACAGAATTTGTCCTTACTACTTCTCCTTTCCTGTGGTGTTATAACAAAGTCGAAAAAAGAGACTTTCTATGCAACTTGGCAGGGAATCTCTCTCTGCAAATAGGATTTCAAGTTAGGACAAGCAAAGGTGTTCCTCTCAGATTCAGATCTGATTAGATATTTTTGTGTCCCACTCCAAAGCATGAAGGAAAAAGGATGATATGGTTTAAAAGTTAGATTTCTTTAACTCATGTTAAGTTTTAAATGAGTAAACTCTATTGTTTACTCATAGCTGCTTGCAGGAGGGGCGGGGTATAAATATATGAAATAAATAAAAAATAAATAAATACATATTTTTAGTATGTTCAGATTAAACAACTGTAACTTCTGTAGAGGTTTCACTGGGGATGGCAACTTCAGATTCAGATAGATCCTTAATTGTCCAAAAACTGGCAATTACAGATCAATCTGTAATTATCTGTATCAGCCCCCTCACCCATAATGCCTGTAATTTACGGACATTGTGGGGGGGTGGTGGCTCAGAGAACTATCTCCTTCCCCCACCCTCACTGATCATCAGGGTAGTGGGAGTGGGGGGAGTGCAGGTGACAGGGATGGGAGCTATGGGGGGAGGCAGTGCTGGTACTTACCCCGTGGGGTGGGTGCTCCTCTGGCTCTGCGCTTGCCTCCTCCTCTGCCTCCGGATGCAGCAGACCTTTTTTAAAGAAAGAAAGAAAGAAAGAAAGAAAGAAAGAAAGAAAGAAAGAAAGAACTGCCCCTGTTTGAAATGCCAATTTTGCACATGTGCAACCCTTTCCAAAGATGGCGCCAGAGGAGTTGGTGCCATCTTGTGAAAGAGCATCCATTCTGAGCATGTGCAGCACTACTGCATGCATGCTCCGAATGGGTACCCTTTCCCAAGATGGTGCCAATACCTTTGGCCATTTTGTGCAGGCGTAGTTCTTTCCTTTTAAATAATGTTTTTAAAAGAGTATTATGCATCCGGAAGTGGAAAAGGCGGTGAATACGGAGCCGGAGGAGCATGGAACCCACCCTACAGGGTAAGTGCCAACACTGCCCTCCACCCTGTTGGAGAAACAACTCCGGATGGCATCACCCTTTTGTACCAACAAACCCTAATGACCACTAGGGGCATTGGGAGTTGAGATAGTAAGCTAGTGTGAGTGTCACTTTAACCTTTCTTTTCTCTGCTTCTAAGCCCCTTCCCAAGTGGGAAGTGCCCAGGAAACTCCTACTGGACTTCCTCCTTCTTCCTGACCTTTCACCATTCCTCTCTTCTCTCTCTGACCTTCAACATGACCGGCCACCATGCTGGTGGCAGATAGCTAGTAAGATCTAGGGATAGGCCCTTCCTATCACAATGTATTTCTCAACAAAGTAGATTATTTTAATCTAGAAACAATCTCCAAGGTGTTGATTACTTCTAAGCTGTTGCTGCTGAGAACTCAAGCTGTTTTTGTTTTTTTTGGTTTTTTGACCACTAATAAAATTCCAACATGCCCCCCCCAACTTTTCCCCTCAGTCACCGGTCCCCTTCCCCTGGCAGCTCCCCCTGCCCCAGGCCTCCCCTGCCCTAAAGATTTTTGTTTTTTATTACAGGTAAACTGAAACCATTCCCGTAATAAAAAACATAAATTATGGATCTGGATCTGTAATAGATCTGAATCCATAATTTACAATGGTTTGACATCCCTAGGTACATACGAAGTATTGTAGCAGTCCCTTTCCTGGAGAGTTTGTAATGCCCTTGATGCTGAGTGGGGTATGTCTCCCCTTGCTAAATACTGAGATGAGAGAGACTGATGTTGCGCAACGATTGCTGAATGGGGAGGGTGAAGGGGCAGTTATGCCCCTCAGCTTTTCTGCCAGTGGGAAATTATATTTTACAAGGTCCCACCCAGATAGAAATCAGCTAGTGAGACCACAGGACCATTTTTTTCCTGCAGTGAAAGCTTACCCACTCACCCACCTTATTTGACTCATCTCTGTGAGTGCAACAATTGAGTTACCTTTCGTGGGCTGGTGATGTAATTTTTCACCCATTTGTGATTAGCTCTAGACAGGAGGGTTTCCTCCACCTTTTCTGCAGTGCTACTACCCCACCCTATAGTACAGCACTGACAGGGTGTTTCTTAGCTAGGTATCGCTGTTATAGGGTAAAACGGACATGACAGTGTCCTTCTTTGGCTCACGGTGACCTGGGACATGCCAGCACATCTGTTTACACACGACTGCCCGGGACTACCCTGTGTACTCGGGACTGCCCTGGGGTGGGTAAGTGGCTAGTCTGGGCTGCGTCCTCGGAAAATCTCTGAGGAGATTTACCCAGTCCAAGATAAGGGCCATGAACATGGGCCAATTTGGGCTAGCATGTCTGTTTGGCTCTGCCATACCCACCATGGCTGACGGGGGTGGGGTGGGCAGGGCACAGGTGGGGCTGGCTGCCTGTGCATTTATTTAGCACCTTGTCCTACCTCGGCCGTGTGGGCAGTGGGACAGCTCTCCAGCTGCAGGCATGTGTTTTTTTTGTGCCCCTTCCTGACCCAGGTCACATCAGCTGTGGTTTTCTGCCCTGGGATGATACGCAGAACTGCCACACCACCCGCATGTCTGGTTTTACCCATAGTTAGTTTAATTCATTGGAGCAACCCTGTGGTTCTTGGCCCAGTGTTCTAGTCAGTTAGTTTGTGAATGAAACTCGTCTCTTTGACATGGGGTAGAGGGGTTGAGTAAAAGGCTCAGGCAGCGTATGGTTTTGCCCTTCTCTCAGAGGGAAGAAGGGAGCAGCATATTCCATAGGGTAGGCAGCCTGTGATCAGTGTCTTACCCTCCCATGCCAATAGAAGTGTGGGGAAAGGGCTCTGTGGGCATAGGTGGTGGGGAGTTATTCAGGCCAAGATTGGGCTTTGGCTCTGGTGTTCTGATGCTGCTAGATGAACCCTTTAAATAAATTTCACATTAATATATTAACACAATGTTGGATTTAGTACTGAAATGAGTAATGACTTTATTACCTCTGGTAATATCCAAATTTTCAGACAGCCACGCAGGTACCTGATCTAAATCTGCAATGGGAACTAGATCCTGCCATACCCATGTTGGATTTAAAATAGGGGGAAATGTGTGTGTGTGTGTGTGTGTGTGTGAATGCCCACAAATGTTATAAGTCAGCTGATAGAAAGGCACTTAGGTGCTAAAGGTGTGCAATTTAGTACCATTTAATTAATTACAAAAACTAATGGAGACCCATTTGTTTTTGTAACCAAGGGAATTAAAATGAATGAGTAAGCAAACAACAATTGTTTGATTAAATTCAGTTTTGGGTTGCTTTTTATTTTATTTTATTAAAAATAATTTTAAAAATCACTATGCTTCCGAAAATGGCTGTTGAGGCCGTTCTGTATATGCATGCCCTTTTCCAAAATGGCTCCTATGCTGCTGGTGCCATTTTGGAAAAGGGCTTCACATGCACAGAACGGCCCTAGTGGTCATTTTGTGCATACACAGTGATTTAAAAATATATATTTTTTAATTAAATAATTTTTTTTTAAAAACCACAGAAACAGTAGAGTTCTTCATGACCCCCCCCCCCCACAAGAAACAGGGATTTGGGAACAGAAATTAAAACTAAAATGAAAGGAATGTTGTGCCTTCTGCATATCCCTATTAGACACATCTGCTGAGCTACACTAGAAGAGCACTTTTAAGTCTCTAGCTGTAAGGTCTTTAGTCTTTATATGACCAATAGTTCTGAAATGAGAACTCTCGGATAGTGATGCTTCTGTCAGAAGCAGGGCATTTGTTTGGATTTGCATGACACAGAAACTCACTGGCTTTCCTGCTGTTTTCTCTTATTTCCATTATTTTTTGCAAGTTGCATCGGGCTGCTACAGGCCAATCCCAAGCTTCATGTGTGCCCCCCATGTACCCCAGGGACTGTGGAGATGAAATTTTCCATCTAAGCACTGGGGACGTGAGGGAGATTGCCATAAAAGTTCTGTAAAACTATTGTAAAATTTCTGGAAAGTGACAAAAAGTCTCAAAAAGTGACATAAAGTCCATGAAAGTGAGAAAAATGATGAAAAAAACTGGCAGAAGTGTGAATCACCCAAAACTGACAAAATACCAACAGATACTTGCAAGCACTTCTGAAAGTTTGGTTTTTCCCTTCAGAATGGGAACACTTGCTCTTGTCTCAGCCCTAATTAGGGATGTGCGAATGCGGTTCGGAAGTTCGGAGCTTGGACTGAACTCGAATAGTTCGGTTGACCCAACCAAACTTTCGAACCAAACTCGAATTCGACCGAACTGTTCATTTGAATCCAAACCAGTTTGGAAAGCCATAAAACCCGGTTTTGAATGTACGAACTCAGTTCGGAAGTTCAGAATTCAACCAAACTCAAATAGTTCGGTCGACCAAACCAAACTTTCGAACCGAACTCAATTTTTGAACCGAACTGAACCGAATTTCCAAACTCGGTTCTGTTCGTACATCCCTAGCCCTAATTGAACAATATGAAATGATAACTTTCTTCATGACCAAAGAAAACAGGGGAGACGAACAGTAGCTGCCTTGCACACCAAAAAGAAGGACACAGACACCAAAGATGGGTAAAAAAAGGCTGTACTCTTTATTGAAATAACTTGGCAGTCTGAGTAAAAACATAGGAGAGGCAATTAACTATGAACCACGAACAAGCAAATCCATTACTTCTCCAAACGAGCCTGTCCAGTGCCTCGGCTCACCTGTAATGAATGGAGCCTCCAGTCCATTCACCTTCCAACCCCCCACCCCCATAACAGGGGTGTGAGGAGCAAAGGTGATGGTAGATGGCCAACTAGGGACAGCATATATCCTGCTTAGTGGCCCCTTCCCTGCCACCCGCAGGGTTAGGCGAGACTGTGGATTGCATATTTCAGAGTCAGTTCACCTTTCCATCACCTCACAAGGAGGTGACTGAGTTACTTCCCATATCATTATCTCCCTTTTCTTCAAATTTGTGAGCTCTCTTTTTAATTTTTGCACTGGACCCCAGTTGCAACCCAAGAGTTGAGACAAAATTGCACACTTGAACTCCCCATCAAGTGCACAACCTGCACATTATAGGGGGACAGTACTACAGGGAAGGCAGAAAATAACCTATGGACACAATGATAATCCATCATGTGTGCGGATGGAGGGGGTGTGCATAGGAAATGCCGCGGGTTGCTGCCAGCAGTGTGCATGTGTGGGGTGCCCATGGGAACACCACCAACGGTGGGTGGGGGTGCGTTCTTCTGCGCTCCACCCATCACCCACACACGGAGCAACTGGCTCCGATGCTGGTTGCTCGGTGGGTGGAGATGGGTGTGTGGCTTTGGAAATGGGCACACACCCACCTCCACCCACCACCAGTGCACATCCAGAGGTTAAGGGGTTAATTTTCATTGCTGCTACCAATCTAAACTGACCTTGACTTCCATGTCATATTGCAGTTTGAACTGGCTTTGAAAAGTGTTCATTTGGTTGCTTTTAAGCTGGGGTAGAAATGCACCCCAATTGAAATGCATTGGCTGGGGTAGATTTCTACACCAATAGGAAAACTCCATTGATGCTGGAGTAATGTTTCACCCCAGAACTTTATTTTGTGGTTTTTTTTATTATAGGAGACAAATGGTAAGAGATATCTGCATGAAATTTGAGTATGTTATGCCCAGAGGTGCCGGTAAATATGTCCTAAAAACTCAAACTTGTAGAGTCAATAATTACCATATTTTTTCATGTTTTTTTCCACCCAGGGTAGAAAAACACCCCAAGATAAAAGGTTAGGAATCATAATAATTTTAAAAAGACACTTAGGGCCTTTTCACCTGGGTCCCAACCACCCCCCTCATGTGCGGGGGGTGGGGTGCCTATGCAAACACCACAGTGGATGCGGAGGGGGTGGATGAACACCCGTAGC
The DNA here is from genome assembly GCA_003113815.1 of Sphenodon punctatus. Classification (NCBI taxonomy): domain Eukaryota; kingdom Metazoa; phylum Chordata; class Lepidosauria; order Sphenodontia; family Sphenodontidae; genus Sphenodon; species Sphenodon punctatus. Next base: position 84,294 of record QEPC01011976.1, on the reverse strand, counting down.
AACACCATGGGCAGTGGGTGGGGGTGCATTCGTGCTCCTGTGCTCCACCCATCTCCACCCACCTGCTCCGATCACCCACACACAGAGCAACAGACTCCAATGCCAGTTTCTCCATGTGTGGAGATGGCTGGATGGAGATGGGTGTGGTTCCATGGGAATGGGTGCACACTCACCTCCACCCTCCGTGGACATACACCCATCCCCCACCCACTGTGGCCTGTTTGAAAAGGGACGGTTCACACCATCTACATGCATGAAGCAACTGTCTTCCCTGTATTACTGTCCCCCTAAAAGAGGCCCTTTTTAAACGGGCAGCAGTGGGTGGGGGGGATGGGTGTGCACCCCCAATGGGTGGAGATGGCGGCGTGCCTGTTCCCATGGGTGCATACATCTTGCATTGGAACCCATTGCTCCATGTGTGGGTGATGGGTGGAGCGCAGGAGCGCGCACGCATCCCCACTTACCACCGGTGCTGTTCCTACAGGCACCCACCTATCCTCCCCGCACCTGGTGTTGTGGTACCTATGTGAAAATGGCCAGATATAATGCCATAATGTTGTCTAAAACAAACAACCCCTGACATAGCAACCATGAAGCTTTGCTATCCAGCCACACTGAAACTGCATCTATGGGCATTTTAAAACACACCTTAAAGTGCTGGTCTTTCAGTCTTCTGGCTTTAGAAGTTCACAAGTAAATTCCAGATGCATTCTTCACACACACAATGCCCTGTATCATGAGTCACTCTTGAACCCATGGCCTTGGAATCTGGTTGGTAGCTGCTCTTTGCCCTGCATCACTGTGTGGCTTATGCTGGAGCACTTTCCCCCCATTTGTGTGTCTTGCCCTCTCATTCCCTTTTGCACCTGATGGTGGGTGTGGACACCCCCACCAGCTTCCTGATTGGCTCCCTGCCTTAGATAAGGCATGCTGGGAGCTGTAGGAAGTTGGTGGAGCGTCTGTTGTTATACTCGTCTAGCTTGTGCTCTGCTTACACTTTCACTTTGTCAGTGTTCTTCCTTGTAACCCTGTATCAACTGTATTGGTGAGTCTTAGTGTTCCCTTCCCCCCCTTTTGGGTTCCTTTTTGTATAGCACTTCCCTTCCTTGCTGTTGCTTGCCATTCTTGTTCCCTCTGTGTTTTGAGGTACTTCTCTTCCAGCTCTCTTGTCCCTCTAGCTTTCCCTCATTGTGTAGTTTGCTTTTTATCTTCCTTTACGCTTCTCCATGTTGGTTTTGTCTTCCTTCATGTCCTGAGATCCTCACATTGTGCCTTGTTGTGTATGCCCTTGTCCTCCACTGCTACTCTTTTCCTAGCCCTGTCTTGTAGTCTTGTATCTTCTTCCCTACTGGTCTATCCTTCTATCACCTGTGTTTATCAAGTCCTGTGTTTGCTCCTTGTTCCACCCTATAACCATGTCTCTGGTTCCCCCAGCTCCCATTCCCTGGTACACTGTCGCTTGACCTTGATGATGAGTCATAAGCTCTCTTAGGTCAGCTTTACTGGTTCTCATGCTGAGCATTCAGTCTCCCTGATATCCGAAAATGGCTGACAGGTTTTCTTGTTTGATCTCTGGGACATCCCCTATTCCCTTCAACCTTTTCCCCTCCTACCTGTCCTTCTCTTCACCCCCTTCCCTGGCTCCTTGCCCCAGAGTCTGAAACTCTGAGGCAGTTCCTGGATGCATTCCTCACACAAACACAGCCCTGAGGCAGTCTAAAGTAGCCACAACTGTAGATGTAAGGGGCCTCCATGGAAACCAAGTGACCACAGCTGCCTGGAGCAAAGCAGTTTACCAGGAGAACTTTTTACAGACAAAAGTTCTGGAAGAAGTTCTATGCAGAAGTTCAAAGAGCCAGATGTTTAAGATCTGGGTGAGTGTTTTAAACACATGGAAAGTTCATGATGTAACAGCAAACATGCAGGAGAAATGTGTGTGTAAATACACTCTATAGCTTCCTCTAAAAATAGACTTAAAAATCTGTAAAGACCAGGCTTTAAATTCAGGATTCCTGCTTCTAAGTGCAATATACTAGCTAGAGGTCCATCCCTAATTTGTTCAGAAGAAATCCAAAAGAATGGGAATTTTAAAACACTTTCTTTATTCAGACAGGTCTGAAATTTGTCGCCATGAATCCATACATTATATTCATTTATTTAAAATAGATGACCAAATCCATATTCAGATGATTCAAATTGGTTTTAAAATAAGAAATGAAGTTTGGATTCTAGAGACTATTTTATAGATATATGACTTAAACATGGCTTTGTTTTTAAAATGAAATTTGACAGGCAATTATTCCAAAAGAGTGACAACCACAGTAATTGCTTTTACTTTTTTGAAAAAAGAAAAAAAAGAAGATAAAACTAATGAGTCATTTCATTATAGAAAAGGAAACACTGAATGTGAACTGAGTAACCACCAAAAATGTTGGAACATTGTTCTGCAAATGGATTTGCTTCATGCAGATATGTGCAGTTGAATTACTATTATGGATGGTGTTGGTGTTTGTACTGAATCTTGTCAATAGAAAGCAATCCCCACCAGATATTGGCCATTTTTACATGGATGCCCGCACCCCCTCAGTGTATGTGTGTGTGTGTGTGTGTGTGGGGTCCGTGTAAATGCCGTGGCAGTGGGTGGGGGATGGGTGTGCACCTGTGAGAATACCGTGGGTGGGGGTGCGTGTGCACTCCATGCAACACCCATCACCCATCCATGGAGTTATTCGGCAAACCGGAGGAGGCTCAGTGGGTGGAGGTGGATGTGCATCCATGGGAAGGAGTGCACACCCACCTCCACCCACTGCTGGTGTACACCCATCCCCCCCACCCACATGGTCCATTTAAAAACAGCCATTGTTAGAACAATTAAACAGTTGTGACAGTATCTTATATCTATATCTTTCTTTATTTCGGATATGCTTTATTTCCCACTTCTTTATTCAAGAACTTCATATGTCAAAGTCTATCCAGCTTCAAACTCGTGCACTGCTTTGCTCTTCACTCAACCATTTCTGCAATAGACAAGGCCCTGCTGCAGACAACTGGGGCAGGTCTAAGGTTTTTTGAGAGCCTCCTCATCCCTTTCGATTGCAAACCCAATGTTGGGAGCTTGCAGTGCAAGTAAAGTTTGGTGGATTGTGTATACCCACCCATCTAAAATTGACAGTATCATTTAGTGAATTAAAGTTTTTGTGGCATCATGTTTTTAAACTATTGTAGAATACCATCTGGGCTTGCAGTACAAGATACAGTGCCCCCATTCACCACCTGCATTTTAATACTCACTGCTGAGCAGAGTGGCAGTGAACAGGAGCAGTACCACCTGCTGCAAAGAAATCATTGATTTACTTAAAGTTATTCATATTTTTAGCTGGAATGTAAAAATAGTGCTTGAAAAAAAAAATCTGTCCTATTTGACTTCTGCATAGGATGATTTTCTGATAAGTCAAACCTTTATTTATTTAAGGGGAATCCATTGCATTTCCTGTATTAAGGAATCAAAACTCCAGAGATTATACATTTCTCATTGCTTCCTAGACACATTTGCTATAATCGGTTAGAAGAATCTACTGTAAATAGCCTTTTGCAATCTATTGCATAAGTAAATCCCCTTATGCAAGAGAGCCCAAGAATCTACAGCTTAGCTCACCTTTATCATGCATTACAAGGAAAAACTCTAACAGTTCTAGGACATGTAAAAATGATAGTCTCAATAAACTCTCTGCCATGGAGCCAGCAGTGCATGGAATAATACTATGTATCAAGCAATTGATGTTAGAGATCATAAATGCCACCCAGGACCATTAAATCCTCAGTGCTGGTATTATTGGCAGAATAAAGTGTAAAGGTATATATGTCTGCTCAGTAAATGCCAAAATGCAATGGGTGAAAACAGACACACACCTTAACTCGGCTTTAATACTGCTTTAACATTTCCTGTGCATATTGCGGGGCTGCATAGGGCACCAATACAGCCCTGAAACATGACTAAGGCTGTATTCAGATGTGCATTTAAATCGCACAGCAGCAGCGGCGGCATCATGTGATTTAAAGCAACGCGCACTTCCGGGTTGGCGTGAATGCACCAATTCAGCGTAACGCGAACTGCTTGGAGCAGCTTTGAAAATCGCACTTCAACAATTTGCATTATACTGAAATGTGCGTACTTGGTGCATTCACACCAACCCGGAAGTGCGTGTTGCTTTAAATCGCACAATGCCACTGCTGCCGCTGCTGTGCGATTTAAACGCACATCTGAATGCAGGCTAAGAAATCTTAAAGTGGTGTTCAAGTGGAGTTAGTGTTACCTGTGAGTTCAGGAGGGGTTCATGTCAACTGCAAATGGGATTGGCATCCAGAGGGATATTTGATATATTTTGCATGTTGTTGCTTCTTCCTGGAGTAAAACGATTATATTTAAGTTGCAAAATAGGGTTACTAGGAAAAGGTTTGGAAAGCACTGATGTAACACGCTCTACGTGGGTCTACCCTTGGTGCTGGTTCAGAGACTGCATCTGGTGCAGAACGCGGCAGCTCGTCTCCTAACGGGGACAGGCCGACGCGAGCACATTACACTGGTGCTTAGCTCTCTGCTGCCGATAGTCTTCTGTTCCCAAGTCAGGGTGTTGGTGTTGACCTTTAAAGCCCTTCGGGAGGGCAGGGTGCCTGACTGCCTAAAAGAGGCTGTGGTTAGACCCCTGCTCAAGAAACCATCTCTTGACGCTGATGCTCCTGCCAGTTATCGGCCGGTCTCTAACCTTCCCTTTTTAGGGAAGATTATTGAACGGGCTGTGGCACGACAGCTCCAGGAGCATCTGGACCACATCGGTTTCCTTGATCCCTCCCAGTCTGGGTTTCGGCCTGGGTATGGTACGGAGACGGCATTGGTGGCCTTGGTTGACGATCTC
>QEPC01011976.1:62240-79281 GCA_003113815.1 Sphenodon punctatus | reverse complement strand
TGGGGTTTTTAGTTGTATTATTGTTGTTTTTTAGTTTGTTTCAATATGTTGTTAGCCATCCTGAGATGCTTTTCACAGGAGGGGGCAGCATACAAATTTTATAATAATAATAAACAAATTATCCAATGACAAAGCAAATAAGGGGCATAACCCCGGGTAGCTTAAGGTCACTGCCTGCCCCCAATTCATATCTTTTGTCCTTGTCTGCTATTGTCCTCGTCCTAGTTGTGCCCTTCCAGCAAATGAAAGTGACCCCTCATCTGAGAAATCTTGGCTACACCACTAAAGTACTTTTCCACATTTGCCAAAAGGACCACAGTGATAGGATTTTGAGCTTTCTCTTACTTATCCAGACTATTGAGATTTTGGCCCAAGTCACAAGCTCCACCACAACTCCCAAGATTCCGATAGGCACCACTGCATCCAGCTCTTAATTCTAAGGGAGCTCAGGATGGGGAAATGAATGGGAGTGTCCAGATCATAAATCTGTGCTATGGATTCGTCCTCTATCCTTGAATGCCTGCCCTCATCTCTGCTGCCTTCCCGTAGCTCAGTCTCTGTGCTTGAGGGTATGGACTGTTCCTGGAGCCAGATCCAGGAACTATTAAGAGGTCAAATGAAAAATAGTTGTTGGGTTGATTTGGTCCATGGAAACCAGATGTTCCTACCACAACTCTATGGGCAAATCAAAAATCCTTGCTCCCTATACAACAGATAACACAAGAGATCCATATCATTCTATAGAACAGACACCACAATAACACCCCAATATCTTTCAATAGAGAGACACCCGAAACCCCAGTAACATCCCAATAGCTCTTTACAGAGCAGACACCCCACGGCTCTATAACCTCCATAGAACAGACACTCCACAACCTATTAGCACAAACATTCTCTAGTCTCCATAGAATAGGCACTTCACACCCCCATAACACTCCATAGAAGGCACCCTACAACCTAATAGCTTTCCATAGAATACACATCCTATCATACCATAGAACTCCATAGAACAGTTGCCTCACAGCCCTTTATCACATCAAGAACTCTCCAGATACCCTATAGCCCAGTATCTCTCCTTAGAACTGATGCCCCACAGCTCTATAGATGTCCACAGGATAGAGGACCCTACAAGATTATTTTCCAGATGTTTGGAATCTACGGCATATATTGTCCTTGATGTTAGGCAAAGACCTCCAGTTTCTAAAATGTCCCAGTGAAAACTGCATGAGTATTAATCCTACTTCTAACTCCAGTGCATTTCTCAATGTGCAAGTCTCCCTTATCATCATTACAGAGATTGACTTTGTAGGGTATATGTTCAATTTTTTTCTCCCTTCATCTCAGCCCCCTAAACAGCAAGGAATTTATAACAAAGTTAATACAGCTGAGTAAAAGGAGTCCTCAGAAAAAACAACTCCTCTGAAGCAGCGTCTTTAGTCCAAATAAAACATAAAAACAAGAAGAAGAAAAAAGGAAACCAACCACCAACCTTAAAATAAACAAATGTCATGTTAACATTGTTCACTAAGGAGACAGGTTTGTTTGACTTTAAAGAAGCCTGTTTTATCTGTCTCCAGATGATGCTTGTGCTTTGACTGGTTCACAGATGAGGGCCCCATTTCTTCTTTTGCTGTATACAATTCTCAAAACAAATAAACAAACAAGCAAAGCAAGAGATATGGCTTAATCCTTTGAGAAAACAGTACTGAGTTTCTAAAGAGGAAGGTCTGATAAGGGATACTTACTCAGGATCTAAGCAAATGAGTTAATAGCCTACTATAGTCTGTGCTCAGTCTATACAGCCCCACACAAGACCCACTCACATCTTCAGTGTGTAGAGCCTAATAAATGGGCAGGCCCTCTGTATATTTCTTGTCTGTTCAGGTAGTCCCCCACCCACCCACCTCCCACTCACAGGTTTAGTGGAACAAACCTAATACACGGGCAGGCATTTCCCCCCGCCATGGTCCACTCACCTCCTTCCCAGAATCAAACCCCCTGTCATGATTCACAGCCATAGCAAACTATAGGAGCAAGCTCTTTCTCCCGGGATATCACTCCAGGAGGCATTCCAGTTCCTGCAATCCATGCACAATTGCAGAGATGCATACTTAGGTTTACACTTGCCAGCACTTGGAGGCTGGAAGTAACCTTTTGTGATGTACAGACTATAGTGAACATTGAAAGAAAAAGTAAAAATCCAAAACAAAAGCAGTCTTTGCATATTGTCACCACCCAGTTTCTTTCATTCTCAAAAGTACAGCCCATGGCTCACTAGCAGGTAGAAAAACACAGTTTTAGTGGGATCTTGCCCTGCATGGGGTTGGAAATCCCTCTTGGTTTGCATAAAAAACCCCAGTCAAATATGCACCCCTTGTACCCCTGCTTCAGCATCTTCTGAATCACCATATGGTTGCATACTAACTATGCAAGCCCCTTAATCTCCAAGAGCATAAACTGAAGAAATCCATGCTTATTTGTCATTTATATAAACACCAGAAATCTACCTTGTGCCGTACAAGCATAATTAGAGACAGGTCTCTACCCAGAGGAGCTTAGAATCTAGGAAAAGAGATAGGGAGAGGTATAGCCCCAATGTAATTAGCATCCAGGAAAGATACGATTCTGAGGAAGTTTTAAATGTTTTATTAAAGAATGTGTACTGGCAAGCAAGTCAAGCAGGACAGCACTGAAACTGTCTTTGATGCAGATCCAGGTTAATAGCCCCCACCCCCGGGCTGTTAATGAACTGTTGATAGTCCATTATGCTTGAGGGAATATAGCCCCAAGCAATCTCTGGGTAATGGCTTTTGAGGGTTATTAGTCACTGATAGATGAAAGGCAGCTTTTGGACTTGGCAGGTTGCCTAAGTGTAATTGTTTGCGGATTGTGGCTACTGAATAAAAGTTAGCACTGAAGGTACCTAATGAGCTGCAAAACCTAACTAGCAATGAAAGTAACAACCAAGTTACCAATGTCCCTGCAACCAAAGTGAGGGATGGAAAAGAGAGAATGTGCAGCAGCTGTAGCGAGAGAGAGAATTTCTACCACACTATGCACACAATCACCTCCTCACCCATACCTGGCTGCTCTGGCATCCACACTTCAGGGGAACATGTCAGAGAGCTGTCCTAGGTGCCCCACTGAACAAATCCCATTGAACTAGCAGCAGTAAGTGGCCTCCTCCTCAATCCATCCACAGAGCTTGGTGGAAGCAGTGGTGACAGGAATGGGACCACCTAGGGTGGCTCTCGCCTCTGCCCTTGATCCAGCCACCATTGCCAATCTCAGAGTGGGGTGAGGGTATAGGCCTAGGACCACCAGGACAGCTCTCAGACAACAGAGCACTGCACCACGACGGTCGAGGAGGGTCCCCCAGACAGCCAGGTGAGCCGAAGGGCACCCCAGGAAGGAGAGGGGAAGGCAGATCCCATGGGTGCATGGAGGGGGGCAGCAAGACCCAGAATTAACCCCCAATGCACTACCCCCAATAGGACACAATCATCTCCATGGCTACCACAGCCACAGGGTGGGCCCCATGCTGCCAAGATGGTTGGCCCCCCACAAGTGGATCCCAAAGTGGGGAGCCCTGGTCAAGGCAGGATATCAGGGACTTTATACATGTGGGGGGTCCAAAAGGGTCCAGCATCACCTGGTGCACATCTACAAGACCAGATAGGTCTATGAAGCCATCGCCCAGGAGATGCAGTGGCAGGGGTACAATAGGAATGTCACCCAGTGCATGGAGCTGGCAAAGGACTTGAGGTCTGGATATAAACATATAAAGGATAACAATCTCAAGTCCATCCAGGCTATGCACACAGCCAAGTTCCAGGAGAATCTGGACAAGTTCCTCTGCATGGACAGGGACATCGTGGCCTCCCACACACATGGCAACACCTTTGCCAAGGGCAGACACAGGGCCAACACACAACCCCTCCGACCAACCCCATGTAGTGGGGGGGGAGGTGCCCCTGGGGAGGCCATCTAGGAAGTGGGAGGGGACAGCCCCATTCCACAGGGGGAGGAGGTGCCCCGAGGATCCGAGCAACGAACCACCACACTCCGCGTGCGCCCACAACACCCACAGGTCTACTGGCCACAGGAACAGGGGTCATGTGCGGGGCAAGCAGAGACCTGATACAGCCCACAGGAAGCAGAGGAACAGGATCCAGGAATGATCGGCCCAGCAGGGCTGGGGGGGGAGGCCCAGACAGAGGTGCCGGGACAAGGACCTGGGTGCTGGTAGACACTAACGCCCCCCCCCCATCTTATTGCAGCACAAGGCAGCCTGGAGGTGCATGAGGTGGAGGTTGCAGAGGAGGAGCTGGAAGAGGCGGGCCCGGTGGCACCCCCAATACCAGGTGAGGCGCAAGTCCACAGCAGGGCACACCGGCCAAGGGGCCACAGGGGGGCAGGGTGTGGAAATGGGCAGACGTACAGGGTGGGGAGGGGGGCACCCAGGACATGTGACCACAACCAGCGGGCCCAACAGGGGTTGGGGGGAAGGAGGGAGGGGCTGATGGGCCCACAGTGGCCCCCACGGAACACATGATGGATATGGGCCCCACCTGTGGCAAACTGCAGCCTGGGGGCCATCCCACAAGAGGGCAGGGCAGGGGGTCCCACAGGGGAGGGCAGAGGGTAGCTGCCACACTATGGGGGCTTCCCCGCCAGGCACCCCGGGTCATGTGGTAGCAGGCAGCGGGACACACCGGCCGGAAGCAGTAATGTGGGGTGCAACCTGTCATTCACAGAGCAGGTGCCCGCTCACGCAAGGGGTGCGGCTGCCAGCAGCATGGAGTGGAACTGGGAGATGCCGGCCAGGAACTGGTGCTGGAGCGAGTGCCTTGGCATGGAGCTGCTGGAAGAAACACAACGGTTAGCCGTGGTGCACTCCTGGGAGCTCACGCTCACAAGGGAGCTCATCAGAGGGTAGGGGGAAAGGAACCAGGATATGCCATGATGGCCTGGTCCCACACCGAGAACCACTGGGACAGGTGCCAGGCTGCCCCTCTCCAACGCGAGCAGCGGTGCACCTATGACGGGCTGAAGGGTCAGGCCGCATGGCTCATGGACCTCATGGGGGAGGCGATGGAGGCCCTGTGGCATGAATCCCAGTGCAACAGGCCCTGTCATGCTGTGGAAGGAGGGTTGGTAGTCGACCAACACCATGGCGGCCACCCACTAGTGCAGTGACCATCTGGATCTACCCTTACCACAAGGGAAGAACCAGAATACAAAGACTGTATTAGCCAGAGTAGCCTTCCATTTATCGTGGACCTTCGAAGCTTATCCCAAAGCATATTCCTATCTAGGGAATCAAACACGGCCTTCAGATCTAAGAAGGGCACAAAAAAAGAGTGATTCCGGGCCCAGTACTTGCTGACTAAGTAATTCAGCAAGCAGCATTGCTCTAAAGTAGAGCGACCTGCTTGGAAGCCAGTTTTCTCTGAATGAATGATCTTTTCCTGACTCATCCAAGATGTAAGTCTTACGAGAAGGACTTTTGTGTATACCTTCCCAACCATGCAAAGGAGGCTGATTGGATGATAGTTGACCGGATCCGACCGCTGTCCTTTTTAATAGATGGGAATCACTATTGCCTTAGACCACTGAGTGGGAAACCTTCCCGAATGATTAATTTCAGTAAAAAGCTTTGCTAAGAGAAGAACCCACCACAACTTATGGACTTTCAAAAATTGTATGTAAACTTGATCTGGGCCTGGAGCCTTCCAGATACGTAAGGAATCTATCAGCTCCTCTACCTCTGATTCTGACACTGGTGACCATGGATGATAATACAAGCCACTATCACACTGGAAAGGCAGGGAGTCATATGCCTGCCTGCCAAATAGATTGCGAAAGTACTCGGCCCATGCGGACGGCTGGATAGTGCTAACTACAGGTCTCCCCATCCTACGAGTTGAAGAATTTACTAAACGTCAAAATTGGATAGAGTCTTTTTGGTCAGCCACCTGAATGAGAGCTGACCACTGCCTTTCCCAAAATAACCTCTTTTTCTCCCTTAGTAGTTGTATATAGGATCTTTTGGCATCAAAATACTCTATGGGGGGACTATGANACCAATAAAGATGCTGAACCTATACCTCACTGTCACTTCCTCTGTCCCAGGACAGGTGGCCGGGAGGTTGGGGGAGGAGGTAAGTATGAAGGTTGGGGGAGGGGGAGGGAAGAAGTAAGTATTAGTGGTGATTCTACTAATCCCGGATTTAGGGGTAGGATGAACTGGTTAAAATCCAAAACAGACTGACTTGTGGATGGAGGAGACTCACTCCTGCTGAGCATTCTATCGTGGAATGTGGTAGGGTGGAAATAAAAAATGCTTCACCCTGACTGTATGTCCTTTTAAAAAGTGTTTGACATTATACTATTACAAGAAACCTGGTGTTTGGAGAGACCATTTTTTTTTTTGGACTTTAAGGTATATTGGCAGAATGCAATGCATCTGCACTCAAAGGGCAGGCCTAGTGGTGGAACTGCCTGTTTTCTGTCAAACTCTCTGAAGGTTAATTCGGTGACCCTGAATCTGGATTGTACAGATGGTTGTGGGTGTCTCATAGAATCACCTGAGTGGACATTAGTAATCATATGTCTGTATATTCCTCCCAGCTCCTCAGTTAATTTTGAGGAAAAAGTGTGGGATGAGCTTGCAGCCTTATTAGAGCTATATCGGTTACAGTACCCTCAAGCCAAATTTTTGCTTGCAGGGGGATTTTAATGCCCGGATGGGAGTTATGGATAAGGACTTTTTTCAGCTTGGGGGTTTCTGGTTGGATGAAGGTAACTCTCCATTAGGGTCAAGGCTGTCAAAAGATCGGGTATAAATATAAATGGTATCCACCTGGCTAAATTTTTGTACCAAGTAGATCTGTATGCCCTTAATTGGCATTGGTGGAGTGATCACCGGGGTGAGCTCACATATTTATCATTCAGGGGTTGTAGTACGGTCGACTATGTCCTTATTTCAGCTGACCTAATATCATCAATTATCTCATTTCAGGTGGGATTCCAACCAAATAGTGACCACCTTCCTCTGATGGTCTACCTTGATGGATATAAGTTCCCTGTGATTAGATCCCCCCCCTCCCCTGCCATGGAGAAGGGAAACTCTCTGGGAATGGTGAGGAAAAAATGGGGGAAAGAAATGGAATCTAGTATTGCCACTTTGCTCTATTCCCCTCTGGGATTGCAGTATGCAAAGAATATACTGAAGACCAAGAACGCAGTTGATTTAGTAATATTTTATCAGAGTCTAGTAGGGTGTCTAACCCCCTCTTTAGGGGGATGGACAAGGGTGTAAGGAAATCAGGATGGACAGGGTGTAAGGAAAGTAAAGGGGAAGTATTTTGCTGGTTTGATAGTGAGTGTCGGGCCATTAGGAGGAAACTGAGACAACTATTTTGTAGAGTCAGGTATGAGAGTGGAAGCATCTGTTTGAGGGAATTCCTAGAGAAGAGAAGAGACTATAAGATGCTTATAACAAGAAAGAAAGAAAGAAAGAAACTTTAGGGATCTGAATTCCCAGAAATTCTGGAAATTGGTGAGAGGTATTGGACGGGAGAAGAGGGATTTGTCTAGTTTGTTGTAGTAGTAGTAGTTATTTATTGTTTGATCATAGGTCGTAACAAATATAAATACAAAATAAAAGCAAGCAAGAAAAGCGATACATAACAAAATACCATATAGCACTTACAAACAAGTATACATATAGGTACCTATGAACTGTGAAGGTAGGTTAACACCTACTGTAACCTGAATGGAAAAGGAAGCTTTCCTGGGCATGACTCATCCTAGGCTTTAGGATTTAGGACTCATCCCAGCCTGCAATTTGGACCGCTCAGGTATAAACTTATTTCCCCAACCAGCCTTACCCTTCCCAAGGGTTGTGCTGGTCAACACTCAACCCCTAGGGATAATCTAATTTAAATATAAATGTATCTGCCTTACCCTTTTCGGGGTTTATGTTGGCAACGCTTGTCCCTGTATGTGACAAGGGGGAGAAGGAAGCCTTCCCCTTCTCGGGGCTTGAAAGTCTCCCAAACAGGGTTGCCCATCCCGGGGGTTGTGGGAACAACGTCTAACCCCTAGGGGTAGTCTACTTTAAATAAACTGCCTTACCCTTCTTGGGGATTATGCTGGCGACACTTGACCCCTGTATGTGACACGGAAAAGAAGTTGGCCTTGCCCTTCTCAGGGCTTGAGGTGGCAGCACTTGGCCCCTGGTAGTGGGCAGGTATAAATAGGGATTAGCCTTGCCCTTCTCGGGGCTTGTGTCGGCAGCACTTTACCCCTGCAGGTAAGTAATAATTAAATTTAGGGCAGAAAAAGCCAAGGGTTGCCTTTTGAATGTATAGAACATACAATGCTACTTTAGTCAAAGGGTCGGACAAACATGGAACAATAACAAGTAAATAAAATTATTCACACATTACCACTCAGTCGCTAGCATACACTGTGATTGGCAAATATATACGATTGAACATAACTAATAAGCTAGATGAAAAAAAGCTAATCCTTCGATTAGCTATACCATGAGGGAGCTTCACAGTCCATAAAAACTAGTAGTAAGAAGTTCAAAGAGATAAACGAAAGCTACCAGCAATGTCCTTGAAATCTCAGAAGTTTTGTTGGCAGCGGGCAGCTTGTGTGATGTAGGATGCAGTGACTTTTATATCCTGAGGTGAAGTGCTGGTTAACAGAAGACATAGCAAGTGCTCTGTTGAAACATCTGGAAATCTTTGGATGAATGGCAGCAGATATTTTTCCCTCAGGGAATCGTAGAGATGACACGGAAAAAAATAATAATGGGTAACTGTCTCGACCGCTACATGGTCGAATGGACATACCCTGTCCAGGAAAGGAATTCCTTGAATCCGCCCCTCAAGAACACGAGAGGGGAGGGAATTTACACGGGCCCTACAAATAATTCTTTTAGCTCTAGCTGTGATAGGAGCACCCAGATAGGTGGGGATCTGTCCCTGAGCAGGCATCCATGCCAAGTAGGAACTTACGTGGGGAGAAGAGTTAATGGCTGCTATTTCTGTCTGCCTATTGATATCGCTTGCTCTTATCTGGATTTCTTTCCAAATTGCTCCTGTTGATTTGTGTCCCAGGTACTCAACTGAGAGTCCTATGGAGTGTAGGTAAGAGCAAATTTTCTGTTGCCAGTGACCCATGCATCCTTCAGCATCTTTTTAACTAACTCAGAGGTACAGATATAGTGTATTTTCCACCAGAATTTTAAGGCAGATTCAATGACTATTTGCACCCATTCTTTCTGTCCTAATTCCAGCAGGAGCATGGCTTGGGGGATACCAATAGGGTTGCCAAGTAAGGCTGAGAGGTATTTAGCCTGGACTGGATTTAACCGATGGGCGTAAAATATGGCCCACAATTTGGCTCCATATATTAGTTGCCCACCAATTTTAGAATTAAATACCTGTAAGGCAGAAGAGATGGAATCTCTGCCCTGCCTGGTAAAAAAACTAAGTAGGGCATAAAGAGAGCCCTTAACTGCTGGAATTGCCTCTGAAACATGTTCCCTCCAGCTACCAGATTTATGGAAAAGCAGCCCCAGGTACCGGTAGGGGTCACCTGTTGAATTGTGTGGGCCCCTGTCTCCCAACTGTAAGCCTTCCTTCTGTTGGTAAATACCAAAACTTTGGATTTTGAGTTATTTGTTGTTAATTTATTGGATTTGCAATAGTTTGAAAAGGCCTGCATCTATCTCATAAGTCCGATGCGGGTTTGAGAAAGGAGGGCAACATTGTCGGCATACAAGAGACACCCTACCGACCTAGTTGCAACTTTGGGAGGAAAATGTGCCAAGCTGGACGTTTTGGGGATGCTGTCAATTATGTAGAGATTGAAAAGAGCCGGCGCAAGGACACAACCCTGTCTGACGCCTCGCTGGATGGGAACTGAATCTGTCACATGACCATCTGGATCTACCCTTACCACAAGGGAAGAGCCAGAATACAAAGACTGTATTAGCCAGAGTAGCCTTTCATCTATCGTGGACCTTCGAAGCTTATCCCAAAGCATATTCCTATCTAGGGAATCAAACGTGGCCTTCAGATCTAAGAAGGGCACAAAAAAAGAGTGATTCCGGGCCCAGTACTTGCTGACTAAGTAATTCAGCAAGCAGCATTGCTCTAAAGTAGAGCGACCTGCTTGGAAGCCAGTTTTCTCTGAATGAATGATCTTTTCCTGACTCATCCAAGATGTAAGTCTTACGAGAAGGACTTTTGTGTATACCTTCCCAACCATGCAAAGGAGGCTGATTGGATGATAGTTGGCCGGATCCGACCGCTGTCCTTTTTAATAGATGGGAATCACTATTGCCTTAGACCACTCAGTGGGAAACCTTCCCGAATGATTAATTTCAGTAAAAAGCTTTGCTAAGAGAAGAACCCACCACAACTTATGGATTTTCAAAAATTGTATGTAAACTTGATCTGGGCCTGGAGCCTTCCAGATACGGAAGGAATCTATCAGCTCCTCTACCTCTGATTCTGACACTGGTGACCATGGATGATAATACAAGCCACTATCACACTGGAAAGGCAGGGAGTCATATGCCTGCCTGCCAAATAGATTGCGAAAGTGCTCGGCCCATGCAGACGGCTGGATAGTGCTAACTACAGGTCTCCCCATCCTACGAGTTGAAGAATTTACTAAACGTCAAAATTGGATAGAGTCTTTTTGGTCAGCCACCTGAATGAGAGCTGACCACTGCCTTTCCCAAAATAACCTCTTTTTCTCCCTTAGTAGTTGTATATAGGATCTTTTGGCATCAAAATACTCTATGGGGGGACTATGAGATGTTTCCCTCCTATACCTACAGTAAAGTTGGTTCACTTTGGCACGCGCCCACTTGCATTCGTTATCAAACCACTGACTCCCTCTTCTGGAGTCAGGGAACTGGGGGGCTGCCACCTGTGTTTGAAAAAATGTGGATAATTTTGTGTTGAGCTGATCATATAGCTCCAAAGTCTCCTCCGGGTTACTAGAGCAGAACAAACTATCTCTGAATTGCTGCAAAGAGGGCTGATCGATGTAACCAGAGATGTTTGCCTCCAGGGAGTCACCCCAATGGAGAGCCCTCAATATGTCTAATTGAAAGACCTCAGAATCCAAGAACTGCATGTCACCTGGACCAGAATAGTCCAAAGCAAGAGAGAGGGATAGTGGCAGATGGTCACCAACTAGCACTTGACCCACTGTGAAATCCAGAAGGTAAGGTAACACTGCTGGGGTCACCAAGGCAAGATCTACAACACTGGAGCCCAATGGCCCCAGGTATGTGTATTCTCCCTCTGAGTCATTAAACCTAGATCAATTTAAAGTATATAGATTGAAGGAAGCTGCTAATTTGGCAAATTTAATCCCTGAGGAATTGATCTGAAAATGCTTGGACTTCCTGGGATTAAGAAGCCCAATTGGATTGTCTGGAACTGAGCTGACATAAGGACTCATCGCCGAATGGTTGGCCCTCAGCCTTGCATTAATATTCCCCATCAATACAAATAGAGCCTTAGAGTATTTGAGGCTAAGCTGTTCCAGAAGGGATTATAATTTATCCCAAGCGACCCTCCTGAATGATCTTGCGTTACTAGGGGGAATATAAACGTCAAAATGACCAAGGTCAGAGATCAAATTCTGGCAACAAAGCCCAGGGCTATCTGGGAATCACTAATGGGATGTAGATCTACGAGGGGTAAGTCCTCAGCAATGAAACACCCCAGCCCCCCACAGGCTCGTTCTCTAGAGTTGTATTTTACTGCTGGCAGATCATATGCCCTGTAGCCCTCTAGGCATAAGGGCATGGTGGCCCAAGTCTCCTGAAGTAGAACAATCTGGTAGTCATTGATGAAGGCCAAAAAGCCAAAGCCACTCTTATGCCTGTTCCAACCGGCTATGTTCCATGAACATATACGCAGTTGTTTGGCTGATTCTTTATCCAATAGTCATAAGGAACAAGATGATCTAGGGTCTGGACTAAGGCCCATAGCCACTGGGTCTGTTGACTGAGTAGCTGACACTGCCAAGGGATCCAGAGAGAGCCCCAAAGAGCAACTCCCTTCCTCTGCTGCCTGGAGGCCTTTGGAGGAAGAAGCAGCTATAAGGTCCCCCCCCCAAGGGAGGTTCCTGCCCCCAGAGGAACCAAGACTAGTGACTGACTCAAATCTGCCTGGACGTGTTCTGATGATGTACAGGTGATTGGATGTTGGATTCGGGTCGGTCCCTGCTTGGAGTTAGGGGATCTAGGCTATCCTACATATGGGATCTACCACCCTAAGTTCCTCCAGAAACGGGGCTCCATGGGAAGGAAATCCTGATTGCAACATGGGCAGCTGCTGTGGCAAATGTGGGCTCAATACTATAGGGCAGCACCGGGGCTGGTGGTAACTGTTGGACATACTGTGTCCCCTATCAGAAGACATATGGCCCGAGGATTTCACAGACCCACACCCTGAAAATCCTCATTGTGAGCAGTCTGCCGAGATCCCAAGACATTTTGAGGGTCCTCACAAAAGGTCGCTGATGTTTCAATTGTTTAATCATTGGGGGGCTTACCTCACAATGGTCAACTGAGGGTATTGGGGAGGGATGGCTAAGACTATCCTTAGGGATTACTATGGACTCCGAGCAGGATTTAATGGAATCTCTCTGTACCGGGTCCTTAGTCTTATCTTTATTTGTTTCTGTAGGGGAAGGTGAGGAAGTCTGCTCCATTACCTGTGCACTATTTAGTTTCCTTAAGGTCTCTTGGGGTGCCAGAATATAGCGCCCTGAAGAGGCCTGGGGGGGAACCAGGCCGACTTTGATCGGGCACACGAATACGAGGTTTGCAGAAGACCCTAGATGTGATAATTCCCCACAAAACCAAGAGAGAAGAGTGAGAACGTAGACTATTGGCCATAGATCGAGAGCAAAAGTAAAGAACAACCATCTGTTCCCAACCCAGGAAGGGTAGATATAACACCCGTTCCAGCTTGTAAACCAATATAGTACTCAGATGGCGGAGTACCCTAACCTTAGAATCCCAGAGGGGTATATGCCCGTCGGGTAATGGGAGGATCAGTGCCAAAGCTTCATGGATTACCTGGTGGTTAGGCTAATTAATCAGGGAGAGGGTCTTCCCCTCACTGCAACCCGGCGCGAGGGATGGCATGGCAAAAAATTTGTGTGACTCTGAAGTTAACATAGGACTACCTATCCCCTGGTTGGACTGACTGGCCAACATTTCATTTAAGGTAGCCTCGAGTGGTTTATGAAGATTTACCATCTCCTGCAGCTGGGATTAAATTGTCAAAAGCTGGCTCTCTATCCTCTTTACCTCAGCTGAAAGCACTGACATTGCACCCCTCAAATCCTGACACAGCGTAGCCACAATATGGTGCATATTCCCTCCCCCCTTCATAGCCCAGCAAAGGAGCTTGGGACTCCTGCCCCCCACTTGGGGGAGTCAACTGATCAGAAAAGACTGTTTTTGGCTCCAATGACTCTGGTAGAGGGAAGTGGGGGTCCTGTAGGAGGATGGTAGCACAAGCACCCACTAACGCTGACTCCTCTGCTGTCACAGAGTAACTATCCAGAGGAATCTGCAAGGCTCCATCTCTATCATCAGAGTTAAGACTCTGAGTAGTGGCAACAAAGTTAGTAAGTTTTAATTGTCTCCCACAGGACCTAGTAATGATAGTTTGTTTCCCTTTTTTGGTCATTTTGACCAAGAGTACTTAACATCACCTCCTCTACAAATAGATATATATCCACCAGCCAAACAATTTATCCCCATCGGGGAGGGGGATGCCCGGCAGTAATCTTGGCCCCCTAAGCCCTGCTGGACCCCGAAGGGCCCCAAAGGGCCGCACCCTTTGGCCGCGCCCCTTCGGCTCACGGCTGCGACTGGAGGCCTGCACCGTCACCACAGGTGGTGTCCTTAGAAATCCCTGGATCAGCTTCCGGTGGCAGGTGGGGGGGGATGGCAAGGAGGGGGGACCCTGGTACAGCGACCCCTGCACCCCCACACTCATGGATCCTTTCCTTATCTCCCCGCAGGTGGATCGAGCTCCCCAGTGCAGCGGTGGAGCATCTGGCTCGCCCGACGGGAGCTGAAGCAGCAGCAACCAGGCAGGTGGAAGGTGAGTCTCCAGACGCCGCCACAGGTGGTGTCCTTAGAAATCCCTGGGTCAGCTTCCGGTGGCAAGCGGGGGGGAGGGTTGGTGAGGAGGGGGGGACCCTGGTGGATCGAGCTCCCTGGTGCAGCTGTGGAGCATCTGGCTGGCCTGATGGGAGCTGAAGCGTCAGCAACCAGGCAGGTGGAAGGTGAGTCTCAAGTTTGTAGTTTCATTGGAAGCTTGGAAAGATCACTTTGAAAGTTTATTCTTTGCCCCAGGGCTTAGAGAAGAAGTGGCGATGGCATTTCCTAGTTTATCTGAGTGGGTCCCTGTGTCTACGGAGGAGGTAGTCGAGCTAATTGCCTCCCTAAAAGGGGGTAAAGCCTCGGGTTCTGATTTTTTTACCCTCAGAATTATTTAAAGCTAATACTAAATGGTGGGTGGCCTTTTTCACTGGGATCAATAACTCAGGAATTGTCCCCGCGTATTGGGGACAGGGAATAGTCATACGTATACACAAGAAAGGGAGTGGCAAGGACCCGAAAAATTATATACCAATCAGCTTACTGAGTACAGTGAGTAAATTATACACTAACTACTTGCTTCAGAAATTGGGGGATTGGCTGAAGGCCAATGCAATCTTGAAGGATGAGCAAATTGGCTTTAGGTAAGGAAGAACTACAGGGCATCATTGTTTTATTTTGAACCATCTAATTCAGAAGTATGTTGATTCACGTAGCATGTTGTACACAGCATTTATAGATTTGAGAGCAGCATTCGATCGGGTCCCTAGAGATCGATTATGGCAGAAACTGGTAGCACTCAATTTAGATAGAAGGCTTTTATTTTTAATTCGCCAACTGTATGGGAATATCTCAATAAGGGTTAGACTTAACGCTCAGGGAGCTTTATCTGATACAATAATAACAGGCAGGGGAGTTAAACAGGGGTGTATACTTGCCCCGACACTCTTAAATATTTATTTGAATGATGTCGTGGAGGCATTATCTGCCAGCTTTTTCCACGCTCCTCAAATTGGTAAAACAGGGATTTCTGTTCTATTATATGCGGATGACACAGTTTTGTTATCTGGTTCCTAGGTGGGCTTGCGGCACCTATTGGAAGCAGTCGGTCATTATTGTCAATCTAATTTACTAGATATTAATTCAGAAAAGACCAAGGTGGTGGTTTTTTCTTGGAAGAAACATACACATAAATGGTTTATAAAAATGAAGGAGAGCAAACAAGTTCAGGTCATCAGATATTTGGGCCTTATTTATCAGGCAAATGGAGGCTGGACAGTACAAGTGCAGACAATATCTGGAAAGCTGAAGTGAACTGTCAAATCATTGGTGGCCTTTTTTTATGGCTAGAGGGGGCTATTTAGTTGCCCCGATGGTTAAAATCTTTTCCTTGAAATGTATCCCATAGCTGCTATATGGTGTGCATTTCTGGGCATTAGATAAATTGGGTAATTTGGAGAGACTGCAATCTTGTTTTGTAAGAGCTTTACTCTCAGCTCTGCTGGGAGTAAGTAGTATGGCAGTTGGGTTAGAGTGCGGGTTGTTTCCTATACAGGAGAGAGTGTGGTGTGGTGCTGTTAATTATTGGTTGCACCTGCTATTTAATATGGCTGCCCCATTGTCACACAACGGGCGTTGGCAGATAAAGCACCTAATGTATGGTCTCAGAGGATAGTGGATAAAGTTAAGTCACTAGGTTTCTCCCCCGAGACCTTAGTCCCTTTGGGAATTAAAGGGGCTAAAAAGTTAGCATTGAAGTCATTGGTTTACAGACAATAACTACCAAACTATCCAGAATGGCAGATATTAATTGAGAATAATAATTTTATTATTCAGTTCAGCTCTACTCACAGCTAGTTCAAGTGTGCCTCCTGGACACGGCCTCTCACTGCCTTTGTGGTCCTGAGTTTAGTACTCCATTGCACCCAAGTCTCAGCAGGTGAATCACAGCAACCCAGACTACAGAGCACCACCTTTGCTAAAGAATCATGAAGAAGGAGAGGCAGGGATGAGTGGAAGCTCAGCCCAAAAGAGTTTTCAAAGGGGCACACGCACATGGATGAGTGTTTCATGCTCTTGGCAATAACAACAATTTTTATATGTGGCTCTTGGGGTTGGGAACTTTGGTCACTTGGATAGATAACATCCCTTCTTCAAGGTCAAAGATGAACCCTAGAGCTTCACCTCAGTGCTCTGTCACTTGTACTACTGGAGAAATTTCTAGTGCCCTTTTAATGCTTGTCCCCTTCCCCATGAGGAAGTGACTGGGAGGCTATTAAGCCCAGCTGCCAGCAGCTTCCTTGCAAGAACTTACCTGTGCTGACTCCACTGAGGGGGGATTTCTGCCGCTACCGCTGCTGCTATCACTGCCATTGCTCCTCCACTCCGTAGGATCCTTGGGACCTGCTGGGGAGGGAAAGAGAACTGTGAGTGCCGGTGGGGTGAGGGAGGAACAAAGAAACTGGGCGCGAGGGCCAGCGTGTCCCCTCCCCCACCAGGAAGTGGTTGGTGGGGGGCCAAAGGGCAAAGGGCAGCGGCCAAAGGGTCGCAAGCCAAAGGGCTGTGAGATGAAGGGCAGCGGCCGAAGGGTCGTGAGCCAAAGGGTGCAGCACTTAGGGGCACTTTGGCGCCACAGGGGACTTAGGGGAGTTTTGGCAGTTAGGGATTTTTTTCTGTTCATGGATAGGGAGGAAGGGTGGGGGCCAGAAGACAGAGGAACCAGGGCACTGTGCAGTCCACTGTGAGTTGCTGACTGAACAGGAACACTAACAAGGCAGAATTGTGCTGAGAGCTGTCCCAGGTCCTGTAAAGAAGGCCCACAGGAGGGTGAACTCCAGCTGAAGGAGTGAGTTAATTCCCCTAAAGAAGGTT
>QEPC01011976.1:29410-43319 GCA_003113815.1 Sphenodon punctatus | reverse complement strand
CCGCGGCCGCTGGTGCTGGGGGGTGGGCTCTTTTTTTAACAAAAATCCAGGCTGGGCAGGGTGGGTGGGGGGTGTCCCCCCTTCCACCCGCGCAGCCTGGGAGGGGGAGGGGGGAGGAATTAATTGTATTTCATTGATTTCAATGGGGACACAGTGCCCCATTGAAATCAATGAAATAAAACCGGTACCGGATACCGGATTTAATCCGGGAATCCGGTTCTTTGAGAACCGGAAACTGGTAAATCCGGTATCCGGTAATTACCCCGGGGTCCCACCCCTACTGAATTGCCCTAGCCCCATTCGGACACCATCAATGCCCAAACGGAACCTGACAGAGTGCTCTGTTGAACCAGCCATCCTTTCAAGGTGACAGTGAACTGGCCTAGCTGCAGCGGCCAGGCTAGGACAGCCTAGCCCCATGTCACGTTGAAAGGCCGCTTCCCCCTTTTCAGCACCTCACCAATCTACGGTGCTTAGGGGGGGTTGTAGTGGGGGAAGGATCACCCAGCCTTTCAAAGTGACAGGGTTCTGGCTCAGCAGCAGCACCCAGCCACTCTCCTGTCACTTTGAAAGGTCACTTCTCCCCACTCCAGCATCTCACAGCTGTGAGGTGCTAAAGGGGGGGAAACACCAGGCAGACTTTCCAAGTGACAGGGAGCTGTCCCGGCCACAATGCTCCGGGTCAGGTTCTGTCACTTTTAAACGTTGCTTCCCCCCACCTACAGCACCTCTCAGCTTTGAGGCACTGTAAAGGGGTGGATCACCAGTCTTTTGGAACTGACAAACCCTGGCTGGGACTGTGGAGTCAGGCTCTGTAGTGGTCCTGGCTGGGGCTTGTTAGTTCCAAAGGATAATGCTTGCATATTCACAAACCAGGCACTCAATTGGTCCTTGTGTAGCCATTGGGTGAACGATGGGATGCCCCAAAATGTGGGCATTACCTGCAGGTACTCATTTTAATATCCATTGCAGGTCTACTCTTGTCTAAATCCTGCTGCTTGGTTTGTCCCTGGATGGGATATTTTTGTGGGAGGAAAAATCACTGTGCATACATACACAAAATGGCTGCCTCCCTTAAATAAATTGGCTGTGATAGTGTCACTGCCAATTTGGTTGAGGGGGAGTGCCCATTTTGCACAAGTACAATCCTCTGTTCTTAACCAAAATGGTAGTGATGCTATCACCACTATTTTGCTTACTGGTGATGGTCATTTGTGCATGTGCAATGATTTTTTTAAAAAATGTTTCTCACTGAGAACATATAATGAGACTAAGATCTTGATTTGATATGGCAAGAAATGCTTGCAAGCAACTATTCAGCTGCTCATTTCACCTCTGTCTGGGACCATATTTGTAAAAGATAGTCCAAAACTGAGACTTAATAATATGTTAAGTGTCCCAAATGGGTTTTGGGACACTTAACAAAATCAATACAATACAGCAATGTGAAATCCATTTAAAATTCATTTTAAAACAATTTAAAAGGGGAAGGTAAAGAGGGAGGAAAAATACATTAAGGGGAGTCAGCTGTAGATCCTTTACAAATACCAGGAGAATAAAAGACTTCCAGTGCTTTTTGAAGGTGGTGATGAGGAAGAAAATGAGATGAACATTTGGTGTTAATAAATTGGAAGGTTCCAGTGTTGCTGTATTTCTTTGCTTGGAGGGTCCCTTTTGTGGAACTAACTATTTTTCTCCTAGGACTAGGGGATTGGTAAACCTTGTTGCTCAGCCTCTTGAGTTGATAGGTTCAGGCTTGAGGCCTAGATAGTTATTCATATAGTTATATATATATATTACACATATTACCATTTATAGAATGGTTGATTAAGATTGATTTATAATGATGTACTAATGTTAGTTGCTTGATAAGAGATTAATTTGCTTTGAAGTAGAAGTTTTATATATTTAGGTTTTAGTTTGAAGAGGGAAGGTACCACATATTGCAATGTAGAGAAATAGCAGAGAAGAGAATTGCAGAAATTGAGCTTTCTGTAATAGATCAAGGTTAAGATTGCAATAGATTGAGAAATGTGATATAAATATTAGATGTTATAAGACGTTGAGTAACAAAATTAGAAACCCTGGTACCATCTGGCATGATAAGATAGAATGAGCTAGGGTGGGGTGACCTGGACCATCACCTTAAAAGATCTTGTTTGTCTTAAACAAGAATAATTGCAAAATTGCAGCAATGTTAGTTCATTCCATCAATGTATTTACACGCATCAACTGAATTTAGCCTTATTGGTTAAGATTAATTCAATTTTATTGGTGCAAGTAATATGCTGGGTGGATAGGGGAGGAGAGTTGAAATCTTTTTAAAAACCTAGGGTGAAGAGGGAAGAGATTCCATCTCTTTCTTTCCTCCTTTTTATTTCCTGGTTATCCTCTAACCTCCTTGTGTTACACTTCTTGGTCCGGACCTGATCAACATCTATATCCATTCATCTATACCTTCAACTATACCAACATCTATACCCTCACTGAATGGAGGGTAACTATAACTTAGCTCATTAAGGAATGAATAGAATGGCAAGTGTGGTTTTCAGACCAGAAACAGATAACATGTATGAGTATTGGGAACAAGTATCATTAGATAACACTAGATCATTGTTTTTAATAATATATTTTTTGATTGCTTGGATATCTATAATTGGAGTAATCATTTATGCAATTGTTGACTCCTCTTGGGGACATTATTTGATAATCATGAAAAATAAAACATCTGAATATTACTCTATGTTGTCCATTGTCGATGCAACCCGGAAGAAGACGAGGACACATTTCATGGGATTGAACGGCCGCACTCTTTATTAATTTTAAACCAACAATAGGGGGAAGGAGCAGCCCTCCCGCTTCCCCCTTTAAACTGGGGTCCTACCTTCAACTAACTGTTCTCCACCCCAAACCCACAGGAGGTTACCGCCCCACCATCAATGCCTTAGCCATCCGGCCCTTCTTCTGTTCTTATGTTAATTCTAAGGGAAACCTCCTGCGGCCTAACTCCCAAACTTGTAACTTATGCCCTGCCCCGATGTCCAGGTTTCCCCGGGCCGGGGCAGGTTGCTTGTACCTATACCCCTTTTGGGGTTAAATAAGTGTGAGGGTACTGTTACCTACTGCTTGGCACATGGTCCTCCCAGCAGGTCTGGCCGTTTGCCTCTCACCCTTGGACTGACCATACATTGGGCCGCACTGTGCGGCTATGCATGGCCTGCTCATCTCTTAGGGAGATGTTTTCTAACCATCCTATGCTAACTATTATAACCTTTAAACAATCATCTTTAATCCAGCCCCCCGCCACCAGAACTGCCAGCTTTGCTTGGCTGGTTTGTCACTATTTCCGCCAATATCTCCCATAACTTGTGTTTTAGGACCCCAAGGTATAGATTACAGCCAGCCTCTGACAGGTGTACACCATCTCCTCTATAAAGCTCGTCCCTATCGTGTCTAATGCCCTCATGAACAATTACCTTTCCCCTGCTGGCAATTAACCAAGACCCAATTTCCCCATTAGCTCTTCTTCTAGCCCTGCCCACCTTCCCTGGGTGGTTGGCGTTGGCCCATACTCGTCTCTGTAGCAACTCAGACCACACCAAAATGCACTCGGGGAAATGCTTCTGCACTATTTTCAAGTCGGATTTTGCCCTCTTCGTCAGCCATAGTCCTGTTGTTTTTGTCAAATTGTTCTCTCCCATGTGTATTACCATCACTCCTGGCCCAGGGAATTTCTCACTTGCTGCGGTCAGTGCCGGGAATAGTTGCTGCCAAAGCATTCCACGTCTTCTGAACCATACTAACTCTGCCCGGTTACTAAGGCCCAGCTGGGTACCCCACCCACTGCATGCAGCCATCTTCCCTGCCCAGTGCACGATACTGTGGCTGACGATCCAAACCACCGTCCGTCCAGGGGGTGCTGCCATGTCTGAAAGGGAAATCACACATAAGTGGTTGCGCAACTCCAGTTCTCTCTACAGCTAGCGGAATCGCATTTTGCCGCCCTACCTCTACCTCAGTCTCCCTTATATTAGGGATGGATGAACAGAATGGAGTTCGGAAATTCGGTTCGGTTGAGTTTGAAATTCGATTTCGGAAATCAGTTCAGTTCAGTTCGGTTTGAACTTTGAGTTCGGTTCGGAAGTTCAGTTCGGTCGACTGAACAGACCAATTTCGGTCGAATTCCAAACTTCTGAACCAAGTTCAGCCATTCAAAACCAGTTTTTTTGGTGTGTGTTGCCACTAGGGATGGGCGAACAGAACGGAGTTCGGAAATTTGGTTCGGTTCTGTTCGGTTTGAAATTCGAGTTCAGTTCGGAAATTCAGTTCAGTCAACCGAACAGACCAAGTTCAGTCTGAACTCCGAACTTCCGAATCGTATTCGCCCATCCCTACCTTATATATGTGCAAAATACTGCTGATCGCCATCGGCCTATCTGCTGTATCTGGTGCCCGGTGAACCCCATACTTGCAGCTGTAGATGCTTTTTATTTATTTATTTATTTAATACATTTATATCCCGCCCCTCCTGCCATGCAGCCCGGGGCAGCTTACAACAATGTTGCCCCAATCCTGAAGGAGTGCGCACTGTAATGGCCCGTATCAATGTCCGCTTCCCTCACACACATTGCCGGGACCGCCCCAAACTGGTAGCGCATCAAGGGCATGTCATTGGCATGCACAAACAGCGAACTCGCCCCCTGCCAGTGAGACTCTAAATACTCCCTCATTACCCGCACCAGGCAGACCTGTGCATCCCCTGATGGGTACAACCTCTTCACCTTACCCTTTCCCCTTTGGTCGGTCTTTGATCTACGAAGGTGAAGGGTAACGACCACCCCCTGCTATCCCACATCCCCCAGCTGGAAAGCCCCACCCGACCTGTCAGCCCAAGACTCTGGAACTAATTCACTAATTTGCAAGGCCCGAAATAGGGCCACCGAAAAGACAGCTCCCAAAATCGCTATATCTGCCTGGGAATAACAGACTTGGTGCAATGCCCAGGTTAACCGGGGAAGCACCTGGGGTGTGATGGGGGCTCACTTGTCCTGCACATGGGGAGTGTCCCTGGATCAGCTCTCCTTGAGACGGCTCATGAAGAAGCCGCTGTCAGGGGGAGGATGTCCTGTCAGCCGACTGGCAAAGTTAATGGCTGCCACTTTTCCTGCTATCGTTCCGGGGGCCAAACCTTTGCCTCAAAGCTCCAGCGCAAACCTGATAACTTGCATTTCAGGCATGGGAAAACCTACAGCCCAACTGTTCAGCTACCTGAAATCTTGGACCTCTGTAAATGCCGCCTCGACGCCCACCTGGTTCTGGGGGCAAGGGAACTCTGTACCACCTGATATAGCTCTACAATCCAAGGTTCCACAAGTCACTCAGGAGCTGGTCTGGGTCCTCATTGGCTTCCGGGGCCAGCATGTGAAAATGGTCTGTCTGGAACCGAGAAAGGGCATTGGCTATGCCGTTGTTAATACCGGGCATGTGCTTGGCAATAAACAAGACATTTGCTTTCAGGCACCTTAGTACGAAAACCTGAACCAGCCTCATGACCCTTTCTGATTTTGATGACAACTTATTGATAACATGTACAACTGCCATGTTATCACACCAGAACAAGACCCTCCTGTTGGCAAATTCCATTTCCCACAATACTAAGGCCACCACTATTGGGAAGAACTCCAAGGATGTAAGGTCCCATGTTAATCCCCAGTTTTCCCAGTCAGCTGGTCATGCTGCCACACACCAACTGCCCCAGAAGTAAACCCAAAAACCATGCCCCCCTGCTGCATCGGAATGCATTTTCAGCTCGGCCTCCAGGAGGAGCTGCTGCTGCTGCTGCCAAAAACTGACTCTGTTATACCTCTTCGAGGAAGGCTTCCCAGGTGGCCAGATCCTCCCTCATCTCCTTCGTCACGCTGATGTGGTGATGCGGGGGTCGGTCGCCACCTATACGTGTGTACAGGCGAGACATAAATACCCACCCTGGGGCAATCACATGGAAGGCAAAGTTCAAATTACTCACGAGAGACTGGAGCTGTCTAACTGTGATTTTAGAGGATCCCTGAACAGCCGCTATCAACTCTCTGAGGGCCCAGAGCTTGTCCTCAGGTAAACAAGACAGAGACAGCACTGTGTCCAACTCAATACCCAAATATGTTGACCTGGTCGCTGGGCCCTCTGTTTTTTCTGGCACCAGAGGCACCCCAAGTTCCTTGTTGACCTCCTGGAATGTGCGCATTGTCTGGGTGCATTAAGAAGTCCCCGCCCTCACTGCGAAGAGGAAATCGTCCAAATAATGGGTGATCCAACTCCGCCTGGCACGACAGCATGCGATCCACTCTAGCACCGTGCTACTCTTCTTGAAGGCCACACATGAGATGGAACATCCCATCGGCATGGCCTTGCTGAAATAAAATTTGCCCCAGAACTCCACGCCCAAAAGCTCGAAGACATCCGGGTGCACAGGAAGTAGTCAGAATGCAGACTTAATGTCGCACTTCACGAGGAGGGCGCCCCTCCCACAGGAGCAGACCATTTCAACAGCTGAGTCGAATGATACATACCTGACTGTACAAAGCTCCACTGGGATCGCGTCATTCACCGACTCCCCCTTTGGATGGGACAAGTGGTGAATCATTTGAACCTCCCACGGGGTCTTTTTCAGCACTATTCCCAGTGGGGATATACTAAGGGTGGGCATAGGCAGGGAGTCGAAGGGACCCTGTATCCTCCCTTCTTTGACCTCCTTCATAATTTTCTGCTGGACTAGCTGCTCATTTCTCTCCACCAAATTCAAGTTCCTGGTCCCCAGGTGATAATGGGGGCCACATGTTGGTATCCTAAAACCCAGTCGGAATCCCTCAACTATGTAACTGGTGGTGACTTGGTCCCGGAAGTCACGGGTCACCGCTCTCAGGGCCTCATGATGTACCGGGATTGGCAACCTTTCCCACCGCCTGGGGGGCACCACCCTGACCAGACGGGCCCCACCTGGCGCCGGTCTGCCCCCTGTTCCTGTTTCTGTACTGCCAGAACTTGATGCACCCAGAAGAAGCATGGTCGCCTGCACACTGTGTGCGCACATGCTTAAACTTACATGGGGATCGAAAACATTTCTCCCCATCATTGTAATCCCAGCAGGTCAGGCCCACTGGGGGCTGTTTTGTCCTGCCACCCTATCCCCGATCCCCTTGCTGTCCGCTCCCTACCTGAGAGAGTACGTACCCACTGTCTGACCGTGGGACATATCGAGCGCTGCTGATACACTCCAGCCAGATGTTGTCTGTGTGCATATCCCATCTGAGCCAGGGGTTGTTGGCAGCCCTGCGCCAAAATGCCTCATTGTAATGAAGCCTGGCCCCAGGCTCAGCACACTATGTCCAAGTATTTGACTAACTCCACCCCCCACCCCCACGCTCAGGGTACTTGAGTAAAATCACCCCCATGTAGATCATATACACCGCCATCCAGTTGGACCATGTTCACTCTGCCTTCGGTCTCTTGAACCATTCCATAGCCTTCCTTTCCTCCTTATCATTTGGGTCAGGTATAGGGTCACTGAAAAGGAGGGCGAACATATCTATAAATTTGCTACTCCAAATATTCTCCTTGGTGGCTTGGAGCAAATGCTCTCCCAAAGGGGCTGACACATCAGTGTAGCCCCCAGACAACGGATGGGGTTCCACCCTCCGCTCACAGAAGCATGACATTCTTTTCATGCAGCACAGCTCGGCCCCCCACACCTGTGTGGTGGCCCTTTGGCCCTGGGCCAGGCTACACCCACACCGCCAGACCTGACAAGGGGATTGGCTCACCCAGGGAATCACTCCATCTCCCACATGCGTTTTCGCACCCCAGAGCCCATCCCCCATGGGAGCATGATGACCTGCAGTTGTCCCACACATGCCCTCTGACTGGCGCTGACCCACAATACTCATGCTCACCCGCAAACCAACGCTCACTTTCCAGCTCACCATCCAGGCACTCCATCTCCCGGTGGGGGACCACTCCGCCCCTGCAGCTCACCGCACCCGACTGGCATCTTTGGGTTGCTTGAAGACTGCTCGTCAGGGTCTGCATTCCCTCTTTTGGTGCATCAATCTGTGCTTGTTGGCTCGGGGAAAATTCAGTTGCACTCCACCGGGCATGGGGTCCTCGTCCCTGAAAAAAGCCGGTAACACACAGTGACGCCCCTGCTGTGGGAGAGCCACCCCCTCGAGGGGGGTAGTGCACCCCATGCCCCCCACTTCAAAGCTAGTGGTTTCCTCCTGTCTTACCTATTCCCTGGGGTCTTCCCCTGTCCTCCCCCGGGCATCTTCCAGCTCCTCGATGCGGGTCTGGTACTCCGCGAGCTGGGCCTGTATGGCCTCCAATACTGTAGCCATCTGTGCCCCACTCCCTTGGACCTTCTGCCCGGCCCTTGCAGGAGGGGATGCCCTTGGAACCTTCTTTGCAGGGGGGGGCGTGATGCCCTCCATTTTTGGGTGCCATGCTTGCCCATATTAAGCCCACCAGGCACTGGGGGCACACCCCCTCTCCCCTTCTCTTATTCCCCACACAGCCCTGTGTGGGAGGGGGATCCGAATCAAGGCCTGTAGGCTTCCGGGCCTTGCCACCAGTCTACTGTTCCACGTAGCCCTCAGCAACAGCCTAGCCACTCCAGGTGGGGCCAGGGATGGCCAGCTCCACTGCTTATGGACCCACCCGCTGTGCCTGGGGGGGATCCAGCTATTGCAAGGCTCCGGCAAGCAGGCACTGGCCAAGGGACCTGATCCAAGGCTCAAGGCCACTGGACCTTACAGCTGGCCTAAAGGCCTAGCTGTTCCACGTGGCCCTAGAGGATCTGATCATGGGGCTATAGGCCGCTGGGTCTTGCAGCCAGCCTAAGGCTTGACTGTTACACATGGCCCCTGGGGAAGCCACCTAGCCACTCCTCATGGGGCTGGAGATAGCCCAGACCTGAAGGGCCTGAAGGCCCGCTTATGGGCCTGAAGGCCCAACCGCACTGCATGACTCTGCCAGTGCCGGGAGCCCCTGCAATGTCGAGGTGAGTGGTCTCTGACCAACACGACCCCTCCCCCATTGTCCCAGGATCCCAGATGTTCCCAGGAACCCCAAACAAACCAGGGCGATCAGGCGCCTCCAAACCCACCCCCCACCTGCTGACTTGGGGGCGCTGCTGGTGCTGACACTGCTTGGCGAGGCTAGGGTGAGTGGGGGCTGACAAATCCGGCCTCCTCCACTGGCTTGGCCACTCCTCTCTCAGAACTGCTCATCCGTGTCCTTTCCTGCTCGCCACCACCAATGCAGTGAGGCGGCAAGTGGGGAATTCTAAAATGGCGCCCAAGACTCCCCGCTCTCATGGGAGTCCCGAGAATCCCCCTCAGTTGCCCAGGTGACCGTTCCTCCCCCCGCTCTTCAGCGCCGCCCTTGCCTGCCTAACCCCGTCCTCGCCTCCTTCCTCCAGCGAGGGGAGGAGGGTGATGCCAAACCCCCGCCACAGCTGGCGCAGAGGGGCAGATGTCTCTGTATTAAATTAGTTGTCCAACAGTAGAACCTATTAAAAACTAATAATTAATTTATAAATTTCCAAATATTCTATGTCTAGAATGGACCCTCCAGAATAATTGATCAATAGTCCTGTTGTTAACATTGTTACATTGTTGCCAGCTGGAGCAATACCATCTTTAAGTCCCAGATTTTATCTTTTCTTTCTCTGTAACTCATTTAATCTATTGTAGTTATAATTTCTGTTGTCCAGGCTGGATCTCTAAATGGTTGGCAAGGCTCTGAAGTTCCTACTCAGAAGACCTTGGTGTTAGCACAGAAAGAAAATACCACAGGCTCGGTTCAATGACAAAGACCCGAGTCAGGCTTATTGCCTACATAACACTTCTTATTTGTATCCCTACAGATGCTGCAGAAGTCACCAGCCCTGCATGCCTGTGGCAATGACACCAAATCAGCTTATAGTCCCCTCGGCCAATATGAAGATGTCAGTGCCAGAGGTGTCCTTTTATCCCCTGATCAAAACACACTACAAATGACATTAATCCATTGTGTTCTGATCTAGAAATGCCTTATCTCTAACATACATTTTTTATTTGTCTTGTTGTTCTACATTCTTGGACCTTTGGACCATTCTGTGCTTGTGTCACATTTTGATTTATGCTTCTTGCATGGCTCTATGTGTAGCTAACATTTTGGGCTTGGTTAATATGTTTGGTATCATCAACACATTCCTAAGACATCTTTTATACACAGTTCGTCCATGTATTGGTGCATCATAGAGTGCATTTAAGTGTCAGTGCCTTTTTTGGTTTAGGCTTTAGGCCTACCTTGGCTTTCACTACGTCTGACAATTCCTATATTCTCTCATTTACAGTGTATGTATCTATTCTACTTGTAATTGTAGTGATGGTTGTTTTGAGTTTTAAATAAAGATTTAAAGATTTACGTTTTATATTGTGAGAGTAGTCTATTCTTGAAGGACACTTGAACCAAGAAACTGACAGAGGAATTCCTCCTCCTCCAACAGTGGGAGTGTAACTATATCTATACTGATATTTAAAATGACAACATGTATGGAATGTCTGTCCATCCCAATCTGACCTGCTACACAAACTGGGTTTCTGGATCTGGATTTGACTGCAATATAATCTTGCTTCTTTAAATACTTGACTTGGCAAATACATAAGCAGTTGAAAGTTCGACTTACCTCATCACCTTGAATTCTGTCAACACCTGTGAATGCAGCATAGCAAGACATATTCTGATTTTCTATTAAACAAAGTCACAGCACTGGGAAATCTGACAGACTAGAGGGAAACTATTTATTTCACAAATATGAGCTAAGTGCATGGGGAGGTATTAATATTTCATTCCTACATTGTAATGCAGTATTAGATTATAGAAGTAAATTCTGAAAAATCCTCCATCAGAGGGTCCCAGAACAGTAGGCAATGCATCATACTATTGGGAAAACTGAATTCAAATCTATTTGCTATATATCTGGACTACAGTTAAATAAGACAAAGGACCTACTGTAATGAAATATATGTACCCAATAAATACATGTTAATTTTTGGTGATATTAATAAATAATTTTGGCATTACAAAGTTAGATTTGGAAGCAAAGGAAGCTGGGTAAATCCATAGATCATTATAAAAGGATATTGTGTGAAGAAAAAGACAAGAACTGATGTTGCAAGTCTCACTTGAACAAGATGTGCATCTTCAAACGTCTCCTTATCTTTGAATAGGCTTGAAATGAAGTCATGTAAGGAACCTGATTTTTTTCCTTTAGCATTTAAGATTTGCGACGTTTGTATTTTGCATGCTGAGCTATCAAGCATGGCTCATAACATTTTAGGAGTTGCTGATCATACATATAAGTATGTGAATGTTTCTGAAGTTCATAAATCTGCTCTCTGCACGCACATGTGGAGAGAGACAGCTTGTAGGAATTAGGCATACTAAAATATATATATTTGACTACCTCTACGCACCCTGTATTATTTATCATTTATACAGCTCTTTCACTGTTGTTATAAGAGCTGAAACAAATACCTGCAAAAACAGGTATGCCAGTCCAATTTAATATTTCAGGTAATTTTCAGTACCCAAACTGGTTTTTGATCAGTTATCCAAAATACCAAAATACTGGCAACTGATTACTGAAATACCAACAATCGGTATACTGACATACTGGGGGAAAAATCCTCCAAAATCTGAGACAAATGTCCTGGATTTTTAGGAATATTGCCTAATTTAGAGGGGTTAGAGGGGTTCATTCAGGTTTTTTCAGCACTGTATAAAGATCTTGCTATCCATTTTTAAGGATCCATATATATTGATAGTTATAGTCTTTATTTGTATTAACATAAGTTATAATAAAGGTAAACAGGTAAAATTAACTTAAAATCAGTAACATGATTCACAATCAAACCTCAAAATACATGTTATAACAAACTGAGAGTAACACCTTAACATAAACTTTAAGCAAAATTCAGACCAAGGTCAATCATCAAGCTATTTCAACTACAGACTATGGCATCTAACCAGGACCCAGGTACAACCATAATAAACAAGCATATAATCAGCAGCTCAGAATAAATATTACCGAACCCAAGATAGTCACATATCATCCACATTAAACTATTACTATCCAGTAATTATTATTCTTCCAACAGTTTTTGCCTGTGAACTATGGCACCAAAACAGAAATGAGGTACCACTTTCGAACAGCTAGTGTCCAACAGACACAGCATTTTCCTGAATAGCTTATCCCTAGGCAGATTTTGCAAATTGTTCAGAAACTCACCCAGGAGGGACATCCAGAGATCACCGTAAGCCGGACAACACAGCAGAATATGAGCAACATTTTCAATTTCTTTCTCATTACAGAGTAAACATACCACATTCTGTCTCAGTATATACTTATACTGCCCCTCAACTAAGGCAGATGGATTAACTTCACACCTAAATAAAGTGAAGACCTGCCTAAAGCGAGAATTCTTCCATTGAAGCAGATAACTCAAAGGAAACAAAAAGGGTTTTATAGAATGGAAGTTCCCAGCGACCCTTTGTGCCACCAGGTCAGAATCACTTCTCTGCAGCTCCTGATCAAGTATTCGCCTTTTAATTATAGACATCGCCCCCTTAAAGCCAAGCGGAAGGAGACAAATTCTAGAAAACCTCAGTTTGGCCAATTCGTGTTCAGATAAGAGAGCCCATTGACTAGGAGCCTCACTAACTTGGATCAGTTGGATCAAAGGGGATGAATCAGCTACAAACAAAATTACTTTAAGCCAGAATTTAATTATTATAATTAGCACCAAAGCCCTGATCATACTACTACAGGTTTCAGCCCGCAAAAGCACTTGTGGAGAACTCCTAGGGACCCTCAAAATAGCCCTCAAAAAAACATTTTGGAGAACCTCCAGATTATCCAGATAGTCTACTCCCCAAATTGGTACGGCATACAAAAATTGGTTAATAACCTTGGCAGTATATAAACACAAGGCTGGTAAGACTTGCTTGCCACCTTTTCAATGGTAAAATTTTTCTATAACTCATGCAGTATTATGGGCCTGACCTAATATAAAATCAAAATGTCTCCTCCACCTACCATTAGCAACCACACACACTCCCAAATATTTGAATTCCTTAACCTGACTAATTTTATTACCCGCAATTTTCCATCGGTGAGACTTGCTGTTATTTCCTAGTCCCAAAACCATTAACTTAGTTTTGGAGAAATTTATTGAAAGTTTTTCCTGCTCACAAAATTCAGCAAATCTCCCCAAACTTCTTCTCAAACCCATTTGCGACAGAGAAAGCACGAAAGTGTCATCTGCATACAGTAAGATAAAGATGTCCCTAGTTCCAAGCTTAGGTGGATGTAAATCATCTCTCCTCATGGACGACACTACATTATTCAAATGAATATTGAATAATGCAGGGGCCAGTACCCCGGTATTTATAGGGATTTCTTTTGTCATTGGTTCTGTAGAGGCATACCATACTTGAAGGGAATTTGGACTATGTAACTTAATCAGCAAGAAGAGTAAACAAGGATCCAAAGTAGTTACACTGAGTTTATGCCAAAGTCTTTCTCTATTCACCGAGTCGAATGATGCACGTAAATCAATAAAACACATATACAAATGTGTACTTTTTCATTGAAGAACATACTTATTAATAAGATGAGATAGATTTTTTTTAAAAGATTTATTAGGCACAGCTTTCGCCTTATGCAAAAAAAACCCAGTAACAAACAAACAACAAATCAAACAACAAGCACTAATTTACACCAACCCCATCCTCCTTATCATTTACAAAAACTTTAACATAAATAAAAACAAGGTTTAAATGAACAAAGTTAATAATAATAGTATTAAAATCT